>SSNR01000269.1:241749-253177 GCA_006937965.1 Callopanchax toddi | reverse complement strand
CCCCTACTGGGCACTGCCCCCTACTGCAGCAGAAGTGTCAGGCTGCCAAATAAGGAGAAACCCAGCAGAACCGGAAGGCGGCGCTTTCTTCTGATCTCTGAGTTGCTCGTTAGGAAATAATTACAGCGTATTTTGAGTTATAATGGTGCAACGCTGATCTAGAGGCATCAAAGATTACACCTGTTTAATATAAAGTGATTTAAATATGGAGTCACAGGCACTTTAAAGATGCTCTCAACTGACCTAATTTTTTTTTCTTATTATTTCAAATATTCTTTTAATTTAAATACAGGCTGTTTACCAGTGTAGCGTGATCAATATACGCTCTTGACCTCTGACCTCTGACCTATGTGATCATCTAAATAATAATCCATCTTCTTCCCAATAACACGGATTATAATGACTCTTTTATTATGTTTTAACCTGAATCAACATTCCTCCAAGGTCACGGTCGTACCGGAAGAAGCCACCGGACTTTAATAATAATAATAATAAAGACTTTAGGTGTCTCCTCCTAAAAATGACACTTTAATCTGTTACAGAAATGTCTTAAATGATTAATGCACTTTCTCTTACAGCATTGTGAATGTTTGATCCAGCTTCAGTATTATTGATACTTTGCTAAAAGGTTAAATCAGTATTACTACTTATTTCTACTTTGCTAAGGATAAATAAGTAGTCTGTTTCCACCACCTCACACAGGAGGTGACGTCTGCTTTAGAGCCTGAGTCACGTGTCTTGTTAGAGTCCCCTGATTGGTCCACGTACACTGACAGCTCTCAGCTGTCTGCCTCTCAGAGAAGAACGGGAGTTCTTCTCTCGCCTCAGAGAAGACAACACGGCCCACCGTCAACTCGCTACACGGTGGGTTATCGATGCCGACTGCCACCGGTAACGGGTCCAGCCCCGTCGCAGTCGAAGAAGCTGCTTACCCCTGAGAGCAGGAACCATCAGCCTGCCTCTCTAATCCAACCAGAATGGGTAAGGCAGCCCACTACCAGCTCACGAGTCATGGGTTCCACTGACTTGTATCCACGGACGCCTCCGCTTGGCCCAGGCGGGTCCAACACACCTGTCAGGCCCAGATCGACCGAGAGGGATCTCCGCTTTCTCGTCGACCTCCATCTGCCGGAAACGATCCAGGAACAAGGTCCAGTAATCCTCCATGAACTGGTAAAGCAGGCTACTTGATAAAGCTAACCCTATAACACTAGGTCGCTCATCCACGTAACCTCTCCACCTTATCCCTGATAACTAAACCCTTAAGCTAACTCCTTAGTCTTAATATCACACGAGACTCAAGTTCTAAACTCAGAAGATCAATTTAATAACATCTATCACTTAGTGAATGCTATCAACTTGCTACCTCAAATGCTAATCTGTTTACAAATGTTCGTCAGCTTTTATAATAAATATTGAATATATTTATTCCTGACTCAGCTTCTATTCGTCAAATAACAGGTACATAATTACTCACTGCGATTAACAGAACCTAGAATTACCTGCTTTTATCACAAACCGCTGTTCAAACCCAGGTTTCCGGAGCACACAGACTCCCGTTTAATTCCTCGGTGGCCGTACGTGAATTAGCAGAAGGTGAGTAATAAACATAGCGTTTATATACACTATATGTGGCAAAACGACCACTTATTACCACTACACCAGTTACTTCACTTTTTAAGATGTGATAAGAAATCAGATGTAGCATCCATTCTGACTCTGAAAGGTTCTCTCCTATAGAATCAGTTCTACTCATCACACTAGAACCTTTTCATCATCCTAATTAACCCCAAAGTGTCTGGACTTTTTCTGACAGACAATTCGTGTCATTTGCAAAACCTAATGCTTTTCAGAAGGCTCAACAAATGCTCTTTATCTCAATTCAATTACCTGGTTAAATAAAATAATATAAAACAAGGATTTCAAAATCATTTATATATCATTTATTTTGGGTTGCAGTTGACCTTATTCTAACATTTCAATATCCTTTGTTACAACTTTAAACTTTAGTTTTATGAAGTTAGTTGTTTTTTAGGTCTCTCCCTTTCTGCTCCTTTCCTCGGTGAAGTGGGTAAGGGGGGGGGGGTCATGTCTGCACAGTGCTGACAGAGACAGAGGAGGGGCTGTCTTTTTAGTTACCCAGCGTTGCTGCGTTTTTTGCAGCCTGGAGGGCAGACGCTTGATGAGTCATGACAGATTGTTTATTTATTTGTTAGAAACGTCCTGATCGTCGGTATAATCACGGAGCGGGTCAGGTTTAGTGGCGAGGACACCAGGAGATCTACCTGTTCTCCCGATCGCCAGTCCGTCACTGGCGATGCTGTAGAAAGTTTACTGGATGTAGGACTGTGGCGTCTCCGCTGAAAACGTTCTAGTTTCTCCGACGGGGAGGAGGGCTCTGCAGCAGCTGCATGCGTCGCTACTAGACCTGGGCGTTCATATGTCCGCAGAGCAAAACTACGGAAGCCTGCGTGTTAAAAAAACAACACAGTTAAAGAGGGCTTTGCGTTAACGCTTTAATAACGCGTTAACTTTGACAGCCCTACTTAAGATAGATTTTCAGACTTGTGCACACTCACACACACACAACGCGTGCACACAAGACCAACAGAAACCCTCCACTCGCGTCTCTGAACAGAATAAAAACGAGAACAAAAATAGGTTCCATTTAGGAGTTAAATCAGTCTGTTCATGTCTTCAGATTATAGAACTGCACTTATTGTGATCAGCGGTATAGTTTTTGTGATTACTGAGATGTATGAATACTGCACTCAGTGACACTCATGTGCAATGGATTCACTGCAGCTTCAGTCCAGCAGCTCGCTGCTACAGAGCGACGTTTCATCAGCACAGAGACAGACAGGACTCAGAGCCTCGTACAGTGACAGAACATGATCTGTGAGCTGTGAACGATTGAACCCTGCCCTGTCGAGGTGGGGCTATAGAGGGGGGTGGAGGATGAATGTTTTGGGAGGGGCTGTAAGTTGGTTTAAAAACATGCTCTCACTGATACACATAGTAGCTTTAAAAGGAATGAAATAATGCTGCTGAAAATTTCACAAGTTTTTTTAATTAAAGCAGCTATCTGGATTATTTTTATATGTCTCAAAGTTTTCTAAATGTTTTAAATGATATTTCAGGTCTAAACTATGATCTATGGGTTGAGTTCCACAACATCTGTCATTCTGATGAAGACCCTCCTTCCTCCTAGAGACCCCTTTGCATTCTTTCTGGCCGACAAACTTTTTTAGCCAATAAAATTCAAATTTCTGCATTGTCGTCTTTCTGTCAACGTGCACGCGCTTCAAACAAACCTGTATCAGTAGGGGGCGCTCCTGTACAGGACGCTCTGTGTGTTTCTCTGTTTACCTCTCAGCCGTTCACTGAGGACTCAGCTCATTTCTACTAAAAACCTATCCATTCCCCGGCTAATGACAGATTTATTTTTATTTTTAAACATTTCACCTCACAGAATGGCAAGGCTTGCCAAGGATACACGTTTATTTTGGTCAAAAAGTTCATTCAGGGCCGAGTCATTTCTGTGTTCAGCTACAGAGTCCAGCAGCAGCTCTCTGCTACAGAGCTCCGTATCAGAAGCAGCAGAGACAGAGAGGACTCATCAGAGCCTGGTACAGTGTTGGAATTAGAGATGCACTGATCCGATCTTAAGATTGGGATTGGTACAGATATAGAAGAAAATTCTAGATCGGGTATTCCCGATCTATAGGGAGATATCTATTCAGTCTATTTCTATGTGCTGTGAGTGACACCGCACTAGTGCTGAGCATGCGAGTCCCTTAAACTAAGTAAACAAAGGGAGGCAACATGAAGCAGCTGACTTTGAAGGAGATGAAGGAAAGAGGTGAAAAGTTTCCACCTACAGAGGATTCTGTATTGTCATGGATAAGAGACTCCAGCTGCTAATTAACTACCTGGAGCTACGCAACGACAAGGTGAGTTGAAAATATTTGTCTCTCCATAAGTTTACACCGCCACTTAGCCGCGTCGTCTGTGGTCAGCTGTGTGGTGAAATCCTGTTGAAAATTTCAGAGGTTCTGGCGGCAATTTAAGGTTGCGGGTTAGCTTAGCCGTAGCAGCTCCTACTCGCCATCAGCTTAGCGCCACACAGCGCTACGTTAAACGGTGTCCTGTCGGCTGCGTTGCACAAACAGTGCAGCTCGTAATGAACGGGCTGCTGTCACAGCGTGCTGAGAGTGATGATGACGACAGGTTGTCAGACACCTAATACCCTGACCCAGGTGAAACAGACTCACAGCTGAGAGCAGAAACACAATCCTAAACAAAACCTGCCACTGATGCTTCAGGCTGAGATTGATAAATCAGCTTGATCAATGGTGAAAACAAGCTGGGACTATCTCTGATTGTTTGTATTTTGTTTACCAAGCTAGCTAATGAAGTTGATTAGTGAAGTTTCTCTTATCATGGATGTTTAATTTCTGTTTACACAGTTGCACAAACTCACTGTAAAGAGCAGAATGATGTTTATTTTTAATATTTCCCATCAGCCAGTGCAGCTTTTGTTTTCCCCTCAATTTCAGCTCTTTAATGTATTTGGCATTTTATTTTAAATTCCTAAATGTGCTGACTGAGACATTTAGTAGAGGGTTTGTTTTGTTCCAGTTTATTTTTACGTTTGACCAAAGCTTCTGTTCTCAGTGTCAGGTTCTTTATTTTAAAGGGTTAAGGTGTTATACCACTAACTGCACTGCAGGTGAAATTTTAGTTTTTTATTGTTTTACAAACACGCGCGTGTCGAGGTGTTTTTGGGTGGAGCTGTTGGACGTTATATTCAAAAACTGATCTCTTGATGAAATAATCCACAATGCGGCTTTAAGAAGTGACAGTTAAAAATAGATTAAAATGACGGAAAACAAAAAAGTCATGACTTCTGATTTATATGGCTTCAATTCATGTTTTTGTTTTCCTTTGGTACCAAAATTGGTACCAAGAACCGTGGATCTTCACCGGTATCGGTACTGAATACTGACATTTTGGTACCGTGACAACACTATATTGTACTTACGTAAATATGTTGTAGTGGTTTATAAGTTGTACTGAAGTATATATGTTGTACTGTGGTATACACTCACTGGCCACTTTATTGGGTACACCTTGCTAGTACCGGGTTGGACGCCAAATTCTGACCCTACCATCTGAATGTGGCAGCAGAAATCCAGACTCTTCAGACCAGGAAACATTTTTCCAATCTTCTGTTGTCCAGTCTTGGTGGGTCTGTGTGAGTTGTAGCCTCAGTTTCCTGTTCTTACTGACAGGAGTGACACCTGGTGTGGTCTTCTGCTGCTGTAGCCCATCTACCTCAAGGTTCAACGTGTTGTGCGTTCAGAGAGGCTCTTCTGCAGACCTTGGTTGTAACCAGTGGTTATTTGAGTTACTGTTTCCTTTCTATCAGCTGGAACCAGTCTGGCCAGTCTCCTCTGACCTCTGGCATCAACAAGGCATTTTGGCCCACAGAACTGCAGCTCACTGGACGTTTTCCCTTTTTCGGACCATTCTCTGTAAACCCTAGAGATGGTTGTGTGACAATCCCAGAAGATCAGCAGTTTCTGAAATACTCAGACCAGCCCGTCTGGCACCAACAACCATGCCATGTTCAAAGTCTCTTAAATCACCTTTCCTCCCCATCCTGAAGCTCAGTTTGAACTACAGTCAGTTGTCTTCACCATGTCTACATGTCTAAATGCATTGAGCTGACTCCATGTGTTTGACTGATTAGTCATTTGCATTAACGAGCAGTTGGACAATAAAGTGGCCAGTGAGTGTATGTATATGACCACTAATCACTTCCTCTTTCCCTGCATATATGAAGCAAACTTTAAAGAGCAAATTGAAAGTTCTTTTTTCTTTAAATTCAGATAAAATTCTGTCCAAAAATACTATTTGAAATGTTTATTGAGGGTATTTTGTTTTACAATACATTTTTTAAACCATTTTTCTAGTCAAAAGTGCCCCTTTTTGCAAAGCTTCTAAAAACGCTTTTTTTTTTTCCATATGTGGACCTGTGACGTCACCAGAGGGAGCTCCCAGCTAGGTGGCGCTGCTTACAGTGTTGTCAGATGTAGATAAATAAAGTATTTGTAGGATAATTTAACACTCTGTACGATCAATAATCCCATAAATATGATCATTTGAGCCCTTTGTTGTGTGGAGTTTGTGTAACAGATGCTTGTTTTAATCATTGTGTTAGATTTTTTAAAGCTAAACTACTTTAACATCTCAGACTGGCACCGCTCTAGTCTGCCAGCTGCCTGCTCGCTGTCGGCGATGAGTTGTTAGTTTTAGGTTAGAGCGCTCTTTAATCCAGTCGGTGTGAATGCATTTTAATCAAAAATGCTAAATTATTATGTTTGTGAATGCCAATCGCCAGTCTGTCAGGACACTGAGTCAACAACGGGACGGCTTCCTTACCGGTACGGTGACTTCTGTTTGGAGACGAAAAACCCCGGTGGTCCTGGTCTAGTCCAGGACTGGATGTGATGGAGTCCCACATACCGACAGAAAAACACTCAGTGTGACTCTAAACAGGCGCCGTTACTTCGATCCATTCAAATTAACACCGGAACCGCTGTTAGCACGCAGCAGCTAACAGGAGCTAACCGCTGTTAGCACGTAGCAGCTAACAGGAGCTAACGGGGAGACTTGAGTCTCATTTCCATGCCAGGTTTGGTACAGGTCGTGGCGGGTCGTAGTAGTCCGGTACCGATCCGCGATTTCATGAGAGCATTTCCTTCAGGTGTCTGACCCTCACCTGGCTGGCGGGGTACAGTAAATCCATGCCGCGATGCTCTCCAGAGGGGCTTCCCGTTCCCAGCGGAGCTCCCAAGAGGGGCTTCCCGTTCCCAGCGGAGCTCCCAAGAGGGGCTTCCCGGCGGGGTTTCCAGCCTGACCCGACACTGTTTCGGTCAGCCTCGAACCGTTCAGCTGCATCCTGTGAAACTTTTTATAAACTCTTTCATTTCTTAACAATCCACCTGAACGCAGCTCAATGTTTGGAGCTCTGATGATCAAAACCTGGTGCTAAACGCTGGTATTTTACCCAGACCCGAGTGAGGAGGTGGGTCACGGTCTACAGCTGGACCGACAGGGTACAGCCTTACAGGACTGATTGTTTTTATCTTTTTTTTTTTTTTTATCTTAATAAAATAACTTCTCACTATAGTAATAAAGTAATAAAATAACGGCACTCTGGGGGTTTGTTTTGCTCGTCACAAGCAGTGATCAGTGGATCAGTTTTCTATATAGAGAACGAACGGTCTCCCTGAACTGTCGTCACTTCCGGTTTGGTGTACAAATGAATCCAAGAGCCTAAATAAGCTGAATTTGTGTAAATTTTTATTCAGAAAAAGTTTCTATTATATTTATCTAAACATTTGTTTAAGGGAGTGTCTAACTTAAAATATGCTCTTTAAGTTCATGGTGATAAACGCAGCAGAGTCTAACGAAAAACTTTGAATCAGCTGAGAAGTACAACATGGTGTGTGTGTGTGTGTGTGTGTGTGTGTGTGTGTGTGTTGTGGACGGGAGGTCCATGGGTGTCCATGGGTGAGAAGAGAAACGACTTTAGGTCCAGTTGCCTCCATCTGAAGCTGCTATAGGACCTGGGTGACTCAGAACCTGACCAGCAGAATTCTTCTTATTAATCACATCTTTGGAAAATAATGTCTACTCTGTCTATTTTTTCCAACTCAACCTAAACAGCCGCAGAACAAAGTGCAACACAAACAAGACAACAACAAACCTCTGCTTTTAACACTGGAAAACACTACCCCACAGTCTGGACTCACAATCTATGTGAGAGGTACAGGTCATAAAGAAGAACAAAAGGGTCAGCTATGGGCTTCAGCAGATACACAGGCACAACTTTACAAGTGGAGGAGGCAATGTGGACGAAGAAGGAAATGTCTTCATTTTAACGACGGGCCATTTGTCCTTAGGTCTCCCCCCCAGCTCTGTGGCTATAAACCCATTAAAGTAGTCTAGACGACGGATTGTGTTACAGCTTTCCCTGACCACCACTAAAACCTTTAATTTGGTCTATTGGCTGGGGCCCCCAGGAGCCCCAGATGCACAGCTGCTGTAACTTCAGTGTAGTCCTCCACTGGAGTAAACCTCTTTCCCTCCCTGGGACCTACATGAAGACGTGTTTCAGTGCTAAAAGGAGAACATGAAGCTCATCATGGATATCAGTAACAAACCTTTCAGATACTGTATCAATTTAGCAGCTGTTTCTGAAATAATAATAA
Organism: Callopanchax toddi; assembly: GCA_006937965.1. Classification (NCBI taxonomy): domain Eukaryota; kingdom Metazoa; phylum Chordata; class Actinopteri; order Cyprinodontiformes; family Nothobranchiidae; genus Callopanchax; species Callopanchax toddi. The sequence goes on along the minus strand of SSNR01000269.1, from coordinate 244,895 downwards.
AAGTTGTTTCTTAAATAATTTTCTTAAAGTGACAAAGCATTTACAAAGAAATACCAGGTGAGATGGTCTCATGTAAAGGACCAGCACCTCCAAAACTCAGGCCATGATTCTTTACTGGAAAAGGGTGAATTGGTACTCCGTGTCAGTCAGGGGAGAGGTCCTCTATCAGGTGGTTTACAGGAGATCCTTCCTGTCCATCACAGACCACTAGAAGATCCTTCCTGTCCATCACAGACCACTAGAAGGTCCTTCCTGTCCATCATAGACCACTAGAAGATCCTTCCTGTCCATCACAGACCACTAGAAGATCCTTCCTGTCCATCATAGACCACTAGAAGATCCTTCCTGTCCATCACAGACCACTAGAAGGTCCTTCCTGTCCATCATAGACCACTAGAAGATCCTTCCTGTCCATCACAGACCACTAGAAGATCCTTCCTGTCCATCACAGACCACTAGAAGATCCTTCCTGTCCATCATAGACCACTAGAAGATCCTTCCTGTCCATCATAGACCACTAGAAGATCCTTCCTGTCCATCACAGACCACTAGAAGATCCTTCCTGTCCATCACAGACCACTAGAAGATCCTTCCCGTCCATCACAGACCTACAGGAGATCCTTCGATTTTAAAGTCTCTTTCTGGTTTGACTAAACCCTGGGTGTTCACACATCATCTTGTAAAGTCCATTAAATTAAATCACAGAAAGATGAACAAAAGAGTGGTATTATGCAAAAACATGAAATTGGGTTTTTGTCCAACAGCAACGATGAGAGGATGAAGGTTTGTTTGAAGTCCTGTGAGTTTAAACATCATGTTTTTAAAGGGATATTTGATTGAATCTCCCTTTCAGGTCTGGGGCTTAGGGTTTCAGGACTGGGTGTAACCAGGAGAGGAGATTCAGTTCTCAGCTCTCTGCTGAACTAACCTTTAAAGTGTGGAAGCTCTTGCTCTTCTTTGGGTCAGAGGAGGATGTAAGCGAGTTGTTTGGAAGTGTAGGAAGCTTGAGGTGCTGGCTGAACAGGGAGGTTGATCCTTCCTGCATTACCATCACCTGCCGAAGGAAAAGCTAACATCATCACTCTGTTCTCACTCTACAGAACGAAGATACAACAAAACTACCTTACTGCTAGAAAAAATATGTCCAAATAAGTTAGAATGATTCTTAAACTGTAAGGAGAGACTTTGATATTCAGACTCAATATTTCATGGAAGCACTTAAAGATAGAAAAACATTAAATTATCTGAAAACCAAAGGGATGTTTGGGCCATTTTGAAGTGCGTCTATCAGTTTTTATCTACAGTAAAGTTCACACCCACTTTGTGATGTCACTACAAGTGGGCGGGGTCTTTAGAAACAGGAAGTAGATGTGACCGGTGGGTGTGGTTAGATGACGAATAGGACGCCACTTCAGAATGAGTGAAATATGCCTTTAAGTCATTTTGTTTACAGGCACTAATGGTTAAAACAAAACGAATTTACACTAAAGATCAGAACAAGTTGACAGCATATAAAAAGTTGAACTATTATGCATTTGTTAAGACTTTTATTTGTTGCAGAAAATGCAAACCAAAGTATATTATGGGCTGCATGGTGGCACAGTGGTTAGCACTGTTGCCTCGCGCAGCAAGAAGGTCGTGAGTTCGAATCCCGGCAGCGGCCTTTCTGTGTGGAGTTGCATGTTCTCCACATGCATGCGTGGGTTTCCTCCGGGTACTCCGGTTTCCCCCACAGATCACAACATGCCTGATAGGGTGATTATTACTGGTATGTATGTTGCTTTGGATAAAAGCCTCGCCTCGCCTTCTTCCGTTTATCCGGGTCCGGGTCGCAGGGGCAGCATTCCAAGTCAGGCAGCCCAGGCCACCTTCTCCCCGGCCAAGTCCACCAGCTCCTCAGCTGGGACGCCCAGGCGTTCCCAGGCCAAACTGAAGATGTATTTCCTCCAGCTTGTCCTGGGTCGACCTGGGGGCCTCCTGCCGGCAGGACATGCCCAGAACACCTCCCGAGGGAGGCGTCCAGGAGGCATCCTGACCAGATGCCCGAACCACCTCAACTGGCTCCTTTTGACATGGAGGAGCAGCGACTCTACTCCGGATAAAAGCGACTAATAAATGAATAAACATAAACATATAATGTTCTGTCTGATTACTTTAATTTGATGTGTTAATATATGTGCGTTAGGGCCAGCACCACGTCCCACAGAGGGACATGTTAATACAGTGGTCACTCACTCTTTCACGGCTCACCTTTCACAGCCGAACTGTTTCGCAGATTTTTTTGTGCAATTTTGCGTGCTTTTTTTTTACAGCACATTGTGTTCTGTATCCTGTCAATCGATGTCCCGTGCAGCGCCGACGCTGTTGCCTGTGTGTAACCGATGCGGGGTGCAGTGAGTCCTCTCTGGAGAACCTGTGCTGCGCGCCGACCACCCAAGAGCAGCTGGGTGCCTCTCCCTCGGACCGCAGAGCCAGTGGCACCCCGCTATGAGAGCTTCCTTGCCTGCAGCGCAGCAGGAGGTGAGAAGCACAGAGCAGCTCAGCCTCTTAGCAGGTGATCATGGTGCAGTCAGTGGGCTTCACACCGCAACGAAACACACGGTGTCCGGGCTGGATCTTTCAGACGCAATCAATACATCAATGACATTTTTTATTCTGCCGTTCTGACGGCCCAGTCGGTATCAAATGCCTCACGAGAGTATTTAAACTAGACTAAAGTGTGAAAATGTTAATGCCTGTTATGTTGCGGAAATGACGGAAAACAATAAAGTTTAGCGCGACCTCTGGCTTGAACATCAGGAGATGCCTGCTGTTTACACATTATGCAGTAAGGACAAGGACCAAGTGAAGCCATTACAGTGAAAACCAGAGTAACTTTAACAACCTGAAAAAATATAAAGACTGACTAGTCCAGTGGCTCCCAAACTGGGGGTGGAGTAATTGCAGGGGGGGGCAATGCTAGGCAGGGTGTGATTTGTCAGGGGTGGTGGTGGGAGGGATTTACCCTGCCTCTGCTCACCGCTGGGGGGACAGACTTCATGCACCTCTGACGGATCTGCAGAACATTAGTGTGTCCGATAATCAGCTCACCGCGCTCAGAGCTGCATGGAGCCGGTGGTGGTGGTGGTGGTGGGGGGGGGGGGGGT
>SSNR01000269.1:221577-241739 GCA_006937965.1 Callopanchax toddi | reverse complement strand
GGGGGGGGGGGGGGGTTATGGAGCAGTGCAGCACCGAGCGCTCAGCAGAACACTGGTTATAATATTAACATTCATTATTATGAGATCACGAGAAAAAGAGAGAGAAATATGGGGTGCACCGAATTTTTTCATTGAGACACTCAGGGGAGAACACGGCGCTGATGTTTACTGCGCACCTCCTCGCGGGGGTGGGGGTGGGGTGGGGTGGTTATTGGAAACTACGTCTGTGCTTGCGTGCTGGCGCAGCTCGTGCGGGTCAACAAGCCTCCACAGCCTGAACGGTTTTGAGAGCTCCTTCAGAGCCACCACAACAGGAAGTGTAGTTAATCAGTGTCTGAGTGGTCAGGACCGCAAAGCACCCTACGGGCAAAGACGCACCAGGGATCAGGTCTGGACCGATTCAGTAATGAGCACGCACAACCTAGGAATGAGTGCCCCCACCGACAGATCCCCGATCCCCCATGGGATAAACATTTGAAAAATTAAGGGGACCCAGAAGAAAAAGTTTGGGGACCACTGGACTAGTCCAAGAAGTTCAGAGGTAAAGACCAGAGGTTGGTCTTACTTTAGACTCTTCTGAACCTTGTTTGTGAGGATCTCGTGTCTGTGAACAAACAAGAAAAAACACAATCATATCAACACAACATTCACAAATATGTGGAAAAACATACACGTGATCAAAAACTACTCCTCAAATCTCGAGGGGTATTCTTCAGGGTTCCTCTTGGGCTGTTACTGTTTTCAATTTTTATCAATGACTTCCCTCTCTGCTGCTCCACAAGTTCTGTCCATATGTACACTGATGACACATGATTTACTAATTGTTCTAAGCCTACTACAATTGAACTACAGGAATGTCTTTAGCTTAAAGCTCCTATGTGGAGCATTTTTCTCTGTATCAAAGTTTTCTAAATGTTTTAAATGATATTTCAGGTCTAAACTATGATCTATGGGTTGAGTTCCACAACATCTGTTAACCTTATGAAGACCCTCCTTCCTCCTATAGACCCTTTGAATTCTCTCTGACCGGTGAATTTTTCAGCCAATAGAATTCAAGTTTCCACATTGTCGGCTGTCAGTCAACGTGCATGTTCTTCACTCAAACCTGTAGAGGTGGAGGGCCGCGCTCCCAGGACGCTCCGTGTCTTCCTGTTTACAGTCTCAGCCATCATGGAGAAGTCAGACCTAGTTTCTACTAAAGTTATCCATTCCCCGGCGACTGAGGGCTTTATTTTTATTTTAAACATTTCTCCTCACAGAATGGCAAGGCTTGTCAAGGATACATGTTTATTTTGGTTGAGCATTCTGTAGGGAGTGTGTCCTCATTTCTGGGTTCTGCTTCTTCTATGCAGCTGCTGTTCCAGAGCGACGTGTTGCATAAAGCAGTGTGACAGTCTGGTTAGGGTTGAAATAGCAGGTTAGGGGCGGCGTTAGCTCAGTTGGTAGAGTGGCCGGTCTGGCAACCGGAGGGTTGGCGGTTCGATTCCCAGCTCCGTTTGGGTTAGATAGTCGTTGTGTCCTTGGGCAAGACACTTCACCCAACTTGCCTACCGGTGGTGGTCAGAGGGTCCTGGAGGGCGCCGGTGCATGGCAGCCCCCGCCTCTGTCAGAGTGTCCAAGGGCAGCTGTGACTACAACGTAGTTCATCACCACCAGTGTGTGAATGTGAGTGTGAATGGGTGAGCGACTGTTCGTGTTGTACAGAGCTTTGGGGAGTGTTCAGCACTCTAGAAAGCGCTCTATAAATACAAGCCATTTACCATTATTATTAATGATATGCACAACCCTCACTTCTGATTGGATATCAGTACAACCAAGGTATGCAGAGTCACAAGGACATGACGCAGCGGTCCCAAGGAGACCTACTTCCGTAAACACGTATCCGAACGTTGTTTCAAACCTCACAGGTGATGAAAAAGAACACAAAGGCATGACCTGAATGGGGATTATCTTCAAAATACTTTATGGGGTTTAGCCTAGTAGCCAGTATTTGTATTTATGGACGTAGGCGTCTTTGGAGCCGCTGCGTCATGTCCTTGCGCCGTTCAGCGGAGGCTTACAGCAGTTCTTTGTCATAAAGTAGTCCAGAGTCTACAATAGTACCTGTAATTCCTTCATGTTACTTTTTATTTTCACTTGCAGTTGATCTGATTATTGAGGTCACTAAGCATAATTAGTATCATTAGTATCACTACTGAGTGAGCTTTAAATACTTTTTTCTCACAATGCTAGCTGTTACCTTTCACTTACATTGTTTTCTGCTAAGCTAATGTTAAAGGATCAGGTAAACAGCTGGGCTGTTTACAGATTGTTTTTGCCCACTGATCTAACTATGAGGAATATGGCAACAGACAAAATCCCTTTTAGGTGGAATATCCCTTTAAGTGTGTTTTTTGTAAGGATTCTGTGTAAAATTATATAAATGAGGCCCCTGGTAATAAAACTCCATAAAACAGAAGCCCCCGATCTCAATCCTACCCCTCCAGCTTTCAGAAGCTTCCTTCGAAACTCCTCCGTTGGGTTGTTAAACGTGAGCTTCTCACAGCGAAGATGATTGACAGGTGGGTGACCTTCCAGGTGAAGAAACAGGTCGTAATCAAAGCGAACTTTCTTCGGTTCTTCCTGAGAAAAGGTGGTTATCATCACCAAAATGAGAGCAGACGAGAGAAAGAAAATATAATACACATGAGTCTGAAGCAGTTGGCTTTGCAACATCATACCATGACCTATAGACTCTGCAGGGTTGTTCCTGGCTCAAACTGAGGCAGAGGTGGCCCCATCCTGACCGTGCGCCAGCACATGCACACTCTGTGCATTCAACTGCCTCACTTTTTTAAAGGCAAAATATTTTTTAGTTAAGCGTTCTAATTAGGGATGCACCGATACTGGTATCAGCCCAGATACCATCTAATGTACATGTATCGGTTAAACCATGAACCGATACTTAAAATATGATAAATCTGCAATAAAGTCACAAAAAAATGGTAAATTTTTCACTTAAAATTTTAGTTTTATGGTCATTTCATATTTTACATGTTAATTTGTCTTAGTTTAGTTAGTAAAGTCTGGTGCCTTTAGTCTCTTCAATAAAGATATAAGGTGGAAGTTGACTTTACTTTAAACGATACCTAGTTTTGATACCGGTATTCTTTTTGGTACCTATATGTATAATTCTGAGATAAAATAAGTAATAATAAATTTAAACGTTTTTTAAAATAAAGAAACATTTATAAACCATCGTTTTGTGGCTTATTTATGCAATTACCATTATTACTGGTATTTATTGCTCACCTCGGGAACTTTCTGTTATGTCACTGTCTCTCCCCTCACACACCTCCGGATAGAGGCTGGAAGCTCGGAGTCGGACTGAACACAGTGCTGCAGCAGCAATATGCGATGCGTGGCTTCGACTAATTGCTGGAATTCCTGTTTTTCGCAGCACAAATCTCATAGCATATGTTGCATTTTGCTCTGTTCCCGTTTACCTTTCCAAAATGCAGCCAAACTTTAGCGTTTTTTGGAATTTTTAACCCAAAACTCGCTCTCTCTGTTTCTCCACGTCTCACCTGTGTCTCCACCCGTGCAGCAGTGCCAGTGGCCAAATGAAGTGGGTCATTTACAGGGGATTTCATAGTAAAAGTACCGAAGTCGGTACCGTGTTTTTTCGGTACGGTACCTAAAGACGGCTTACGGCCAGTACTGGACTAGTATCGTGTTTCGGTGCCCAGCCCTAGTTAGCACCAACTAGCGGGAAAAGCAATTTTTGATCTTTTTCTGCAGCTGTTTTAGCACTTTCCAGTGCACCGCTGCTGATACAGTGCCCCTATAGTGGCGCAACGCTGCAACTGCAGTTAAAAAAACATCCTAGCTGGGGGCAGAGTGAAATCAGGCTGGGGTGGCACAAAATTAGCTGGAGCCGCCACGCAAATTTGAACGTAGGAAAATCCCTGCTCTGGTAAACCTGCCCTGGTTAGCTACATGCTAGTTAGTTGGTGTTAAAGCGCTTTAACTGTTAGCCTGTTAGTCAGGCAAGCAAAATAAATAAAAAACTGTATTGACTCAAATATAAGACGAGTTTTTTTTCCCTCGAAAATAATGTGAAAATGTGGGATCAGCTTATAATCGGTGCAATGACCCAACCCCAACAGCAGAGGGCGCCAGCGTTTTGTAAAAAGCAAAGCCAACGCCGACCGGAACAGACTGGATTAAAAGTGGGTCAAATTAAGAGAAAGGAGGCAGAGTTTTGAGCTAATTTTAAGATAATGGAGGTCAATACAGCAGAGGCGTCAAACAGCTGTCAGGCAGCCAGGAAATATGGAGTTATGGAGTGAAATGTCTGAAGATGGCGCATCATGGTGATGACACTCTGTGGGCGGTGACGGACCACAGCGTGAGACTGACTGTGTGAGCTCAGCTGATCAGAGGACTCTGAGTGAAAGCCTCATGCAGACTTTTGATCTGACATGTCATAAGCAGAGTTCTGACAGTTTGCATCACTGTGGTACTTTTTGCTCAGTTTTTGTTCAGCATCTCGGTGTCTTTCCTGACAGAACCCCACACACACTAGAATATTCATTACAGATCTTTGTGATTGCATTAATAGGCGAATATTAAAGGTCTGTAATTAAGATAACATTTAAACTACTTCCTCAAATTTTTAACAAAATTAGTTTCTTTAAAAAGTGAATTTAGTTTTTTTCTGAAGATTAGTCTTGGAAAAGGGGGGTCGCCTTATAATTGGGGTAGTCCTAAATTCGGGTCAATACGGTACTCTAGATTATTATATACTGTCACTGTAGGACAAAAGCTTTACAGTAAATGAAAAGAACCTGTTTCTTTTACTAAGGATAAACTCCAGGTGGTGACGAGTCACAAGCTCTTTTTGACATTTTCTTTAATAAGTTATTCATAAAAACACTAATAGACGTGAAACATGACCAATAGAACTTATTCATGTAAAAACATGAAAATAAAGGAAAATGAAGATTTTAGATGAAATTCAGTCTAGACATCTTTTCACTTCTCAAGGCACTAGTTAACAGCCCCTAATGGATGGTTTGGTTCCGGTCCAGTTGGTGAACCAGCAGGAGCAGTGTGAGGGTGAACAGGCTAACCCAGGAGGGGGTTTTAACCTTCCAGTGATCCTGAACTCCAACCAGGTAAAGCTGCAGCACCACAGCTTTATAAGATGTGACATGGGGAGGAAGGAATGCAGTGGTCCCTCTCTGAACCCCTGACAGCTCAGCTGAGATGCCCTTTGGACCTTCTCTGAAGTTTGGCTCTGATTTAGCTGGTTTTGTTTGGTGACTGAAGCTATGGGTGTGATGTTTGCTGGGATGTGGTCATTTATCGCAGACGTAGAGCACGTCTATCTCTAACCAACTGGATGTTCTTATCTTCAGCAGTTGTCTCAGTTTCAGCAGTATCTGCTGCAGCAGCAGGAATGACTTGTGCCCAACACACACATTAGGAGACTAGACAGCTAGAACTGAATAACTTTAACAAACTAGTTTGACCATGTGGAATGCAGACTGATATGAATGACATCATTAAAAGTACCTTATTTCTGAAGTAAACTTCAATAGGCAGGATGAAACCTGCGTATCCGCACTCCTCCACTTTGTATGGTGGATCCTTGCACACTGAAAAAGTACAACAACATATTTAACATTAGCTTTCAACAAAAACATCTTAAATTAACCTTCATGTTTATAGAACATTAAAATAAAGATTTTAACTCTTCCAGCTTTGTGAAACTTATTTTACTGAATTTTGAACAAAAACGAAAGAAACAAATTCAAAGCTGTAAACTGACCCTAACCCTAAAGGTCATCAGGGTCATTCATCTACAGCAAGGACCACACCCACTGATGATGTCACTCAAAGTGGGCACGGTCTGCAGGAGCAGGAAGTAGTCCTCTGACTGGAGCAGTGTTAGTCAAATCTGAAGAGATGCTGCTGCAGATCGGTGACTAATTATCTGCCACATTTCTGGTTTTAAGCACCTTTTGCTCCTAAACTGATGTGTTAGAGCTGGTTACAACTAGTCCTATTCCTGTCTGATTTTAGCAGCAGCAGAAGGTTCATCACTGCTGCTCACCCCCCCTGTTCTGACAGCCGTCTGTGACTGGTCTGGAGCCATTTCAGACTTTATCGGTGACAGAATGTTGTTCTGCTGTAACCGTAACACTCCAGAATTAGACGTCCAAACAGCTCCTCTGCCTCCTACGGTTCACATCACCCAGACCACTGTACGCTGATCAAAGGGAATGGAAAGTTTGGAAAAACCTGGATTGTTAAGGAAAACCCAGATGAGTAGGATTACATTTTATGTGTTCAGTTCTACAATTCTGTCAAAATGTTCAGCATCAGCGTTTCTCTAATAAACAACTTTTATGGCTGATTTTCTCTTCCCTTGTCATTTTTTAGTTTATGCACTGAGCACAGACCCTGAATAAGTTTAATCATGTAAATTAGTTTTGTCAGACCTGAAATAATAAATAGCTCCTGTAACGAAGACTGTACTGATGTGCTTTAATAAACTGGAACTGTTTAACCTGGTTAATGAAAACATGGCTGGTAGGAATGAATATAATCATCTAATAATCTGTTCTCCTGAGACCTCATTAACTATTTTTTTAATATAAAAGTTGTAGCTTTGACTGAAAACTGATCTTTTAAAGCCGATGACAAGATCAGGACTTCCCTGCTGTTCCCCTACGGGACCTTAAAGACAAACAAACTACCAGAGCTCAGGTGTTGTCCCTACTGAGACTTGTTTGTCACAGCTCATCCCTACGGACGCTGCAGAAAAGCCCCAATTATCTTCATGAATGTAAAAACCTGGGAGAACAGATGGTTTGAACATGAGCTCTTATTGCTTGAAACAACATTATCTAATAAAAGTTACATCACTAAAGATGGCATCAACGTACGTATACTGTTGAACCAAACTAAAACTTGCCTTTGAAATGGATACGAGGTGAATGCCTCTCTGGTCTGTAGCTGATCCGATACACGTCTCACTGCTCTGCCAGAGATCTGATTCATCATGAGCAGTTCAGACTGATCTGACAGATCAGATTTATAAAGACCAGAACAGGTCCAAAGGGTCAAATTAAAGGTGCCACAGGGAATCTACAAACAAGCTAGGTATCGCTAGCTACTTTACATAAACACGTCTCAGAGCTCTCACCCCCCCATCAGGTATAATCCTTATGCCGTCCCTCCTCCGGACATGGGACTGCACATTGTCACGGTAACAACAGAGAGCAAAACACCAGCTGTTGAAACGCTATGCTAATGTTCACCTTGATTTGTCCTTTTTCTACGTCCACATTTTTTTTACTTTCCTGCTAGCTGAAAAGGTGTTTTTCTCTTTGGGACTCTGGTATTTTTTCCTAAAATTGAAGCGCTAACAGCTGTTTCTGTTCTTCTCTCACTTCCTGCATGTTCTGCTGAAAAATGCTCCAGCAGCATTAATGGAGGATCCAAGCAGTGAGGAAGTGAGACGCTTCAGCGTGACGGATTGTCCAATAGCTGCTTTCAGTCTGAAACGTCTGATTGGCTGAGGTTTTCAGAGAACAGCGAGGGAACCACCTTATTGATTTCTTTCAGGTTTTTTTAATCGCCACAATATATTTATAGCTATGTTATGTCAGAACGTTGTTAAAGTGCCCATGACATCGGCTTCCATGTTTTCTGACTTATCTATCATGTTGCAACGTTGAGTTCTCACTTTAAACCTGCCAGGAAGAGCTAGAAACGGCGTCCATCTGTCTCCTAGTCCAGCCAGTGAGAAGCTCTTCCAGATTTCAGACCCAGGTTTCAAACAGTTTTTTTCACTCCAGCCCGCTATGAGGTCATAGTGATCCGGACTTGCTTATATGGTAAATTCTCCTCCCACATGCACGTTCACGACAACTGGAGTGAGGCAGTGCCGCCGCCATTGCCCATAGACCGTGTAGTGTTTAGTTTCAGTTTCGTTTCTCTTTCACGCGACGGCACTGCCCCCTACTGGGCACTGCCCCCTACTGCAGCAGAAGTGTCAGGCTGCCAAATAAGGAGAAACCCAGCAGAACCGGAAGGCGGCGCTTTCTTCTGATCTCTGAGTTGCTCGTTAGGAAATAATTACAGCGTATTTTGAGTTATAATGGTGCAACGCTAATCTAGAGGCATCAAAGATTACACCTGTTTAATATAAAGTGATTTAAATATGGAGTCACAGGCACTTTAAGAGGCATGAAAAAAAATGTTTTAAGCTACATTGTTTACCAAATTAACCATTGTACCTTTAATGTGAATCTGACTCATCACATTAAATTTATCAAACCTATAAAACAAGGTAAAGGAATAATGTCAAGTAAATTAATGAGACTTAATGAACAATGGCTGCTCACAAACAGGTCTGGTTTGATTCTGTTAAAGGGATACTCCACCAAAAAGGGAAATTGTGTCTATTGCAATATCCCCCATAGTCAGGCTTAGGGATGTAACGGTCCACTTTGCCCACGGTCCGGTCCGTACCTCGGTATTTGGGTCACGGTTTCGGTTCGGTCCACTTTGAATCATAGAAAAACTTAAGAAAATCTGAAATTTCCAAAACTTATTTTATTCACACAATAAAATAAGTTTTCAGACGTGTTACTTGTAGTCCAGTGTATTATAATATGTTCAGAGACAAACAGAAATGTTATTTTTAAAGTTTCAATGTACTGTTAAATGTAAAATAGTGTAAGAGATTTTTATATGAACGCTTTTATTTTGAAGTCTGGCCGGACGTTCTTGTGTTGTTCCGGCCAGACTTCAAAATAAAAGTGCTCATATAAAAATCACTTATAAATAGTCTAAAGTGCTCACATGGCCTCTGAAGCTAGTAAAGTCACACAACAGGACCTCCGACACACACACACACACAGCATCACCATAGAGCATGGCACCGCACCGGCAACCCACAGCTCCTTTGACGCGCGCTTCAACACACACACACACACACACACACACACACACACACACACACACACACACACACACACACACACACACACACACACACACACACACACACACAAGCACAGTCCTTAAAACTCATTCAGTACTAATTCTACCTAGTGACCTCAATAATCATATTGAGTGCAAGTGAAAATAAAAAGTAACACGAAGGAATTACAGGTAGTATTTTAGACTCGGGACTACTTTATGACAAAAACAGCTGTAAGCCTCCGCTGAACGGCGCAAGGACATGACGCAGCAGCTCCAAAGAGGCCTACTTCCATAAACACGCATTGGAGCGTTGTTTGCAAACCTCAAAGATGAAAAAATAGCACAAAGGCACGAGCTGCACAGAGATTATCTTTAAAAAACTCTACCGGGTTTAGCCTGGTAGTCAGTATTTGTGTTTACAAACATCTTGGTTTAAAGCCAAAGTAATCCCAGATAGGGGACTTTGTGTTTTTTGGATAGTTCCTCAGTTTTTGATTTTTAAGTTCTAATCTGGTAAGTCAGTCCCTGTGTGTTTACATTGCTCCGCCTGCAAATATGTCAAAATTAGGGATGTAACGATTCACTCAAGCCACGATTCGATACATGATTTTTTACGATTTTTCACAACAAAAATAATTTCAGTTATTTTATGGCCAAATACATTCTTTTTTTTTTTTACAATTGCCCTTTAGTCCTTGTTTCAAATTGTAATTTTGTATTGTCTTAATGAAACAAGGGAAAGCCAAAATGCTGCCACACTGTTGACTTCTAATTGACTGGAGCGTCAGCTATCTTGAAGTTGCTTACTGTAGCCCTGCTTGTCTCTGTTCTGAATGATTAGCAGAGCAATGTTTGTCAGTAATTTTTAGCCAAATACTAGATGTAGTTTAGTTAAACAGATGTTAATGTCGATTTTGATTTAGTAGCTGTAGTAACGACATGTGACCAGCAGGGGACGTCTAGCACTAGAGAGCTAGAGAGCACGTCTGTGCAGCAGAGGAAGTAACTCTGTTGTTATTTATATTATATATTTATAAACTCTCCTTTTCAGGTTTGACTTATCATAAGAACGCCTGTAGTGTCATGTAACTTTAACAGAACGTTCATGAATGCATTCAGTTGTTGATCCGGTTTTGATTCTACTTTGTTGTTGAACAAGGTTTAGCCACAATTAGCCGCTAGCTGATAGCCAATGATGCTAACTAGTTGAAAAGACAATCAAACTTCATTTTATGTTTCTTTATGATCACTCTGTATGTATTTAAAGCAGCACTGAGCGGCTTTTAACCAGTAGGAGGCTACGATTAAAAGTTTCACTTTTGCTGTCGTAAATCATTTCACGCCTGAACTTTTTCCAGCCCAGTCTGCGACAGCTTTCAGCTAATAATCTGTCAGACAAGTTGTTGTTTTTACATTTCTTTTGAATGTATAAATACTATAAGTTCATAAACAGTCTATCTTTCTCTCTCAGCTGTCCGAGCATACAGGTGTGTGTTTCAGGTGTGTGAGCAGAATAAAACGAAACATGTAATTCAGCGCGAACCTGACGAGACTTTAGGGTCTGCTGGTGAGTAAAACCCCCGGGTCCCTTGTGGACCGGCTAAGATCTGACGGACTTTTTGGCTGGCGCCTGGCACAAAACATCACGGTTAGCAGCTAGCTCATGGGGGTAGGCTAATCCCGTCCGGTGTCTGCGTTTCATGCGGGTCGTGTGTGTAATCGTTTCCACGGATTTATTTACCTGTGAGGTGTTGTAGAGGAAGGCTTTGATTATCAGGTCGGTGTAGGAGAGATTAACCCAGGCGTAGCTGTGGGATGACGCGCCTGGTTCAACCACGGGTCTGCGCGTCAGCCAAGCTGACGCTGGGAGTCACTGAGCCGGAGGGGAGAGCGGGGAGCCTCCGCTGTTCTGTCCGGCAGCGGTCCTACGTCGCCACACCATTGGCCGTGGGGGGTCGACCCGTCCGCTTCATAATCATCTTCCTCTCTCTGGTTTGTTGTTTTTACCTTCCGGCTTCACCGTGCTCGAGTCAGCTCGCGGAGACATTCAGGTCTTGTCAGGTTCGGGCTGAATTATTTATATATTTATTTATCTGTGAGGTGGTGTTGAGGAAATCTTTCAGAACATTATTTTCTACAATATTTCAGCATGTGGTTAATAATCAGACTGGTTAAACTGTGAAATGCTTGCTGAAACGATCCCTCCTCGGCAGGAGTCCTCCCCCTAGCGTTCTTAGACCGGTTCTGCCGTAAAGCAGAAAGTGACATCATCATGGAGTCAAGGGCCGGGGCTCAAAACTGTCTAGTGCGGTATCTGACCAGTAGAGGGGAGCAGAGTGCTGTCAAACATGAAACTGGTCAAGTTTCTAACTAAATAATCATTGAGATCAATTTTAATGCTCTAACTTAAAGTGTTAAAAACTGCTCAGTATTGCTTTAAGTTAAATTAAGTAGTTTAATACACATCTGAGCAGAGAAAGTAACATGTCTGTAGTTCTTTTATCATTTAAAGGCTTTTACACAAGGATGCCATGACTTAGTACGTCAGGCCATTGTAAATCAATTTTTCTTTTTTCTACACCGATTCATATTTAAACTAGTTTGCACCGGTTTTAAATCGATTTTCGAAGCATTGTTACATCCCTAGTCAAAATGTGTGGATTAATTACCCATCATCATTTGTTGGACTGGTTTTGTTGATTATTTTAAAATCATCATCATTATTATTTGCGCTATTAAAATGAATTTGCATGTTTGAAATCAAACATCTAATCAGAAATGTGAACGGAACAGTGTGAGGTTCCCTGGGCCTCCAACCTATACAGCACACATCCTATTCCTCATTGTGCTATTAGAAAGAGTCCACTTATAAATAACAATCATTTATCTCTATTATTTACAAACTAAAACTCAGAAATAGACTTTTATTACTGTAATGTTCCTTATTTAAAGTTGATATATAAAGGCTAGCTCTTATATATAATCAGCTGTGAGTTGAAGGGTTAAATACAGTGAGAAACACCTGAACAGTGTCCAACAGAAACCCTAAACCAGAAGTTGGATGACTAAAACCTGTTGATAAACAACACCATATGCACCATCTAGACTAGAAACCACAGAGGAGAGAAACCACACCCACCTCAAGGGAACACAAGCAGCTGGAGTCATCCAGAGGGGTGGGGGAGGGGTGTACATCAAAACCATGTCTTGTTCTTTTATGGTGAGGTGTTGTTTAGCATGTCTAAATCTGTGAAGGTCCCCGTTAGGAGACCAGTACCGCAACAGCACCGGCCTGCAAAGGAGCTTGAAGGCTGAGGGAACTGGTACATGCATGATATCTAGTGCACATGCACACTGACACCACTGTTATGTGCACCCCTGTTTATAAATGACTCCTCTGATCAGGAACACTGGTTCCACATGTGGAGAACACCTGGACACAGGTCAGCAGGTAGCAGAGTACAGACTCTGTTGAACTGAACCGGATTCTCAGTAACTCCACCCACCCACTACACGCTGTGGAGGTCTACAGAGAAACACCTTCAGTCAGAGGCTGATCCCCAGGTGCAGGACAGAGATCCACAGGAACTCATTCCTGTCAGCAGCCATTAGAATGTTAAACAAACAATAATCCACACAAAATACAGTATGTATTAGGGGTGTGTATTGGCAAGAATCTGTTAATATGATATGCATCACGATACATGGTCAACGATACAATATACTGTGATAGATCACGATACTACAAGCAATAGGATATTGCAATATTTATTTATTTATTTCCTCTTCAGTTGTCCACTGAGCTGAATCATTTTGTTCTATGTTAACATGAGCCTTTAATGCTACGTCGTCATGGTAACTAGCCACATGGATAAATATGCTAAAAGAGCACAAGTCACCCCTCTCTAACAGTCTCTAACACTAGAATACAGGGTCCTGAAAAGAACGGCTCCATCTACTGGAATCCTCTGGCTAAGGCTGACGTCACGGCTCGGTCACTGCGGTCATCAGAGGATCATCAGCTAGCAGAGCTACACCACGCTGGGACAGTCCAGACTCTTCTCATGTGTCGTTCTACGATGGAGGAATGACCTACCAAGCTACCAGAACAGGGGCGTCCCTGTCCATCTTCAAGAACCTCCTGAAGACCCAGCTCTTCAGAGAACGTCTTCTAGACTAGCTCCTACCTTCACTACTCCTCTGGACTCTCTTTATGCTCTTCACTCTATCAGGGGTGTCAAACTCAAGTCCTCAAGAGCCGGATTCCAGCATGTTTTAGAAGTCTCTCAGCTCCATCACACCAGACTTGAATCAGTGGATGATTACCAAGCTTCAGTAGAGCTTGGGGACTTCCTGAAGATGTAATTTAACAAAAGATTCAGGTGTGTTGAATCAGGGTAAGTACTAAAACCTGTAGGACTCTGGCCCTCGAGGACTGGAGTTTGACATCCCTGCGTGTTTTTTTCCCTCACGGTCACCTTAGAGACTAGTGTTTGGCCATCTAAGTAGTTTGTTTAGTGTTAATGTCAGGGTTAGTTGTTTGTTAGCCTCAAAGTAAGTTCTTGGTTACAATATCATTTGTAAGTTGCTTTGGATAAAAGTGTCTGCTAAATACATAAACATAAACTTGATGATAACTCCACGAGCTAGAACTTCTGGGTCAACGTCCTGAGCTGAGCTGAGACTCTGGTCTTCTGTACATGCTTCGGTCGCTAAATTTTGCAATTTGATGTATTGATCAGCTTGAAGGATCAGGTCCGAACCCAAGTGCATTATGTGCGCAGCTCTAGTCCCGCTGCGCTCCACGGTAGAGGAGCGCTCATTAGTTGGGCCGGGCGCGCGCCACGGACCGATGGAAGCGCGCCACCTCGGTGACAATCCCCCCACCCCCCACTCAAACACCGACCGGCTGCCCCCCAATGTGTGTAAAACGCTCCCTCTTCCCTCTCCCACTGGCGCCGGGCCTTTGCGTAATGACTGAAAGAACAAGATCGCGGATACAAGCGGCCGAAATGAGTTTCCTCTGCAGGATGGCCGGGATTATTAGAGATAGGATGAGTTCGGACATTTGGAGTTTGGAGACTCGGAGTAGAACCGCTGATCTAGAACCAGTTGAGGCGGTTTGGACAAGTTGGGTGGTGGAGGAGGAGGCTGGGGAGTGGGGGGGTCTGGGCTCCCGGCCCGCTACCCGGACCTAAAGCGGAAAAAGGCGAGGCGATATCCCGTCATTACACACAGCTGCTGCTCGCTGTGATTTTAATTCGCTCTGCGTGGTCAGAAGGCGCGTGCCTAAAAATACTTTAATAGTGGTGAAAATATACCCACATTAGGCCACCTCCCGTTACAAGCGCTTAATTAAAAAAAAAAGTTCACTATTTTAGTCACCAATATTTCATTAAAAACAAAAGAGTTGGGTCCTCCGCGTACCACCAGGGGGCGCTCGCGTACCACCAGTGGTACGCGTACCACAGTTTGAGAATGACTGGCGTAGGTCAATGGTAAATATTTTTGTGGCCGAAGCATGTGCAGAAGACCCCCAAAGAAATAGGAAGTATATCACACAACCTTTCGGTCTGGTAAAAAAAGTGAGAGAACATTTTGAAACTATACCTAAATGCAGATTATAGTATGTATAGTGGATAGATCGTTTAGTTTAATTTTCATGGTTCTTTTAAAACTATTTTGTGATTCTAATCTTCTTCCTCCTCCTGGGAGGCTGGTGGGGTGGCGCTCTAGCGCCCCCTATTGACAGACCGCCACTGGTCAACATATAGAATAAGATTCAAATCAAAGCCTTACATTTAGCCTGAACAGTGTTAAAAGCTTTCATAGGAGTATGTAGCAGAAGTTGGTCAGAGGCAGGCATGTTGGCCCAGACTATTAAAGCCATACTCAGTAGCCAGGTAAACAATGTAGCTTTTAACGTTTTTTTTAAAAGCCTCTTAACAACATTCTAATATAATATAGCCATAAATATATTGTGGAGATTAAAAAAAACCCGAAAGAAATCAATAAAATGGTTGCCCCGCAGTTCTCTAAAAACTTCAGCCAATCCTATCGTTCGGTCCGAACGATAGGATTGGACAATCCAGCTGTCTGTCTGCCGCATTTCCTCACTGCTTGGATTGGCATTAATCCGCCCGTACACATTTTGGGGCAGAACATCCCGGAAGTGAAAGTAAAAGTAGAAGTAGGACAGAGAGCCGTCGGTTAGAGCTTCCATTTTAAGATAAAAATACCAGAGTCCCCCCAAAAAACACCTTTTCAGCTAGCAGAAAACTAAAAATGTTTAGAGGTGAAAAGAGGAAAAGCTGGGGGAACATTTCTGCGGCTGGAGTTAGACTCTGCTTTGTCACCTTTGAAAACCGTGGTCCCAATGTCCGCGGGAGCCTGGCATATGGATTTTACCCCGACGGGAGGGGTGAGTTCACCGAGACATTTCTGTAAAATAGCTAGCGAGACCTCGTTTGTTTAAGGAATGGATCTGAGTGTCTGTAGCTGCTGTCACTAATTCAGACAACAGAACAGAAGACTCTTTCTTCCAGAACAGGAGACACTCCTAATTACTCTCGTCTTCTTTCCCTTTACTTCAGGACTTTGAGTCTCTAAGAATTATGCCACAGATTGAAGATATACAGTATATAAATGTTCGTACTTTTGTACTTTCTCTGCTAGACGTTCCTCAAGCTGATCCATATCTGCTTCCGCGAGATTCTACTTATTCTACTCTGTTGATACCAGCGTCAAGCCGGAAATGATCTTGGGTTGTTGGGCCAAACAATCAGAGACGTGCGCTCTCCGTCTCGTTCAACGGATAGATAGAAAAGTGAGCTCAACTCCGTCCGTCCTTGCGAGCCTTTCATAGAGCCCTTGCATTAACGTACCAACACAGAAGGAGACGTATAAACTAGCCTTAAGGTTTATGCTGCTTTAGGACAGTTGTAGGTTTAGCTTATTAGAGATGCACCAACAGCACATTTTTCCAAACCAAACATGAGTACTTACAACTGAGTACTAATAACTGCCATTGACAGGTACATGTTCTGTACAACAGATAAAAGTGAGCCAGATTCTAGTTTAGCCTCCTTTGTTAAAAGCGATATGTGGAGCATTTTTCTCTGTATCAAAGTTTTCTAAATGTTTTAAATGATATTTCAGGTCTAAACTATGATCTATGGGTAGAGTTCCACAACATCTGTTATTCTTCAGAAGACCCCCCTTCCTCCTATAGACCCCTTTGCATTCTTTATGACCGGTGAACGTTTTCAGCCAATAAAATTCAAGTTTCCACATTGTCGGCTGTCAGTCAGCATGCATGTGCTTTGAGCAAACCCGTAGAGGTGGGGGCCCCGCTCCCAGGACGCTTCGTGTCTTTCTCTGTTTCCAGCCTCAGCCGTTCATGGAGGACTCAGAGCTCATTTCTACTAAAAAGTTATCCATTCCCCGACTACTGAGGGATTTATTTTTATTTTAAACATTTCTCCTCACAGAATGGCGAGGCTTGCCAAGGATACACGTTTATTTTGGTCAAGCATTCCATTCTGAAATGAGTCTCCTCATTTCTGGGTTCTGCAGCTTCCTGATTCTTCCCTACCCTCCTCTCTCGTACCCTGGAGTAGACCTTACCAGGGAGGCTGAGGAGTTTTGGAACTCTAAGCTTGTGCATGTTATTCTGAAGTAGTAGTTCATGTAGAGCAGGCGGACCCACAATTTTTCATCTCGCAATCTATTTTTAATGAGCAGCTCAAAGCCATCTACCCACTCTACGACTTTGTCACCTCGACTATGCCCCCTTCCACTGGACCGAGAGCCGGGCTGTGATGTGGATTCAGGGCACCCCGATGACTTGTATGAAACCCCAACCAGGCCCCCTCCCCTTGAACTGATACAGTGCAGGTACACAGTCCCTGCATGGGTTCAGATCCCTTTATTGGCAGTCCAAACAGAGCTGTCTCTGCCACCATTTACTGATGACTGCTCTGAGTGTCGTAGAGTTGGTTCAGTTCAGTATGACTGCCATGTTATTCTAATTCTAAGATGTACTGGCAGCCAGTGTGAAGAGACCAAAACAGAAGTCATGTGCTCTCAGCCTTGCTGCTGTATTTTGGACTGACCGGAGGCAGTTTCCACAAGAACAAAAGACAGCTTTGGATTTGTTCCTGTTCAGACTTTATCATCTTAAAAAACTAAACAAACAAACAACAACAAAAATAGTTGCAAACAACGTAAACCTCAGGTTTTCTCTGTCCACAAATCTCTTCATGAAACGATGCAATTTCTCTTCCATCACACCGACTTACGATTTCCTATAAAATTAACAAACCTGTGAAACATCAAAAACACCTGTGAAGTGATGCCATTTCCAGAGCAGATTTAATGGCAGCCCGAGCTACAAATGAGGTGCTTAAGCAGCATGAGCCACCGCTGCTGACTGCCAAAATAGCACCCCATTCACCGCTTCCAAAGAGCTTCTTTACCTCCATTTGTTCAAAACAGCGTTGCAATTTGGCTGTCTCCATGGCAACATCTCAACGCTGGCCCATTAACCACATAGCAATAATGAAGCATGGTGGCAGCTCTACTGACTGATTTGTCATTAATCTTAAGGCAGCTCCTCTGAGTGTGGGAGGACGTTTCACTCAATTTCTCATCACTTCCTCACAACTAGATGCTTTCTGTTTTTGGCTGACACATCTTGTGAGCAGAAGTGTTACATCAGTTACATCAGATACATCAGTCTAGAAAAAGAACCTTCAGATCATGAAAGAAAAAGAAGATAAAAGAAAACTACCTGTAATAACTACCTGTTAAAAAAAGTGATGATATTGTTTGATTCAGTTGCTACTAGAAGGTTTAAAATATGACTGCAACTCTGTCTTTACATTAAAATGATGACAGGAACAAACCAAATGCTTAGTGAAGATCCATGATGGAGAACCTCAGCACAAACAGAGCACATTTAAACTGGATCCAAAGTAGGTTGAGCTCCACTCTGACAGAACACAAATAAAAATGATGTACCAGGCCGCATAGTCCACAGGCTAGACTTTCTAAAAGACTTTCTGCTAAATATAAAATCCTCAAAACGTCTGTGATGAGCTGCCGGTCAGTAAAGGGATGTTTTGAGTCATCCTGAGGTGGTGGTCTATCAGTTATTTATCTACAGCAGGGGTGCCCACACTTTTCCATCTCTCAAGCTACTTTTATGATGAGCAGGTCCATGTGATCTACCCACTTCATGAGCTCGTCTCGGGGGAGGGGGGCGGCATACAGCTGCGCACTAGGGGTGTAAGAGAAAAATTGATTCACTAACATACCGTGATATTGCATGTCACAATATCATATCAATATTCTTAAAGCACAATATAAAGTTTTTATTAATAATTTACATGGGCGGAACCAATGTTTGGTTCTAACTTCCAGCCGTGCATTGTTTTGTGATGGACATGTGTCCAGTTTAGCGCTATATGTAGACATAAAATTATAATGCATGAGAAATATGCAAAAATACACCAATATTAATTTGTGGGTCAGTACGTTTCATTTAGGGCTGTATATATCGGCAAGAATTTGGCAATATATGATATGCATCACAATACAGGGGCAATGACACGATATACTGCATATATATCGTATTGCTTGTAGTATTATGATATATCTATCATGATACTACAATGTAGCGTTACCAAATACGCTCTGACCTCTGACCCCTGTGACTGTCACATAAACAATAATCATCTTTTGCCCAATAACTCAGATTATAATGACTCTTTATTATGTTTTAACCTGAACCAACATTCCTCCAAGGGTTCGGTCGTGTCAGAAGACTCCACAGGACTCTTTAGTTATAATAATAAAACTTAAAGAGCATATTTTAAGTTCTTTTTTTTTTATTATTCTGATAAAACTCTGTCCAAAAATACTATTTGAAATGTTTATTGAGGGTATTTTGTTTTACAATACATTTTTTAAAACCATTTTTCTAGTCCAAAGTGCCGCTTTTTGCAAAGCTTCTAAAAACGCTTTTTTTTTTCATATGTGGACCTGTGACGTCAGCTAAGGGAGCTCCTAGCTAGGTGGCGCTGCTTACAGTGTTGTCAGATGTAGATAAATAAAGTATTTGTAGGATAATTTAACACTCTGTACGATCAATAATCCCATAAATCTGATCATTTGAGCCCTTTGTTGTGTGGAGTTTGTGTAACAGATGCTTGTTTTAATCATTGTGTAGATTTTTTAAAGCTAAACTACTTTAACATCTCAGACTGGCACCGCTCTAGTCTGCCAGCTGCCTGCTCGCTGTCGGCGATGAGTTGTTAGTTTTAGGTTAGAGCGCTCTTTAATCGAGTCGGTGTGAATTCATTTTAATAAAAAATGCTAAATTATTATGTTTGTGATGCCAATCGCCAGTCTGTCAGGACACTGAGTCAACAACGGGATGGCTTCCTTACCGGTACGGTGACTTCTGTTTGGAGACGAAAAACCCCGGCGGTCCTGGTCTAGTCCAGGACTGGATGTGATGGAGTCCCACATACCGGCGAAAAACATTCAGTGTGACTCTAAACAGGCGCCGTTACTTCGATCCATTCACCGGAACCGCTGTTAGCACACAGCAGCTAACAGGAGCTAACGGGGAGACTTGAGTCTCGTTTCCATGCCAGGTTTGGTACGGTTCGTGGTGGGTCGTAGTTCGGTACCGGTCCGCGATTTCATGAGAGCATTTCCTTCAGGTGTCTGACCCTCACCTGGCTGGCGGGGTACAGTAAATCCATGCCGCGATGCTCTCCAGAGGGGATTCCCGTTCCCAGCGGGGCTACCAAGAGGGTCTTCACGGCGGGGTTTCCAGCCTGACCCGACACTGTTTCGGTCAGCCTCGAACCGTTTAGCTGTATCCTGTGAAACTTTTTATAAACTCTTTCATTTCTTAACAATCCACCTGAACGCAGCTCAATGTTTGGAGCTCTGATGATCAAAAACCTGGTGCTAAACGCTGGTATTTTATCCAGACCCAAGTGAGGAGGTGGGTCACGGTCTACAGCTGGACCGACAGGGTACAGCCTTACAGGACTGATTGGTTTTATCTTTTTTTTTTTAATCTTAATAACTGCTCACTATAGTAATAAAGTAATAAAATAACGGCACTCTGGGGGTTTGTTTTGCTCGTCACAAGCAGTGATCAG
>SSNR01000269.1:186279-221567 GCA_006937965.1 Callopanchax toddi | reverse complement strand
TTCAGAAAAAGTTTCTATTATATTTCTCTAAACATTTGTTTAAGGGAGTGTCTAACTTAAAATATGCTCTTTAAAGACTCTTTGTGTCTCTTCCTAAAATGACACTTTAATCTACTGCTCAGAAATGTCTTTAATGTGATTAATGCATTTTCATCTACAGTATTATGAATGTTTGATCCAGCTTCAGAATTATTTTTACTTTGCTAAAAGGTTAAATCAACATTATTACTCATATTTACTTATTGAAGTGAACTGTCGTTTTAAAGATCTGGGTCACGTGACTTAGTAAACTCCTTCCTCATAGGGCCACGTAGTCACACGTCTCCTTTAACTGCCTTCCACTCCCGGAAGTTCTCAGTTCTCAGTCTGCCCTACACTGAGACGACATCTCTGCTGTTTTACTCGCTACAACCGCCGAGCCTGCAGCCGATATCCTATTCTCCCCTGAGCAAAGACACCATCCGTCTTTACTCTCCACCACAACACGGGGACCCCAGCTCAAAAGGCTAACCACCAGCTAACCCAGACATGGCTCCACTGACGACCGCATCCAGGATGATCTCCGTGGCCCACGGCGGTCCCCGACCTCCACAGGCGTCCGACCCGGACCGAGGGGGAATTCTCCACCTCCACGCCGTCCCATCTGACTCTCCAGCGACGTCGATCCCGGAGCGGCGTACAGTGAGTCCCCACATTCTGGTAAAGCTGAAAGGCCTACTTTGATAAGCTCACTCACCCCGTAGCTTACAACAAGTAACTCCTCCAACTAAACTAAATTAAGATAAAATGCCCCTAGTCTAAACATCACAGAATCAGGTCGTTAAACTCAAATTAAGATCAACTTAGAACACCATAACATCGTGTTGACAAAGCTAATAGCCACTGCTACCTCTGCTCATCTGTTTGTAACTGTGTGTCCGTCTCTTTTATAATAAATCTGTAAAGTCTTATTAATGACTCAGACTTCCATTCGTCAATATTAAGATACGTAATCTACTCCCTGTGACATCTGACCGAACCTAGCAAGTTCTGGTGAAACCATTATTTTAGTCAAGGTATCCGAGCCAAACCAGCTCAGTATAAAACCGACATAACCTAATCTAATAACCTCACTGAAGTGTGCAGCATAAACTTAGAGAGTTTATTACGCTGCAACAAGCAATACGATATATTATGAAATTCATTATTTTAATTAATGAAATACTGTTGCTGCTGAACAGAAAAGTTAGCCTCTTCAGTTGTCCACAGAGCTAAATCAATTCGCTCCATGTTAAAATGAGCCTTTAACGCTACGTCATCATGGGTTCTAGTCACATGTGCTCATAAATTAGTCATGCTGCCTGAGTATTCGACTCTGTCATTGCGTATTTTACTAGGGATGTTCCGATCGATTGGCCTTCGATCAAAATCGGCAGATTTCCGTGAAAAAAAAAGTGATCGCAAACTCCTTTCTGCGCTGATCATACCAGCCAATCACAATAGCTCCATAACCAGAGGTCACTAGGCGCATAGAAAATCTGCAGAGTCCCCAGAATGGACTGCATCATTTATAGTTGCTTCGGCGCTCGGTCCTGGAGGTGAGGTCTGGCGCCGAGGTAGTCCCGCTGACTCGCACATCGCAATGCGTCTGTTGCTGCTGCAGGCATGTTAGGGATGCTCCGATCGATCGGCCACCGATCAAAATCGGCCGATATTCATAAAAAAATGTGATCGATAAATTCCAATATTCTTCTTTCCACGCCGATCAATAGCTCCTAAACCAGAGGTCACTAGGCACACAGAAAATCTGTGGCGCTACAGCGAGTTCATTGCACAGCCGAGATTCGCCGTCCCCAGAACAGACCGCTCCATTATAGTTGGTTCGGACTTGGAGCTCAGTCCTGGAGGCGAGGTTGGGCAGCGAGCGAGTCCTGCTGACTCACACAGCTCCAGAGTCTGTTGCTGCAGGACGTTACGCAACACCGCACGGCTGGGAAGCTGAGATAAGTCTTCAAATTGGTATTAAAAGACAATAATTTAAATATTAAGGACGAAGTTGGAAAGAGCTCGCTGCTCATGCACCAGGAGGAGAGGGTAAAGCTGCATGTGGAGAGGAGCAGCGCACAGCGCAGGTGGATCAGACCGGTGGAGGGAGGAGGAGCTGAGAGAGCAGCAGGTAGACTCTTTAGCAATGATCAGTCCATGGTCAGTAATAAGTTTATCTACAGTATGTGCATTAAATGGACCCGAGTGTCAAAACAATGCTGACTTTTCTGTGTCTGAATAGCAGTAGAAAAACAACTATTTTTCTCAAAACGCTATTTCAACCACAAGCTAATTAATGGGGATCTTGTGCTCAAGAATATATGTTTAACTTAAGTATTTAAGTATATATCTATAAATAATAGATTTCTAGATGTATGTCTACATGGTGCCTTCAAGTTTTTGTATTTTTTCATCTTGGAAGAAGTCAGTAAAAACATGTTTTTGTAAAAATGAAGGTGATTTATGTTCATTTTCTACAGACCAGGTAGCCATTAGCCCTCATCATTACCACAATGTGAATTTTACAGTCAATCCATGTGATCGGTATCAGTGATCGGCACACTTGGTGATCGGTAGGGCTGCACGATTCTGGAAAAAATGAGAATCACGATTTTTTTGCTTAGAATTGAGATCACGATTCTTTGGTAGAGAAGCAAACGCGCAGCCCACCGTGTATTAAAAAAGAAATTATAGTATATGTGTTTTTGCTATTTGACAGCAAGCTCAGAAACAGCCTTGAAATATTCTATAAAAACTAGAAAATTTTGTACAGGTAACTTTTAGCACAACAACTTCATTTAGTATTCAGTCTTAAAATATAAAAAATTTAAATTCTCCCTCTGCTCTTTGGTTTGACAAAGTCTGTAAAAACATAAATAGTATATATGTATTTATACGTATATATAAGTTTCCTAAGTCGTGGACTACGAAGTTCTTTACAGTCATTTACATGCTGATGGCAGGACGCTACATTATAGCAACAGAACAGAGGAGACCAGACCCTCTGACCACCACCAACAGGTGATGTGAGTGAAGCGTCTGACTGACCCCAGAACACGACAGGTGACCCAATCAGAGCGCGCACTGCTGAGTGCTGTTGAACTGGTGGAGGAACGCATCTCGATGGGGGGACTCATAACGACGTAACACCAGCAACACCCCGTTCCAGACAAATGCTCCCTACAGAGCTATTGGTGCTGTCCCTGTAATAAAATAAAATCAGCGTTTGCTTTCTCTGTCATACGGACTACAGCTAGAGAGACAGCCGACCAGAGAGAGCTGAACTAGCTCACGTTGTTTCAGTTTTGTGGCGTATAGCCACCGTTAGCAGCTGTTAGCTTTCCTCTCGGGTAAAAGAGCTTGTTTTCATGCAAGTTATGTCCCGGATCAAATGCGGTACACTTGTCCTCTTTAAAAAAAACAAAATTGTTGTCATTTGGAAATGAGATTGCATACAAGTATGAAATGAGATCGCGATTTTTTAACGATTAATTGTGCATCGGTATCGATGATCGGCAGCAAAAAACATGATCGGAGCATCCCTAATATATGTGTATATCAGGTGTGGCATTAACAGAATATTTTCCATCATTTACTGTTTTTTATTAAACCTTTGACGGACAAATCTTAAGGCCGTCCGTCATTTTGACAGATTACAATTCACACACCTGTGTACATGTGTGTGTGTGGGCACGCGCTGTCTGGCCATGCAGAGCAGAGTAAAATGACAGCGAGCAGCAGCAGCTGTGTGTAATGACGGGATCTCGCCTCGCCTTCTTCCGCTTATCCTGGTCCAGGTATCGGGCCAGGAGCAGCCTCCCAAGTACGAAATCCCAGACCCCCCACTCCCCAGCCTCCTCCACCAGCTGACAGGACTTGCCTGAACCACCTCAACTGGTTCAGGATCAGCGGGCAGGCGGGCGCGCACGCATGCACCCACACACACACACACACACACACACACACACACACACACACACACACACACACACACACACACACACACACACACACACACACACACACGACCAACTGTCACCCTCCACCCGCATCTCTGAACCGAATAAAAACGAGAATCTGAAAGAAAATGTCTCACATTTAGGAGTTAAATCACAGTCTGTTCATGTCTTCAAATGGTATAACTGCACTTATTGGTGCATTATTGTGATCAGCTGTGTAGTTATGAGACATACCGTATGAATACTCATTCAGAGGCATTTGTGCGTAATGCGCAGTGCTCCGGGCAGGGGGAGCGCCCCGTCCAGAGTCCGGAGTGGGGAGAGCCACAGATCAGAGAACCCCGAGAGCGTTCAACTAAGCTGGTTTATTCTCTATATCAGTCTGGATTTATGATCTGAACTGGACCTGGTGAGCAGATCATCTGACTTGAACCATCAGAACCACGCAATCTTCTGCAGCTTAATTAAACACTCAGGTTCTCCGAACCGCGACGCTCAGTGGAGGATGAAACGGTCAAGGAATGATTACAATATTATTTAAAAGGAAGGAAATAATGCTGCTGAAAATGTCATTATTATAATTTTTAAATTAATAAGTGACGGGTAAAAATAGATTATGACCAAATTTTTTAAAAACCGTCAGTCAAAATGACGCAAAACAATAAAGTCTAGCAAGACCTCTGATTTACTTATGATTTCCCTCTGATTAGTCCTAGCGCTATCCAATAGCATGTGAAGACAGTTTGATTGACAACCGCTGATCCCGCCCCTATGAATGAGTCATTTCAGTGAACCGTGGCCAGACTATACAGGTCTGGTTTACCAGGCTAGCTTTCCAGTGCTTCAATCTCATTGGTTATGAGGTCTTGGAATAGTTGTTTTGCTTTGGCACCGAGAACTGTGGATTTTCACTGGTTTCGGTACCGAATACTAAAATTCTGGTACCGTGACTGACAACACTACTCTGCAGTATGGGACTCTTTCACTGTTTGTGAAAACGATCCCTCCACAGCCATGTGTAAGCTTTGCAAGTCCAAAATAAGCAGAGGTAGAGATTGTAAACAATAAATAGTTAATTTAATATTGTGATCAAAAACATTGAATATTAATCCTGAGGCTGCTCTATAAATAGTTTTATACATAAAACAACGTCTGATCAATCCATATCAATGGCAGACTTTAAATAATGTACATATTTAAGCAACACCTACTTCTGGCCAAATCACACCCACTTCCGGTTTAGACCCCGCCCACTCTGAGTACAGATAAGGATACAGATCATTTAGATGGTTGAACAGATACAGATAATGCTGTACTCGCTCATCCCTAACCCAGACCTACCTAGCCTGTCCTGGAGGAAGAAAGGTGCCAGCAGGAGGCAGAGAGCGCAGAAAGTCATACCTCTTTTTGGCTTGGGGAAGCTTTCATGCAGGTGAAAAACAACTTTCTCCACAAAGTGCTGGATGTTGCTGTGCTCCGGTCCCCGGACAAAAACCATCCAGTCGTGAGTGAATCCTTCCACTGTGGGTTTCTTCCTGACCTGGGCACGATGTCCAAGTTCCAGTTTCACCTGAACAGCACCCTGAAGGAGGAAACGCTTCAGAGTTAAACCTCACGTCATAGGATGGGATTATGCATTGACTTGTGTTGTTTTCATCGACTAAGACTATAACAAAATTATTTCGTTAACGTACATTTTTTTCAAGACGTTAATGAGTCGCTGACAAGCTAAACGACATTTGATGACTAAAATGAGACAAGACGTCTGTGAGTATTTGTTGACGCGACGAGACGAAAGCGCTAGTGTGTGGAGTTGTGGAACAGTAGCCTGTTTGGGTGAACTCTTTTTGCTGTCAATCATATGAACTCAATCTCCACTTTCGATCATCCGTTTATTGTGGTGGGGTTTAAACTCTTTCATTAGTTCAGGGGCGATCACTCCGTTATTGTCTCTCTGGCGTCCTGCTCTCTCATCAAATGGATATTTATTCAAAGAATCCTTCTTGACAGCTTATTGTTGTTTGATTTCATATTGTGTCTTTATTTAATCAACTCCACGGTGAGTCGTTTGCTGTTTGTTTCTTTTGTTTTACTAAAAACGTGGCATTACGTTTAACCCGCTGATGAGCTAATGCTAGGCTAATGAGCTTCTGATTAGTGATTTTATTCATTAAACAGCGACATGTCTCTGTTATCGTTATGACTGAACCTTAGACCAATGTTGATTGAATACTTTGGTTACTGTAGTTTGTCCATTTTGTATGTTTTTTGTTACTTTTCCCATTTAAGGTCAAACCAGCTTTATGGTACTTTTGAACTGACTGATGTGAGTGATTTTAATTTCTAACTTATTGACCTAAATTACTTTTTAAAGGATTAATACTTTTTTGACTAAAACTAGACTAAAACATTTTAAAGTTTTCGTCGACTAAAACTGGACTAAAACTATCAACATGATTAATGGGACTAAAACTAATCAGCGTTTTAGTCCAGAAGACTGAGACTAAAACCAACACTGGTATTGTTCAAGGTGTCTAAAAGCATCCCAGGGGCCATTTGAGGCCCTCGACTGCAACAGAAGGATGGTCGATTTTTGACCCCCCCACCACAACCTCCACCTGGTCCATCACAGACCACTAATAATAATAATAATAATAATAATAATAATAATAATAATAATCTTTATTTATAAAGCGCCTTTCATACAGAAAAAAACTGTAACTCAAGGTGCTTAACAAGTTAAAATGACCCCACATAAACCCCATTCCCATCCCTCCTCCATAAAAAGCACACATACGCAAACACACACACACACACACACACACATACACACACACGCACATACACACAAAGGACATTGGGCTGAGTACAGATGAGCAGGTTCTAAGGAAACGCCATCAGAGGAGCCCTCTGCACCGGCAGCAGCAGGTCAACAGCAGCAGCCAATGCACCGACACGGGGCGACCAGAGGAGGCAGGGCTGAGACCCCACCTCCACCTGGAACCACCTGGAGATCCAGAGGAGGCAGGGCTGGGACCCCACCTCCACCTGGAACCACCTGGAGATCCAGAGGAGGCAGGGCTGGGACCCCACCTCCACCTGGAACCACCTGGAGATCCAGAGGAGGCAGGGCTGGGACCCCACCTCCACCTGGAACCACCTGGAGATCCAGGCAGCCACAGCTGACCACCGCTCCCGAGGCAGAGGACTCCCTCAGAGGAAACACCGGAAGGACGATTAAAATAACAAGTTAAAATATAAAATAACATAAGATAAATATAAGAATAAACAATAAAACTGTGATAAAATCTAACTAAATACCTAAAATCTATTAGACTAAAATCAGCTAAAGGTCAGACTAAAAGCAGTTAAACAGGCTAAAAGTAATTAAACACAATAAGTTAAAATTACACTAAAAACAGTTAAACAGGTTAAATAAATAAGAAGTAAAAAGGTGAACTAAAAGCATTTAAACAGATTATAATAAATAATACTTAGTTAAAAGCTAGCTTAAAAAGGTGGGTCTGGAGCTTGCCTTTAAACACATGAACACTACAGAACTACAGCAACTACAGAAGATCCTTCCTGTCCATCATAGACCACTAGGAGATCCTTCCTGTCCACAGCTAGAACCTGATAGGATCAATATATGAAGAAACCTAAATCATGAGTTAAATACTATCTAGGTTTTGTGAATGGGTGAATGGGGAGTGTTCAACACTCTAGAAAACGCTCTATAAATACAAGCCATTTTTACCATTTAGGTTATTATGAATTACTAGGACATCTAATTTACCCAGGCTGCATGGTGGCGCAGCTGGTTAGCACTGTTGCCTCGCAGCAAGGAGGTCATGGGTTCGCGTCCCGGCTCTGCGGCCTCTCTGCGTGGAGTTTGCATGTTCTCCCCGTGCATGCGTGGGTTTCCTCCTGTACTCCGGTTTCCTCCCACAGTCCAAAGACATGACTGTCAGGCTGATTGGGCTGGTAAATTGTCCTTAGGTGTGAGTGGGTGTGTGGTTGTTTGTCTCGTTCGTCTCTGTGTGGCCCTGCGATGGACTGGCGACCCGTCCAGGGTGTCCCCCGCCTCTCGCCCCTTGACCGCTGGAGATAGGCACCAGCTGCCCCGCGACCCTCTGTGGAGGAATAAGCGGTTTCAGAAAATGGATGGATGGATCTAATTTACCCTCTGGGATCAATGAAGTATTATTTGTGTATGTATGTATGGAATAAAGGATGATGAACAGATGGATGATGAATGGATGGATGGATGGCCCTATAATTTCTGTGATGATGAAAATCTGGACAGAATCATTCAGTGTAGGTACCAGATCGGCTCGGGGTCCTTCTCCTGCCGACGACTTCACACTACGGCAAAGCCACTCGGACAAAATACTCTGTAAATCCCCGTTAATACTGTTCATCCAGACGTGTTCTGAAAAGAGTTTAGCAGGTTTGTTATTAAATACATGATTCTTACCGCCTAAAGGTTTTCTTTATATCTGTAGTTTGTTAATAAAAACACGATGTTGTCTTTGTTTTAAAACTAAATCAAATCAATATCAGACTGTGTCAAACAAGCAGAACAGTTCTCATATGTGAATGTGTTCCATGTGTTCACATATTTATCAGGCCTGGCTGTTTGTATGAATGTAGGATTATTCTGTATAGTTTGTTAGTTCTGATGTAAATAAATCTAAAGATTCATTCAAAAAGAAGTTGTTCCTAACTCCAGCTAAGAACGACTACAACCGCGAATTTGTCCGGACCAATCAAAAGCTTCAGCTTTAACGTGCCGACGTAACTTTTATAAACGTGGTAACGTCACTGCCATTAGTCATACGTTCAGCCAATCAGCTAGTGTTACGTAATCAGCAGGCGCAGGCCCCGAGCCGATCTGGCACCCCAGTAGATGTGGTACCTACACCGGTATAAAACACAGAATCTCTGAATTTGCTCCTATCAGCGAGTAGGGAAACAGATTCTGAGGTTTAATGGCCACAGCAGCGATACCTGTCTTTACCTGGTTACATGGGGTTGGCTCTCCTCTCCACACAGAATAAACCAGTCAGCCATCGCTAAAACCCTCACTGAAACAACAACTTCCTCCTAAATATTCAAAAACACAAAGCTTAGAGGTAAGTAGAACAAAACCCTAGGACTAGGAGGGTCTTTATGAATCTGGAGAACAAGAAGTTCTGAAGAACAAGTTCTCTATAAGTTCTGTCAGCAGATGACAGACTGGATGCATAAGAAAACATGTGATGGGCTCTTAGTCAAAGAGTCACATCGGAAGCAGGGAGAAGCATCAAGCTAGCTGGAAACAAACCCTGGAACCTTCAGCTAAACCAGCAGCAGAGAGGCATCCTTTAGTGGAGACGCCTGAGAGAGATGGTAGAGGTCAAAATGAACAGAATCCTGTTCAGCAGACAGGTGGCTAATATTTACCTGTTTACTGGTTTTAGGTTCAGGGTATATGCAGGAATCTTGAAGTTAAATTTAAAACCTTTTCAAGACTTTTTCAAGACCGTCTCAATATTTTTTAATACCTCACCACCATTCTGGTTATGCAGTAGCGTTCACCGAGATTCTCTTCCATCTTAACATTTCGGTGCGTTCGTAATCCTCACCGGGAACACCAGAGCGTACATTGTGCTTTTGAACTTCTGCACCACCCGCCCTGGTGCTCTGAGAGAAGGATTACTAACGCACCCTTTATTTCCTGTTCTTTTTTAAAATAAAAATGACTAAATTCACACACGATTACGATGTTTTTGGGACTCAAACTGTTGGACATCAAATTCAGATTTTTTTTGTTCCAAAATGTAAGACTTTATAAAGCCGTGATAAGACTTTTTAATACTTTATAAAGGGTCTTGAATTTCCCAAAATTGATTAATCACCTTTTCATACTTTTCAAGACTCCGAGGATACCCTGAGGTTTCTTTATGAGACATAGTTTTTGTCTTGAGGTAAAATCTAAAGTATTGTTATTTTACAAAAGGGAGTTTCCACTTCCAAACATGGTACAGGTCTAGAATAATTTTAGAAATCCAGAATATCACATTGTCTGATTTTTTAATGTTTCATTTGCAGTTTATTGCATAAATAAGTATTTGATCCAGCAGAAAACTAGAACATAATATTTGTTACAGAAACCTTTTGTTTCCAGTTCCAGAGGTTTCCTGTAGTTCTTGACCAGGTTCTACAGATCTTTTAGGTTTCAGGGTTGTTGCTAGGCAACATAGAGTTTCAGCTCCTCCAAAGGCTTTCTACTGGGTTCAGGTCTGGAGACTGGCTAGGCCACTCCAGGACCTTGATGCTTCTGTTGGCGCCTCCTTAGTTTCCTGACTGTTTCAGGTCATTGACCTGATGGAGACCAGCAATGACCCATCTTCAATGCTGTGAGGTTGTTGCCCAGAATCTGGTGATCCATGTCTCCATCCATCCTCTCCTCAGTATGGTGCAGTCATGCTGTCCCCACTGCAGAAAAACATCCCAAACCGTGATGTTTCCACCCCTGTGCTTCATGGTTGGATGGTGTTCTTGGGATTGTTCTCATCCTTCGTCTTCCTCCAAACACAGCGAGTGAAGTTTCTACCAAAAAGTTATCATATGGTGTCCTCTGACCTCATGATTCTTCTTCCTTTCTAATCCAACCAACCAACCCAACAGTTGTTGCTTCTCACCAAGCTGTTAGCCTGTTGTCCTGTAGCCCATCCCCGCCTTGTGTAGATCTACAGTTTAGTCCTTGGTGTCCTCAGACAGCTCTTTGGTCTCCATGGTGGAGAGGGTGGAGTCTGATTGGTTGTTATACAGGTAACCATTTCATACAGAGTTTCTAAACACCAGCTAACGGGTCTGACTAGAGACAGAATTCAGCTGGTTGGTAGGGGGGTCACACACTTATTTCATGCAATAAAACGCTAATTAATTATTTTAAAATCCTTCAATGTGATTTTCTGAATTATTTTTTTTATTCTGTCTCACTGTTGAGATGTTCCTATGATGAAAACCACACACCTCTCTGCTCTTTGAGGTGGGAAAACTTAACAAATCGGCGCGTGACCACATTTTTATTTTACCCGCTGTACATACATACATACATACATACATACATACATACATACATACATACACACATAAATATATTCATACCTTCATACTAAAATGAATAAGTGGTAACCAATAAAATGAGTTTTTTGTTGACAGCGTGTAACCATAAGCTGTGTTTGTTTATAACACCGTATGACACCGTTACCTGGGCTCATTAGGAGCCCGTGGACTAGCTAAGCCACCAGCGGAGTAACACCACCGACCCTCCGCTCATGTAGTGAAAACAGACCGAGTCAGGAGAGCTTGCGGCCGGCTACTCACCGAGCTGGCCATCCTCCAGGCCCCGCGCCGCTGTTACTTCATACAGAATGAGTCTGAAACGAGATTAAAGCTGAGAACAGCTCGGCTCTGACGGCAGACATGGTCTCTACGGACCCGAGTCTAAACTGAACACTTTCAAAGGCTCGCCGGCGGTCAATACTACAAAATAAGAACCGACGCTTCCGGCGTGACCTTTCAAAATAAAGCCAGACTTGCGCCCTGCACTGGAATCAATGTTTTAAGTTGTTGCTTTATCTGGAATCTCTGACTCGAAATAGCTTCTATGAGTTTTTCAAATTATTAAATGTTTATTATGCAGGTTTTTTAAAAAGTTTTTTCAATTAAATCAATCAATATTTTTTAATTTTAATCTGTCCTTTATTGTTTTCATTTATTTTAATAGTCTTTTATTTTATTCGATGCTTTTGGTTCTTTGTCTTTTAATCATGCTTTAATTCTGTTTTTTGTGAAGCACTTATAATAGTGAACTCAAAAGAAATAACTTACCATACATACATCCAAATCTCTATCTAAATAGAATAACCTACACATGAGAACAAAGTACGTCATTGTTTCAAACACAATCAATAATATCAGGATGTGAAGGTTACCCAGGATTGTCAGTCAGGGAGAAAAATCTAGAGCAGATTCTGCATAACCTCAGGTCCATCAGCTGGTCCACAGACTGGGGGCCACAGCGGAAAACACTCTGTCCCCTCTAGGTCTGGGTCTGTTCTGGGTCAGGTTCTGGGTCAGGTTCTGTGTCCTAGGTGCTTTTAGATATTGGTGGAAACAACTATCAGGTTTAGTGAAGATGCTTGGTGTGTGGGAAGAACCACTGCTGCCTCACAGTGTGAAGGTTGAGGTTCGATTCCCGGCTGCGTTCTTTCTATGTCATATGTGTCAAACACAAGGCCCACGTCATTTAATGTGTCCCGCGAGAGCTTAAAAGGTCTGAGTATTCAGAAATAAATAGGTAAAAAGCGTATTTTGACCAAAAACTACATTTCCCACAATGCATGTCAATTGTGTTACCCGCGACTTGACGGCTTACCGCCACTACAGGGCAGGGTGCACTCAAGCAGTACCCTGGTCCTCATGAGAACCAGATTTCGAACGCGCCTTTGCGGACCAGCGCTGCGCGGTCCCGATGGGAGACCCTCGATCTGACGAACTTCACATCCTGTTGCAGCTCAGTGAATGAGTCACATGACCTCTGAAGCTAGTGGACACACACGGTAGGACCTCCGCTCCGACACACACACACACACACACACACACACACACACACACACACACACACACACACACACAGCATCTCCAGTGCGCCATTACGCACAGCTCGGCGCGCGCTTTAACACACACACAATCACAGTACGTCCGACCCACGCACGCAGCTCACACATGCCCAGTAGGGGTACAACGGGTCACAATCGATCCGTGATCTGAACAGGTCACCCTCTGTGGTTCGGGACTCGGTTTGTAATCCAGCTGGCTGCGCTCGCGCGCTTTACTAACTCCTCCCCGACCCGACAGCTCGCTCTCAAGCTGCTGATAAATAATTCCCCTCTGAGAAAGACGTTCATTTTGTCATCACATATCCAGTTCTCTCTGTCAGAATCAGTCATTTTAGTTGACCAGAACAAAAGATCACTGATCGATTGTTGATCCATGATGCGTGCGCGCGCGGGGAGCTGCTGATCCTCCACCCCTCCGTCAGCTGATCATCCTCTTGCCTGATGGCAAACCAGATTAACCCATTTCTGCCTAAGATAACGTGTTGTGTTGGACTTTTATACGAGCTAATGAACATTAATATTAACGGTGCTCAGTCAGGAGAATCAGAACACCTTGATCGTCACGCCTCCTCACCTGCTGCAGCTGTCTGACTGCAGTGAGGGAGAAACGGGTCATCGCTCTGTCAGACCGGAGAGGTGACTAGTAGAAGGCTTTTCAATATTGAATTGGTTTAAATATGTTTAAAAGTTTTATTTAAGCATCAGAATGACCTCATGAGTTAAAGGTTGTTTGAAATATTGAGCATTAAGCAGAAAAATGTTGAGCCAACAGCAAATCATCATCTTCACCCCCCCCCCCATGTGCGGATCAAACCCCAGAGCCAGGTTCTCCCTTGAGGACATGTGATGACAGATTGTGTGCACCCCTAACTATAACACATGTTTTGATCAAAGTTATTATAACTTTGATGTATTTTTAATCCACTTGAATAGTTTGATCCTTGATTGATGGAGTTCAGTGGGTTTCATAACCTGACAAATCAAAAGGATTTATGTTCTAATAGAGCAACAAGCAGACCTATTTTTCATGCATTTGTAATGTTTTATCTTGTAGAAGTAATAAATTCAGAGTTATGTAACGTTAAGGAGTTGTTACATTTATTTTACATTTAATTTGGTTACATTTTGAAGTGATCTGGCCCTTTGAGGACAGCCATTATGCTGATGTGGCCCTCGGTGAAAAGGAGTTTGACAATCTATGTGGAGTCAGCATGTTCTCTCCAAACTTGTGTGGGTTTCCTCCTGGTTCTCCAGCTTCCTCCCGCAGAACAAATACCTGCCTGTTAGGTGAACTGGTGACTCTAGAGTCTAAAGTGTCCCTAGTGTCTGGATTGTTTTATGTCTTTTTTGTCTTTGTGTCCCTTTAATGAACTGGAGACCTACCCAGGGTGTCCCTCATCTTTTACTCCATGATGGACTGGACTGGAGACGTGTCCAGGATGTCCCCTGAGATAGATAAGACACCAGCTCTCTGAGACCCTCACTGAATGAAGCAGTCCAGAAAATGTATGGAGTCAGTTTTTTTCCAGACTTTTATTTTGAGAGTGAACTCCTCTCATTTCCGGTGACTCCATTGTTAAATTTGACAAACACCGTGCTCAACTTGGACCGCAGCGCACGAGAGCAAACCACCAATCAGAGAAGAGAAGCTCGCCTGGTCGGCTTATAATTATGGTGCGTTCAAGTCCCGACGGAAAACTCCAGCTAAATTGCTTTCGAGGAGTTTAAACGTGAGTCGTTACCGTGAACATTCCATGATATTCAGCAAGATGATTCTGTTTGTGGTGACTCTCGTGCATCTTGAAGTTAATAGTTTATAAGTTATCAAAGAGATCCCCATGTTATGAGAGGAGACGCGTTCTAACATGAGATCTAATCAGATGCATGGTCCCACTCACGTTTAAACTTACGTTTTCAAATTATCCGACAAAAACAGATGTTTCCATTAATTAGATAATGTAATTGTAGCTACACTAGACTGTAAACGCCAGGTTTAATGCTATTAAACAACACATTTCTCTTTGGATTAGACCGGATGGGTAGTATCCGTTTTGTCCCTCGGTAATCGCCGTAGCTCCATTTGTCCTGGAGGCTGATGGAGGTAAAGTTGATCTGCTGCAGCTTGAACTTGTTTTTGTTTATTCTAAAAAACTTTTATTGACTCAACCGGCCTCGGACGGGAGCAGATGGTAGTTTATCTGATCACAAACCAACATATGACGACAGGATGTTAGTTTGTTGTTGATAAATCCAGTTTATCTGCTGCTAGCTAGTTCAGATCAGCGCTAACCTGGTAAACTTTAGCAAACCGAGTTGAGCCGAACACAACCTCCGACTAGTCCGAGAGAGGACACATCTGTCCTGACCTAAACTAACCGCAACACTAAAGTCTGGAGAAATTATTGATGTCACCAAACTTCGTAGTGCTGGTTATCTTCACAGTTTTTATTCTTCTATCTGGTTTCACTTTTCATAACTGAGTTTATTAGTTGTAGACGTCTGCGGTGTTATTGTAGTTTCCCTGATGTTTCACTAAATGAATTATTATGTAGAGGAGCATTTAGTTCATGTCAACCTGAACTAAACCAATGGATGTATATGTGTGTGTTATCTATATGTAAAGATATGTACACTCACTGGCCACTTTATTGGGTACACCTTGCTAGTACCGGGTTGGACCCCCTTTTCCCTTCAGAATTGCCTCAATCCTTCGTGGCAGAGATTCAACAAGGTACTGGAAACATTCCTCAGAGATTTTGGTCCATGATAGCATCCCGCACACCATTACACCACCACCGGCAGCAGCCTGAACCGTTGATACAAGGCAGGATGGATCCATGCTTTCATGATGTTGACGCCAAATTCTGACCCTACCATCTGAATATGGCAGCAGAAATCCAGACTCCTCAGACCAGGAAACATTTTTCCAATCTTCTGTTGTCCAGTCTTGGTGGGTCTGTGTGAATTGTAGCCTCAGTTTCCTGTTCTTACTGACAGGAGTGACACCTGGTGTGGTCTTCTGCTGCTGTAGCCCATCTACCTCAAGGTTCAACGGGTTGTGTTCAGAGAAGCTCTTCTGCAGACCTTGGTTGATATATAAATAATTATATATGTATACATATATGTGTGTATGTATGTATATACATTCTAAATGTATATACATCTATCGGACCGATACCAGTATCGGTATCGGCCCGATAGATGAGGGCCGATGATTAGACCCTAGAAGAGGATTAGGGTGTGTATTTGTAAAGATGATTAGGGTGTGTATTTGTAAAGATGTTTAGGGTGTGTATTTGTAAAGATGTTTAGGGTGTGTATTTGTAAAGATGATTAGGGTGTGTATTTGTAAAGATGATCAGGGTGTGTATTTGTAAAGATGATTAGGGTGTGTATTTGTAAAGATGATTAGGGTGTGTATTTGTAAAGATGATCAGGGTGTGTATTTGTAAAGAGTACTAGGGTGTGTATTTGTAAAGAGTACTAGGGTGTGTATTTGTAAAGAGTACTAGGGTGTATATTTGTAAAGATGATTAGGGTGTGTATTTTTAAAGATGTTTAGGGTGTGTATTTTTAAAGATGTTTAGGGTGTGTATTTGTAAAGATGATCAGGGTGTGTATTTGTAAAGATGATTAGGGTGTGTATTTGTAAAGATGATTAGGGTGTGTATTTGTAAAGATGATCAGGGTGTGTATTTGTAAAGAGTACTAGGGTGTGTATTTGTAAAGAGTACTAGGGTGTGTATTTGTAAAGAGTACTAGGGTGTATATTTGTAAAGATGATTAGGGTGTGTATTTTTAAAGATGTTTAGGGTGTGTATTTTTAAAGATGTTTAGGGTGTGTATTTGTAAAGATGATCAGGGTGTGTATTTGTAAAGATGATTAGGGTGTGTATTTGTAAAGATGATTAGGGTGTGTATTTGTAAAGATGATCAGGGTGTGTATTTGTAAAGAGTACTAGGGTGTGTATTTGTAAAGAGTACTAGGGTGTGTATTTGTAAAGAGTACTAGGGTGTATATTTGTAAAGATGATTAGGGTGTGTATTTTTAAAGATGTTTAGGGTGTGTATTTGTAAAGATGATCAGGGTGTGTATTTGTAAAGATGATTAGGGTGTGTATTTGTAAAGATGATTAGGGTGTGTATTTGTAAAGATGATCAGGGTGTGTATTTGTAAAGAGTACTAGGGTGTGTATTTGTAAAGAGTACTAGGGTGTGTATTTGTAAAGAGTACTAGGGTGTATATTTGTAAAGATGATTAGGGTGTGTATTTTTAAAGATGTTTAGGGTGTGTATTTTTAAAGATGTTTAGGGTGTGTATTTGTAAAGATGATCAGGGTGTGTATTTGTAAAGATGATTAGGGTGTGTATTTGTAAAGATGATTAGGGTGTGTATTTGTAAAGATGATCAGGGTGTGTATTTGTAAAGAGTACTAGGGTGTGTATTTGTAAAGAGTACTAGGATGTGTATTTGTAAAGAGTTCTAGGGTGTGTATTTGTAAAGATGATTAGGGTGTGTATTTGTAAAGAGTACTAGGGTGTATATTTGTAAAGATGATTAGGGTGTGTATTTTTAAAGATGTTTAGGGTGTGTATTTGTAAAGATGATCAGGGTGTGTATTTGTAAAGAGTACTAGGGTGTGTATTTGTAAAGAGTACTAGGATGTGTATTTGTAAAGAGTACTAGGGTGTGTATTTGTAAAGATGATTAGGGTGTGTATTTTTTAAAGATGATTAGGGTGTGTATTTGTAAAGAGTACTAGGGTGTGTATTTGTAAAGAGTACTAGGGTGTGTATTTGTAAAGGGTACTAGGGTGTGTATTTGTAAAGAGTACTAGGGTGTGTATTAGTAAAGAGTACTAGGGTGTGTATTAGTAAAGAGTACTAGGGTGTGTATTTGTAAAGATGATCAGGGTGTGTATTTGTAAAGATGATCAGGGTGTGTATTTGTAAAGATGATTATGGTGTGTATTTGTAAAGAGTGCTAGGGTGTGTATTTGTAAAGATGTTTAGGGTGTGTATTTGTAAAGATGATTAGGGTGTGTATTTGTAAAGAGTACTAGGGTGTGTATTTGTAAAGATGATCAGGGTGTGTATTTGTAAAGATGATCAGGGTGTTTATTTGTAAAGATGATCAGGGTGTGTATTTGTAAAGATGATTAGGGTGTGTATTTGTAAAGATGATCAGGGTGTGTATTTGTAAGGATGATTAGGGTGTGTATTTGTAAAGATGATTAGGGTGTGTATTTGTAAAGATGATTAGGGTGTGTATTTGTAAAGATGATTAGGGTGTGTATTTGTAAAGATGTTCAGGCTGTATATTTGTACAGATAATTAGGGTGTGTATTTGTAAAGATGATTAGGGTGTGTATTTGTAAAGATGATTAGGGTGTGTATTTGTAAAGATGATTAGGGTGTGTATTTGTAAAGATGTTCAGGGTGTATATTTGTACAGATAATTAGGGTGTGTATTTGTAAAGATGTTCAGGGTGTGTATTTGTAAAGATGATCAGGGTGTGTATTTGTAAAGATGATTAGGGTGTGTATTTGTAAAGATGTTCAGGGTGTGTATTTGTACAGATGATTAGGGTGTGTATTTGTAAAGAGTACTAGGGTGTGTATTTGTAAAGATGATCAGGGTGTGTATTTGTAAAGATGATTAGGGTGTGTATTTGTAAAGATGATCAGGGTGTGTATTTGTAAAGATGATCAGGGTGTGTATTTGTAAAGATGATTAGGGTGTGTATTTGTAAAGATGATCAGGGTGTGTATTTGTAAAGATGATTAGGGTGTGTATTTGTAAAGATGATTAGGGTGTGTATTTGTAAAGATGATTAGGGTGTGTATTTGTAAAGATGATTAGGGTGTGTATTTGTAAAGATGTTCAGGGTGTATATTTGTACAGATAATTAGGGTGTGTATTTGTAAAGATGTTTAGGGTGTGTATTTGTAAAGATGATTAGGGTGTGTATTTGTAAAGATGATTAGGGTGTGTATTTGTAAAGATGTTCAGGGTGTGTATTTGTAAAGATGATTAGGGTGTGTATTTGTAAAGATGATTAGGGTGTGTATTTGTAAAGATGATTAGGGTGTGTATTTGTAAAGATGTTCAGGGTGTGTATTTGTAAAGATGATTAGGGTGTGTATTTGTAAAGATGTTCAGGGTGTGTATTTGTAAAGATGATCAGGGTGTGTATTTGTAAAGATGATTAGGGTGTGTATTTGTAAAGATGTTCAGGGTGTATATTTGTACAGATAATTAGGGTGTGTATTTGTACTCCTGCCAAGTAGTGTTTCTTGAATTCCACTTCTTATCGGAATGCTTAAAATGAGTTATTTTCAAACCTAGGCAGTACAGTTGCTTGGGCTGCATGGTGTTGCAGTTGTTAGAACTACTTGCCTCACAGCAAGAAGGTTACAGGTTCGAATCCCAGCTGTAGCCTTTCTGTGTGAAGTTTGCATGTTTTCCC
Organism: Callopanchax toddi; assembly: GCA_006937965.1. NCBI lineage: Eukaryota > Metazoa > Chordata > Actinopteri > Cyprinodontiformes > Nothobranchiidae > Callopanchax > Callopanchax toddi. Next base: position 202,442 of record SSNR01000269.1, on the reverse strand, counting down.
CATGCATGTGCGGGTTTCATCAGGGTACTCTGCTTTCCACCACAGATCACAAGGCCTGATAGATTAGTTTTAATGGTGTAAGTCACTTTGGATAATAGCGTCTGCTAAGTGAATAAACATAAACATGGTTGGGTGATGTGTTACATTTTTCCAGCTGGTATTCATCAGTCCAACAAATAATGATGGGCGATTTATTCCTGCAGGTGACATTTTAACATTTTTGTGGGAGGAGCAATGTAAATATGCACAGGCAGATTTACCAGTTTAGACCTCAAAAGTCCAACAATGGAGGGACTAGATGCAAAAAAACCCACAAAGTCACTTATTTGGTATTATTTTGTCTTTAAATCAGATGACAGAGGTAAACCACATGATGTCACTAAAGAGTTTTGCTGCTTGTGCAGACATATAGTGCCAACCAAGGACTCGAACACTGAGAATTTGCATGAGCACACGTGTTCACCATCTGGCTAAGTGTGCTACGCTATCACCAGCTGCCGCAGCTCCATCGCCACATCACTCAACGAGGCTTAAAACAGCAGTGGAGATTATGGTTATGGCTGAAGGGCTCAGCTGGTTGATGATGGTCGATTAAATTCGTCCAGTCGTCCAACCTTACTACACAGACCCAAACAGTGGGACAGTATTTATGTGTCCTTCTGAAATAGCACATTTTAAAATATATAACACAATTATTTGACTTGACCATGTTTCATGTAAGGTAAGAAGTCAGCGTGTGCAGGTTGAAACTCAGTAAAGCCTGAGTGCTGTTATTTGTAAAGCTTAACGCTGCTCATGCATTGTCCTCATTTGTATTGCTATTGCAGAGCTTGCAGTACAAGCTAGCCTATATTGTCCTATATTGTGAAGTAAATCTGCTGCAGAAGCTGCTGGAACAGTTTAGTTTATAAACCTCTACATGACTAATGGACCACAGGAAGTGGTTAAATATGAGAATCAGTACAAAAAATTATGATTTAAAATGGTTTCTTTTTTTTGTTGAACATTACCTTTAAATCATTAACGCATTGAATAAAAGGTGTTAATAAAAATAAAGGCTGTTTAGTCCGTGAACAAGAGTCAATGGGCACAGATGCCATTTCAAATCAATCTGAAGAATATTAAATGTTGGGATAATGTTTACTTACCTGTTCATGTGGCCTGATGCTGAATGGAAGCTGATGAGGAATGTGCTGCAGCAGGGTGGTGGACAGGCTGGCTCAGCTGTTGGATAACAGCAGGGTGGTGGGGGTTAAGGGTCATTGTGTCTGCAGTAGAAACAGCAGAGGTCAGACCTCACAGACCCACGAACAGGTGTAGTGAAACTAACTGTAGTGTTCACATTGTCCAGTGATGAACCTGCTCACCAAGCTGTTAGCCTGTCGTCCTGTAGCCCATCCAGCCTTGTGTAGATCTCAGACAGCTCTCTGCTCTTGCTCTTGCTGTACAGTATCAGTTCTTCCCTTTTTAGTAGAGAAGATTGAAATCAGCTAAACTACTGCTGAAAATGTTTCTCCCCTGTCTCTCTCCTCCTCCCCTGTCTCACAAGAATGTGAATAATTTCAAAGGTGAAGAGGGGGCCTCGAACAGAGCCATGGTATTAAACCCACACCTCAAAACAACAGCCAGTGTCCATGTAATGAAGTGGACCATTGTTTTAGACTAAAAACTACAGGGCTCAAAACTGCCTTTAAAAAAGTGCAGAGGACATGCACCCCCACCTCCACCCCCAAAAGCAGCTCCCAGATGCCAAAAGGGGACACAAAACAAGGTGGGAGGAGGGGGACCAAGGAAGGAGGAGCCAAAACCAAAAAGCTGTTCAGAAATGTCCAAGGTCTGGACGGCCGCCAGGAGGCCTCACAAAGAGACGGAGCTCAGGTTGGTGGCCAGCCGATGAGGTGAAGCGCAGGAAGGCGGCCGGAAGGTCGCGTGAAGGGGCGAGGCTGAGGAGAGCAGTGGGCCACCTGTGCTGTTATGGGGCGACCTGTAGTTTTTTTCCCCTTTTTTTCTGTGTCCTGTCTGGCAGTATAGCAATCAGAATTGATGTCTGAATGCCAAAAACAAGCCTTACAGATTGACCTGTAGCGTTTTCGGGCCACTTGTACTTTTATTGGGCCACCTACCTGGAGCGTTATCGGACCACCTGTCCTTTTATTGAACCACCTGTCCTTTTATTGAACCACCTGTCCTTTTATTGAACCACCTGTAGCGTTATCGAACCACCTGTAGCGTTATTGGACCACCTGTCCTTTTATTGGACCACCTGTCCTTTTACTGGACCACCTGTCCTTTTATTGGACCACCTGTCCTTTTATTGAACCACCTGTAGCGTTATCGAACCACCTGTAGCGTTATTGGACCACCTGTCCTTTTACTGGACCACCTGTAGCGTTATTGGACCACCTGTCCTTTTACTGGACCACCTGTAGCGTTATTGGACCACCTGTCCTTTTATTGGACCACCTGTCCTTTTACTGGACCACCTGTCCTTTTATTGAACCACCTGTAGCGTTATCGAACCACCTGTAGCGTTATTGGACCACCTGTCCTTTTATTGGACCACCTGTCCTTTTACTGGACCACCTGTAGCGTTATCGGACCACCTGTCCTTTTATTGGACCACCTGTCCTTTTACTGGACCACCTGTCCTTTTATTGAACCACCTGTAGCGTTATCGAACCACCGGTCCTTTTATTGGACCACCTGTCCTTTTATTGAACCACCTGTAGCATTATCAAACCACCGGTCCTTTTATCGGACCACCTGGAGCGTTATCGGACCACCTGTCCTTTTATTGGACCACCTGTCCTTTTATTGAACCACCTGTAGCATTATCGAACCACCTGTAGCGTTATTGGACCACCTGTCCTTTTACTGGACCACCTGGAGCGTTATCGGACCACCTGTCCTTTTACTGGACCACCTGTAGCGTTATTGGACCACCTGTCCTTTTATTGGACCACCTGTCCTTTTACTGGACCACCTGGAGCGTTATCGGACCACCTGTCCTTTTATTGGACCACCTTTCCTTTTACTGGACCACCTGTCCTTTTATTGAACCACCTGTAGCGTTATCGAACCACCGGTCCTTTTATTGGACCACCTGTAGCGTTATCGGACCACCCGTCCTTTTATCGGACCACCTGTCCTTTTATTGAACCACCTGTAGCATTATCGAACCACCGGTCCTTTTATCGGACCACCTGGAGCGTTATCGGACCACCTGTCCTTTTACTGGACCACCTGTAGCATTATCAGATCACTTGGAGCGTTATCGAACCACCTGTACTTTTATCGGACCACCTGGAGCGTTATCGGACCACCTGTCCTTTTATTGGACCACCTGTCCTTTTACTGGACCATCTGTAGCGTTATTGGACCACTTGTCCTTTTATTGGACCACTTGTCCTTTTTATTGGACCACCTGTCCTTTTACTGGACCACCTGTAGCATTATTGGACCACTTGTCCTTTTATCGAACCACCTGTCCTTTTACTGGACCACCTGTAGCATTATCGGACCACCTGTAGTGTTATCAGACCACCTGTCCTTTTATCGGACCACCTGTAGCGTTATCGGATCACCTGTACTTTTATTGGACCACCTGTAGCGTTATCGGACCACCTGTAGCGTTTTCGGATCACCTGTAGTGTTATCGGACCACCTGTACTTTTATTGGACCACCTGTAGCATTTATCGGACCACCTGTACTTTTATTGGACCACCTTTAGCGTTATCGGATCACCTGTAGCGTTATCGGATCACCTGTAGCGTTATCGGATCACCTGTAGCGTTATCGGATCACCTGTAGTGTTATCAGACCACCTGTGCTTTTATTGGACCACCTGTTTCTCAGCAGCCTGCCTCTAGGTAGTTTACAGCTGATCCCAAAACATCATGATATTGGTTTCAGGCGAGTCCTGTAATGACACAGACTTCACTGTCATTGGATCTCTAACCTCAGCTCCTCTTTGGAAAATCCAGTCTTTTAACAATAATAAAACCCAGGCAGCAGCAGTCCTGCTCTTCAGTAATTCACTAGACTTGAAAAGATTGACATTCTTTTGTCACTGGAAAAAAGGGGAAAATATGACATGAAAACATGTTTGGTTTTATTATTCATTTTGAGCTGATTGTAATGAGGATTCCTTGTGTTTAGGTGCTGACATGATGGAGAGTCTGAAGACTATGTTGGATTTCTCCAGCCCAGTCGTACAAGCCCAGGTAAGCTGCCGACTCTGGATATGAATAGCTCATGTGTTGAAGCACTCTGACCGAATTAGTGTTAAAGAATATGACTGAACTGTAAAGTTCCCGTCCCGAAGAGACTTTGACAGGGCCTGCCATTGGAGCATCATTTTACTCAGTTAAAGACTGCAGAACTATGGAGACAGCCTCAGCCAATTGGAGAGCTGGATTTTCCCGCCTTGTGGGAAGCAGAAAGGGGCTGTATCAACTGACAGCTGCTCCTGTTGTATCGAGAATTGAGTCAGAACAGACTGAAAACAAAGTCACTGAGTGAAAACATGAACAGATTCTCTGATTGTTCTGAAGGTTTGATGGTCGCTCGGTTACATTTTCATGTGTCTCCCATAGTGTTGTCACGGTACCAACATTTCAGTATTTGGTATCGATACCAGTGAAAATCCACAGTTCTTGGTACCAATTTTGGTACCAAAGCAAAACAAAAACATGAATTGAATTAAATCAGAAGTCTCTTTGGACTTCTTTGTTTTGCTTCATTTTGACTAACAGTAAAAAAAAAAATCTGGTCATATTCCATTTTTACCCATCACTTATTAATTTAAAAATTATAATAATGACATTTTCAGCAGCATTATTTCATTCCTTTCAACAAACATTATTAATTGTTCCTCGACTGTTTCATCCTCCACTGCGGTTCAGAGAACCTGAGTGTTTAATGAAGCTGAAGAGAATCACGTGGTTCTGATGTTAGTGGATCGGACACTGGGCCCAGTTCAGTTATCTGAACTGCGGTGGTCCCGGCTCCGGACTCTGGACGGGGCGCTCCCCCTGTCCGGAGCACTGCGCATTTACGCGCACAAGTGCCTCTGACTGCAGTATTCATATGTCTCATAACTACACAGCTGATCACAATATTGCATCAATAAGTGCAGTTATACCATTTGAAGACATGAACAGACTGTGATTTAACTCCTAATTGCCACAGATTTTCATTTACATTCTCGTTATTCGGTTCAGAGACGCGGATGGAGGGTGATGGGTTGGTCTTGTGTGCGCGCACGTCGTGTGTGTGTGTGTGCGGGCCTCCAAGTCTGAAAACTTAAGCTTTCAGACCTGTTTTTGCGTGAGCAGGTTTATAAATGAGGCCCCAGCCGGTGTCTATCAGCGTCCACGGAGTGAGAAACGGCTGCTCGCAGCCGACAGGGCCAATACAGCGCTGTCTGATGGCACGCACGCACACGCATACTCTCTCACACACGTGTGTGGTTTTAATTCATCAAAATGACCGAAAAATGATCAGATAGCGCAGCAAAATCCGGGTTGACCTGCTGGGCGGTACTCGGTACCTCATAAATCCTGGAACCATAACATTGAAATTGTTTTAGTACCGAGTACTTTTTTGACAACACTCTCCCATGTTTTATGTTGGACTTATAACAAGTTAAAACAGCTGTCTCATCAGTCTTAGAGAGGTAAAGCGAACTTGATTATATTGAAAGTCAATGGCACATTTTGGTGCAGTAGCCAGAACAACCTCGTAACGAGGTCCTGTCCTCACTGCTGGGTCTGACCAGGCTGTCCTGGACCTGCTGCAGCTGATGCTCCACCTTAAATAACAGGCTAACACTGCTTCTGGATCAGTTTTCATCTTTTCAAACATATTTTTTAAGCAATCATATCACAATTACTGAAAGTGTATGCCTTATAATCTGGCACAGCTCTAGCCAATATCACTGCTGTTCATACTGCACTGGACGCTAATGCTAACTCAGCTGTAGGACTTGTACATCATGGTATGAACACTCAGCTGACCAAGCAAGAAGTATAGAAGAAAGTATCAAATACTTACCCTGTCTATGATCTTGTAAATATTCGGTATCCGTACCCCTGTATGTATTAGACAGTGTTGTGTATTTTTACCATGCTCTATTGATACATTGGCAATCAGTCTTGCACATATGGTAGGTTGTTCTGTCTAGGTTTTTCATCAGTTTTTCTAATTTGATGAACTTGTCACCTCAGCCACCTGCAGACTGTTTAAGGTTATCTTGTCTGCGTGAGCACCAGAAAAAGTAAAAAGCCAACTCTTTCTTCCCCCAGGCGGTGAGAAGCCTAGTTGCTGCTGTTCTAAAGGAAAAAGGGTCAAATGGACAAATCACTCAGTCCTCTACCCAGGTGAGTTCCTTAAGAAAGGTGGTTTTTACAGTATTATGCTTAAAGTCAAACCACAGCGTCAGACTGTCCATCATTCACTCACAGTGGCGTTGCTGGGTTTGGGGCCGATGGGTCCCGGCCCCACCCACCAAGCTCTACGTTCACCGAAGAGAATCAGTGGAAAAGAATAGTTCATTTTTGACTAATACTGCATAAAAACCGATTCTTTTACCAAGAAGATTCTGGTGTAAATATTTGTGTATTCATATCTAAGTCTTTGCCTTGATACTGACAAGCTCAGGAGGAGGTTAAGTCCTCTTGAAATGTTGGCGTTAGGGCGAACCCCTCATATCCTGTTTAGAAGACGAGCATCTGAAATCACAGTGGGCGTGTGCACGTGGCAGGAAGTCCAGTGCTCCAAACCCAGACCATCCAATTAAAACACTGGAATATCACACGTGGCGTTATGTTTACGTTCTGGATAGCAGAGCTCCACCATTTAGTGTTGTTTAGCTAGTTAGCTACAAGACAAAAAGACAATTCGAAGTAGATTTTTTTGATGATTTGCATCTTTTCTGTTCAATAAATGAGCAACACTGGTGAGTGACCCTTTATTTACAATTTCATGTATAAAAAGGTTGTTTTGATTAAATGGATTTAGATTAAATTGCATTTCTAATGTGAAAGTTTGTGCTATATGAATTAATTAATATTGATCAACGTCAGTTTGTATGCATCACAGAAGAATTAGTTATATATACACATACGGTGGTTAGTTACGGAAAGTCTTCAGACCCCCTTAAACTTTTCACTCTTTGCAGCCGTTTGCTAAAATAATTTCAGTTCATTCTTTTTCCTCATTAATGTTCACACAGCACCACATGTTGACAGAAAAACACAGCGTCATTGGCTGTTTTGTAGATTTATTAAAAAAGAAAAACTGAAATATCACATGTTCCAAAGTAGACCCTTTGCTGTGACACTCATAGATTTAACTCAGGTGCTGTCTATTTCTTCTGATCATCATTGAGAGGGTTCTACCCCTTCATTTGAGTCCAGCTGTGTTTACTGATTGGACTTGATTAGGAAAGCCACACACCTGTCTATATAAGACCTTACAGCTCACAATGAGAACCATGAGGTCAAAGGAACTGCCTGAAGAGCTCAGAGACAGAATTGTGACAAGACACAGATCTGGCCAAGGTTACAAGAAAATCTCTGCTGCACTTAAGGTTCCTAAGAGCACCGTGGCCTCCATCATCCTTGAATGGAAGACGTTTGGGACGACCAGAACCTTTCCTAGAGCTGGCCGTCTGGCCAAGCTGAGCCATCAGGGAGAAGAGCCTTGGTGAGAGAGGTAAAGAAGAACCCACGATCACTGTGGCTGAGCTCCAGAGATGCAGTCAGGAGAAAGTTGTAGAAAGTCAGCCATCACTGCAGCCTTCCACTAGTCGGGGCTTTATGGCAGAGCGGCCCGACGGAAGCCTCTCCTCAGTGAAAGACACATGAAAACCAGCTAAAAAATACCTGAAGGACTCCAAGATGGTGAGAAATAAGATTCTCTGGTCTGATGAGAACAAGATGGAACTTTTTGGCCTTAATTCTAAGCGGTATGTGTGGAGAAAACCAGGCAGTGCTCACCCCCTGTCCAATACAGTCCCAACAGTGATACATGGTGGTGGCAGCATCATGCTGTGGGGGGGTGTTTGCGCTGCAGGGACAGGAAGACTGGTTGCAATCGAGGGAAAAATGAATGCTGCCAAGTACAGGGACATCCTGGACAAAAACCTTCACCAGAGTGCTCGGGACCTCAGACTGGGCCGAAGGTTTACCTTCCAACAGGACAATGACCCAAAGCACACAGCTCAAATAACAAAGGACAACTCTGTGACTGTTCCTGAATGGCCCAGCCAGAGCCCTGACTTAAACCCTGAGGATCTCTGGAGAGACCTAAAAATGGCCGTCCACCAGCGTTTACCATCCAACCTGACAGAACTGGAGAGGATCCCCAAATCCAGGTGTGAACAACTTGTTGCATCTTTCCCAAAAAGACTCCTGGCTATATTAGATCAAAAGGTGCTTCTACTAAACACTGAGCAAAGGGTCTGAATACTTTGGAACATGTGATATTTCAGTTATTCTTGTTTAATAAATCTGTAAAACGGCCAACAGTTCTGTGTTTTTCTGTCAGTATGTGAACATTAATGAGGGAAAAGAATGAACTGCAGTGATTTTAGCAAATGGTAAAATTACTCTGTAATGCTGGCTAGATTGACCCTAGCTTTAGCTGAAATAGTGTTAGTTCCTTTACATATTGTTATGAAAATGCTCTTGTTACATCAATATTAATAAAAATGTATTGAGACAGATTCTTGGCGGTTGATTGTTGTGATGCTGTTTCCTGTCAGGGCCCAGCGCTGGCGGCTCTGTGGCAGCAGTGCTGCAGCGACTGTGCTCCTGTGCGTTCAGCCTGCTGTGATGCTGTGGTGCTGTTTGTGGATCAGGGTCATGCAGACCTGCAGTATGTCCTCAACAACGTCCTCAATCTCCTGCCTTCTGCGAGGTATAGGCATGCATCAGTAATCCACTGCTTCTAAAAACACATCAGATAAAACAATGTCTTGCTAGATTGGGTTAGAACTAAAGGATCCCACATCATCTGACCAACATGATCAACCTACAGAGGCTTCATTTGAAGTTAGCAAGAAATTTAAAGTGAAAAACTGAATCAGCAGGTCAGTTCAGTTAGCTGAAATGTCACCACAGTAACTCTAAATGGCCTCCATTTGTTTATCAAGTCTAAGGATTTCAACGTGCTGTACACTACAGTCAGTCATTCACCCACTCATACTCACATTCACACTTGTATGCAGCCTGACTACATCAGGGCATCCTTCGGAGATGACAGATGGTGTCCTGGGGTAGCTGCTCCCAGATCAGTACCAGAGCATCATGGACGGTCTAAGGCAGTGGTGTCCAATCCTGGTCTTCCAGGGTCACCATTCAGCATATTTTAGTTAACCAACTGCTCAGTGTTTTCTAAATGAAGTGAAAGTTCAAACTTAGCTCCATGTCCTAGTCCTCTACTTTACCCTCTGGAATAACTCTGATGAGGAGACCATGTATTATAAAGGTTTGACCACAATGATAACAAAGACATGCCGCTGTTTAATGAATGAAATCACTTATCAGGACTAAAGCTCATTAGCCTAGCCATTAGCTCATTGGCGGTTTGAATGTAGCGCCGCATTTTTAGTAAAACAAACAAAGCAAACGACTCACAGTGGAGTTGATTAAATCAGGACACAATATGGAATCAATCTGCATGGTTGTCACAAGCTGTCAAGAAGGATTCTTTGAATAAATATTCATTTGACGACATTAGGGCTGGGCGATATGGTCAAACTTTCATATCCTGATAAAGCTCATTTTATATCCCGATAACGATGAACAAACAAAATACAGAACACATCCATGAGACAGAAGTTGTCCCTCTTTTAGGAACAAGCTCCTCGGTTTGGGTTAACTGGTTATCCTGTTGACTCTGGTCTAATCCCATCCGCTACGTCTCCCTCCATGTTTGTTTACGTTTTGCAGCGTGCATAGGCATGCCGTAAAGTGTATTTTGATGTAAATTACTGCTGTAAAACTCCTAACTGTGGCGTAAACGATAGAGCTGATAGACATTTTCTATCATCCAGACGAAATATTTCATCACATCACAGATCCCTAGATGAGATTAGCGTTCCAGCAGCGCCATGCAACAACATCGCCCCGGAACTAATAGCAAAGTCCATCCCCTCCACCATAAAATGAGGCTCGGAGGAGTTCACATGATTGACAGAAAAACGACTTGGAGTTCATCTAAATACTGTCCCACAGCGCCACACAATAACGATAGGAAATGTTTATTTACACATGTTTACTGTGTGGGGATAAAACTCTGTAAATGTGTAATTATTACATTACAATTTTCCACCATTGCATTTTTTATCTCACACACCCCCTAGCGGTGGCAGCACTTTGGGAGTCCCTGGTCTAAGGTGTCCAGGTATTCCCCCAGGCTACTAGCAGTGACACTGACCTTTGTCTGCTACTGAAGTGCAGGTGTCAAGGAAACACAATATCATTCATTTTTTATAATTTACCGTTAGACTTGGTGAACAAGACCCATCAACAGAACCTGATCAGAGTATCATTTGAAGAAAAAAGAGCAATAAACAAGCTGCAGCAACACGTCATTTTCTACATGTGATGCTCTGAAAGTCTTTGGATCAATGAGGAGAACCTGTAGAGGCGTTCCTGTTTTAAACACACTGGTTGTTTCCTTTACTGTTCTAGTGTTGAGTCTTGATCTTCAGCATACAACCTAAACATTTTTTTTTAACCAGAGCCAAACCACCCTTTTTATGACTGTTTTCTAAGATGATGCTCTGTTTGTTGTTGTATTGTGAACAGAACCACCCAGGGACTGATCAGAGTCATGGGACGACTGCTGCAGATGCAGGCTGACCAAAGGCATGAGGAAACGCACTTCACTTGTCCGTATTCTGTCAGGTCAGTTCATCCCTGGAGTCACATCTCACATTTATCACTTCATAATTACAGTGTTCTGCATCAGTGTTGTGATAAAGCTCAGACATTGGAACAGTCCAGGGTTCCCACAGAGGACTAAAAAGACTAAAAAATGTCTAAAATTTCAAACGTTATCCAGGTTATCGTCCAATGTCTAAAATTTAATTAGGTCAAATCTAAATTTTTATTCCCGACAATTGTTGGTCAAATACGCTAAGTAAAACTCCGTATTCTGAAGGTTTTTTTACTTTCTGATATCCGGAAGCCAGTTGCGGTACCGTGGATCACACGAAGAAGAAAACCAGAAATGCATGGAAATGCTCAGCTCGCCAGACGGCCAGTGTAGCTAGCGTGTTGTTCGCGGATAAAATAATCCTTGTTGGATATGTCGACTGCTTGTCGTTAAAAGATGGGAAAGTGCGTTTTCAACGCGACATGGCTCAACAATGGCGCCGCTAACACCGTGTGTGTGTGTGTGTGTGTGTGTGTGTGCGTGCCGAGTGAGCGCTCCCTGCCCCCAGCTGTTCCTACCATTTGCTGACAGTAAAAATAACTGAAGTGACCTTGAATTAGTATTTTGCACTTTAAAAATATATCTTTTTGTTTATTTATTTACTTAAAATAATTTTCTGGATCTTTTAATTTATTATTTATTATTTAATTAATTTGTTATACATTATGTTTAAAGTTCACATTTATTCAGCCAGTGGTTAATAAAAAATTGGTTGCTTTTTCATCCTTACTGATGCTGGCTTTTGTTCTCTGAGTAATATCACTTGATCAAGTCTTTCATACATTCCACAATACGAAACAGGTAAAAGCTTGTATTATTTGTGCTGATATCGTATTGGATCCGTATCGGTCAATACTGAAGGCTGCAATATTGGCATCATATCGGAAGTGAAAAAGTTGTATCGGACATCCCTAGTTAGTGTCAAATCTGTCAAGTACAACACAAGTACAGTACAACATACCTCAGTACTAATAGAGTACCACAGTACAACATTTATACCTCAGTACAACGTATATACCTCAGTACGATGTATATACCGTATTGACCCGAATATAGGACGACCCAATTATAAGACGACCCACCCTTTCTAAGACTGGTCTTCAGAAAAAAACTAAATTCACTTTTTAAAGAAACTGTTTTTATTGAAATTTTGAGAATCATTTAAAGCAGCACTGAGCAGTTTTTAACACTTTAAGTTAGAGCATTAAAATTGATCTCAATGATTATTTAGTTAGAAACTTGACCAGTTTCATGTTTGACAGCACTCTGCTCCCCTCTACTGGCCAGATAATGCACTAGACAGTTTTGAGCCCCGGCCCGTAACTCCATGATGATGTCACTTTCTGCTTTACGGCCGGGCCATAGTAACCGGTCTAGCAACGCTAGGGGGAGGACTCCTGCCGAGGAGGGATCATTTCAGCAAGCATATCACGGTTTAACCAGTCTGATTATTAACCACATGGGGATATAATGTTCTGAAAGATTTTCTCAACACCACCTCACAGATACAAGCGGCTGAAATGAGTTTCTTCCGCAGGGTGGCCGGGCTCAGCCTTAGGGATAGGGTAAGAAGCTCGGACATTCGGGAGAGACTCGGAGTAGAGTCGCTGCTCCTCCATATCGAAAGGAGCCAGTTGAGGTGGTTCGGGCATCTGGTAAGGATGCCTCCTGGACGCCTCCCTCGGGAGGTGTTCTGGGCATGTCCTGCCGGCAGGAGGCCCCCGGGTCGACCCAGGACAAGCTGGAGGAAATACATCTTCAGTTTGGCCTGGGAACGCCTGGGCGTCCCAGCTGAGGAGCTGGTGGACTTGGCCGGGGAGAAGGTGGCCTGGGCTGCCCGACTTGGAATGCTGCCCCCGCGACCCGGACCCGGATAAGCGGAAGAAGGCGAGGCACCTCACAGATATCTAAATAATTCAGCCCGAACCTGACGAGACCTGAATGTCTCCGCGAGCTGACTCGAGCACGGTGAAGCCGGAAGGTAAAAACAACAATCCAGAGAGAGGATGATGATTATGAAGGTGGACAGGTCGACCCCCCCACGGCCAATGGTGTGGCGACGGAGGACCGCTGCCGTGTTGTTCCCGTACCCCGGACAGGACAGCGGAGGCTCCCCGCTCTCCACGCACTCTCCTCCGGCTCAGTGACTCCCAGCGGCGGCTTGGCTGACACGCAGACCCGAGCGGCGGCGTCATCCCGCAGCTACGCCTGGGTTAATCTCTCCTACACTTTTCACTTCACTTTATTATAGAAGTCCCTGTAGGGAAATTCGTCTTGCAGACAGGTGAACATGAAACACAATCCCAGACACAATTAGCAAAAAACAGTAAAAGCATTTAAAAACATTTAAAAAATAAAAACATAAATAAATTAAAAAAATAAAAATACCGGGTTAAAAGCAAATATCATCACAAATCAATAAAAATCTAAATTAAAACCATCAGTCTAAAAGACCTAAAACTATCGAACCTACTCCCGTTTTAAGTTCAGTTGAATGATGGCCTGAGTTATAAAGGAGTGTTCCATCTGGTGGTCCTCGCTTTGGGCTGACGGTACCTTTGTCCTGATGGGAGGAGCTAAACTCTCCCTGCAGTGGATGATGAGGGGAGTGGAGGATGACCTTAGCTCTCTATGAGACTCTCTTTAAGAATGTCTGTGTCAAATCAGGTCATTTGATACCCATAATTTTACCGGCCACCTTTACTGTTTGTTTCATCCTGTTTTTTTCTCCTTCAGATAGGTTCCCAAACCAAGTGATGAAAGCGAATGTCAGGACGGATTCAATCATAGAACAATAGAACATGGTCATCAGTTCCTTACACACTACAAATTGATTTAATTTGCGGAGGAAGTTCAGCCTTTGATTTGCTTTTTTGATGACCTTATCTGAGTTTTCTCTGAATGCCAGGTTCTGGTCAATGACAACACCCAGGTACTTATAGTGCTGAACACGCTCCACCGACCTGATAATCAAAGCCTTCCTCTACAACACCTCACAGGTAAATAAATCCGTGGAATCGATGACGCACGACCCGCATGAAACGCAGACAGTGGACCGGATTAGCCTACAACCATGAGCTAGCTGCTATTCTAGCCGCGATGTTTTGCGCCAGCCGCCAGCCAAACGAGATCTAAAGTCCGTCAGATCTTAGCCGGTCCACAAGGGACCCGGGGGTTTTACTCACCAGCAGACCCTAAAGTCTGGTCAGGTTCGCGCTGAATTACATGGTTCGTTTTATTCTGCTCTCACACACCTGAAACGCACACCTGTATGCTCGGACAGCTGAGAGAGAAAGATAGACTGTTTATGAACTTATAATATTTATACATTCAAAAGAAATGTAAACACAACAACTTGTCTGACAGATTAGCTGAAAAGCTCCAGTTAAGGTGTGAGATGATTTACGACAGTAAAATTGAAACTTTCAACCATAGCCTCCTAGTGCCCCCTACTGGTTAAAAGTCACTCAGTGTTGCTTTAAATAATACCGTAATTACAGACTGCTTTAATATTTGCCTATTAATCAGGGGTTAAAGTTCTCCGTTGTGGTGACAGATTTCAGTCAATTGGAAAAAAAGAAAAAAACGTTTAGTCTCCCTCCCTCTCTCTATCTTTTTCTCACTCTCTGTCTCTGTGTGTGTGCGTGCACGTGTGTGTGCATGTGTGTATATGTGTGTGTATATGTGTGTGTGTGTGTGTGTGTGTGTCGTAAATAAAGATACGTAAGAGTCAGGTACAGATGTAGCTACGAGGTTCTGTGCAGCTGTGTGAGGAAGATAGCGTGTGTTAATCGACTAACACAAGCCGCCGAGCCCTCACCTGGACAGAAGTCTGCGCTGAGCTGCCCTTTGCTGAAAGCTCCTTCCCTGGGTCTGGAAGTGGACCTGGCTGGACTGATCATCGGCATTTTAATCCCCAGTGGGCCCAAAACTTTGAGCTGCTCTGGACCGGGACCGTTCCTGATCTGAGCTACTTCCTGTTGCTGCCGCTTTGAGCAGAAGGCTGCGCCCTCTGCTAGACCGCGATTATTAGACGCCCCCCCCCCCCCCTCGTCACATTATTTTCAATGAAAAAAAACCTTGTCTTATATTCGGGTCAATACGGTACCTCAGTACATCATATATCCCTCAGTAAAATGTATATACCGTATTTTCCGGATAATGAGTTGCTCCGGAGTATACGTCGCACCAGCCCAAAAACGCATAATAAAGAAGAAAAAAAAACATATATAAGTTGCACTGGACTATAAATCGCATTTTTGGAGGAAATTTTATTTGATGAAATCCAAGACTAAGAACGGGTATTTCATATTATTTGCTGTTTTCATAAAACAATGCCGGCAATTTGCAGCGAAGCCGAGCCGGTATCTGGGAGCCCGTCGTTCATAAGGGTTCAGACCGCGCCGGTAAAGTTGCGCAATCATGTGCTTTAAACAAAAGATTACTCACTGGCGGTATAAAAGGGTTACGGGACGGTCTTCACGCTGTCAACGTGCCGGTTACAGAGACGTGAGACGGAAGTAAACAGACAGGCTGCTTCTGCTGCTGCTCATAACGCCAGAAGCTCCCAGATCTCCGCTGAGTTACTAATGCGTAACAGCTGTCCAGTGTTTACCTGATTTTTAAATACTTTTCCAGTCGGGGGTCAGCTCACCTTTGCTACGTTATTAGCAACACCTCCCTCTGTTGTGATCTTCATTCACAAGTCTGGTACTGCGGTAATATTTCCACCAAGCACGGCGGCTGATTGGTACACAGGCCTACAGCGCCATCTAGCGGTTTTAATGCGGCGTGAAAGTGAATAAAACATGTGACATTCTATACTTTGGTGTATAAGTCGCAGGATCCGCCAAACTATGAAAAAAAGTGCGGCTTATTGTCCGGAAAATACGGTACCTCAGTTCAACGTAGTAGAACTAGTTTTTTGCGTCTGACCTGTCCCTGAGGAGCAGTACCAGTGTGATGGTACCTCCGAGGCGGTTTGGGGTTCAGTTTCCTGCCTAAGGATACTTCAACACAAGGTTTGGGCCTGGGATTAAACTCTGATCTCCCGATCAGTGGATACCCTCTCTTCACCTGAGCCACAGTCACCCCTCAGAATCTAAAAGTTGCCAAAAACAAAACCTGTTGTTGCATTGGTGTCTGTTGTATACCACTAACCCATTTTTTGTTTGTTTGTTCACTTGTGTAGAGAGATAAAGACTGACATCATGGT
>SSNR01000269.1:153350-182395 GCA_006937965.1 Callopanchax toddi | reverse complement strand
GGATTTATTAGATGGGAATGAGTGTAAATCTTTTACTAGGCTCCTGCTGCGTCGATGAAAACCCGTTTTGAATATTATCAGTTAAGATGGATCATCCTGTCTAAAGTCAACATTAGAAATAAACATAGGATTTTCTCCTGTGACTACAAGCTTCCTCAAACTTCAGCTCCCAAAGCAACTTTCAAAAGTTGGCTCTTGTCACTTCCTGTCAGTAGACGGACCTACTAGAGTAGATGGTTAAAACGTGTTCCCAGTGGGTTTCTCACAAACTAACACCTGGGATCAACCTGATAACTACCGTTATGCACTCTGGAACTGAGGGTAGCTGGGGGGGCACCCCTCCAGTGTGGTAGTTTCTGTGTGAGGACTTGGGCCAGTTTGTGGAGTGGTGGGATCCTGGTTGGTGGCCTATGGCTCTTGGAGGCACACTGGACAGACAGTGGGCTAGGTCCTGGCTGCGGCCCCATTCCCATTCCCTCAGTCTCCCTGGGGGCTGTCCAATGTCATGGTGATTCTCCCATCATTGGACTTCCTGGTCCTGGCTGCTGTGGATTACTGCTGGGGGGTCAGGAGCACTGTTGGGGTGTTTCCTCTTCAGGGTCGGGTGGTTCTACTGCCCGGGGCTTATGGGGGAAACCTGGACACCAGGGTGGTCAGGCTCCGGGCTTGACCTGCACTGAGGGGGAAGTTGCACTCCTTCCCCTGGGTCTGCTGCTCCTCTGCTTCGCTGATGGCCTGCCTCTATGTCAGGAGGATGGCTGCCCTGTGTGGTGCCTGGTGTCTTCCGCAGCGCAGTTTGAACTTACAGGAATGTTGAACTTTATGCTACAGCTGCAGATTTCATTCAAAGTTTAATAAACCATCATCCTGTCTTTATTTTTAGTTGCACAAACCTTAAAGCAGAAACAATGGAGCTAACGTTTTTACGGCAGTGATTTAAAACGAACACCAGATGGAGCCAAAACTGCAAAGTATCCCTTTAAGCTGTACCTTATTTTCAATGTACGCATGATCTGTTTAGTTGACTAATCGTGAAAATAGTCAGTGACTAGTCGACTATCAGAATAAATGTTTGTGTCAGCCCTAGTCTGAGTCCACAGCACATGCTAATGCTAACAGCTGATGTTCTGACTGGTTGCAGGTCATTTTCTAGACTCTGAGCTGTAACTAATAACACCCAGATCCAGATCACCCCATCACCTCAACAGCCCTCACCCACCCCCTCCACTAGAGAGGACTCATCCCACAGCTCCCTTCTCTCACCACCACCACCCTGTCCCTCTCAACACTTCAGGTGAGGAGAGAGCTACAAAAACTCAAGGTGCGAAAGCTGCAGGTCCAGATGGCATCAGTGCGCAGATCAACTGTGACATCATCTGGATACTGGACTACCTCACTGGCTGCCCACAGTATGTGAGGACATGGGCAGTGTATCTGACAGCAGACCCACAACTCTGAGACCGCTGAACAGCCAGGGAGCTGACATTGAGATTGTAGACTCTTCTAAGTACCTGGGTGTTCACCTGGACTGGAGTCACACTGAGGACACTCAGGTTTGTAGGAGTCGTCTTCGTGGTGTCATCAGCTCTTTTCTATGATGTAGTCAGTTGGAGCAGCAGCTTCTCTGCAGCTGAGAGGAAGAGGTCAGATCAGCTGACCAGGAAGACCAGCTCTGTTCTAGGATGTCCTCTAGAGACAGTGGAGACAGAAGAACTGGAGCTCCCTCAGCGACAGGCTGCTGCATCCTGATGCTGGAAGGAAGACTCGTAGATCCTTCCTCCGTCGGCTGCAGCCTTCCATCACTCCATGACCTGTACGTCTCCAGGTCTCTGAGGCGTGCAGGTCGTATCATAGCCGACCCCTCCCATCCAGGTCATGGACTGTTTGAGCCACTCCCTTCAGGTCCATTCAGACACGAACCTCCCACCACAAAGACAGCTTCTTCCCCTCTGCTGTTGGACTCTTGAACTGTAAATAGTTAAGCAGCTCTGCAGCAGTTACTTTTTACTTTTAGCTCATGTCTCCGTTTATTGTTATTATATTATTATTATTAATATTTCTTGTTACTTCTTTATTTTTATTTTTCTATTTTCAATTAACCTTATTATGTATATTTGCACCAATTCATCCAGTCAAATTCCGGGTAATGTGAAACTTCACTTACTTGGCAATAAAAAGAATTCTGATTCTGATCAGCTGTTAGACTGTAGACCCTCACTGCTCCCAACAAACCGCATCAGTCTTTACATCCCTGAAGGATTTACACTGTAGTTGATTCACACATATATTAGGACATCCCTCTAGTCTTGTCTTGATGGTGCTTTTATTTATTTATTTATTTATTTTTTAAATTCAAGTTTTTATTGAACTTTTTGGGAACGTTGAAGGCTGGCACATGGTTAGCTATTTACACATCAGCATTAAAAAACAAAACAACAACAACAACATGGGGGTAATTACAATATCCGGTTACAGGTCCAACGTATTTCCCTTTCAGGTACAGCCAGCATGAGGGGGTAATATTCACAAAAGAAGCTGAATTGTCAAAGTCTGTCCACGCTCACATAAATATATACAGAAGAACATACATCCAATAGACTTCAGTTTCATGACACAGTATCAATGAGGGTCACCACCATCCTCTTTAATAAAGTCCCAGAATCTATCCCATTGGGACACACCCCCTCCCTTCTCGTCACTCAGTCTATGAAGCGTACTCTCATAGGATGCAGATTCAGCCATTGTACAGACCCAGAGATTCAACTGCCTTCCAGTGTCTCAAAATGACTCTACAGGCTGTGGTTAGTCCCACCGAAATTATTGTAAAGCTACATTTGTTTACTTGAGGTAGCTGAGATCTATCTCCCAGCAGGCATAGCCTCGGGTTCAGAGGGATATCGACTCCATACCAATCGCTTAAGAATTTCAGAATCTGGGACCAAAAATGGTTAACTGAGGCACATTCCCACATACAATGCATAAAAGTCCCAGTGTCCGTCCTGCATTTCCAACATAAATTATCATTTGACAGCCCCATCCTAAATAACCTCGACGGTGTGTAATAATACCTGTGAATTACATTATATTGTGTAAGTTTCCCCCCTGCCTCTCTCACATATGTACCACAATTGGCTTGATGGTGCTTTTATAATATTTTGTGTCATTATTTCTTTCATGCGGTAAATTTCTTTTACAGTCTCTATTCTTTTTTTTAATTTTTTATATATTTTACCTTTGAGTGAACCTGTTTGCTCTTGACTTGCCGTCACTCTGCTGCTGCTGGTGATGTAAAGTCCCCCCCCCCCCCGTGTAGGGGACTAGATGGAGTGTGTGAGTGAACATTTAGAACACAGCCCCGCTCTATTTTCTGTGGATTTGTAGGCCATTTAGAAAACTGTGTTAAGCCAGTCAACGTCAGCGATGCTGATATTTGGTTTGAGTGCAGCAGTAAAAAGTACCATCTTTGTGTTTTCCTGTTGCTGTCCAGGAGCAGTCCTCACCCGTACATCACAGCCCTGGAGAACAGAGTGGACTGCTGGCCAGCTCTGCTGCTGGAGATCGATGACTTCATCTGTCAGGCTGTTAACAGGTGAGTACGGCTCAAATAAAAGTCTGAATCCACCATTTAATCATTTCTGATGAGCATCGAAACCCAACTCATCACATTAGTCCTTTAGAGTGTGACACATGAAAAAATCACCAGAACATTTTTACCTTACATTTATTTTGCAATTATATATTAATGCAACAGTACTAAATGAAATTTGCACTTGCCAACTTAAGTACTTAAAACTTCCATGAGAGGGCAGAAATTCTGTATAAGATTCAATACAGAAGCTTTTTGATAAAAATACAAATCTTGTTTAATATAGCTCTACTACAGTAGAAACATGGAATGATGTGGATCAGATGTGATACGAATAATGTTAAAGAGTTAGGAGTTCAAATGAAGTACAGTCATCAGGGTCAGCCTGGAGTGGGATCTACAGCAAGGACCACACCCACCGGTGACACGACTCAAAGTGGGTGGAGTCTCTAGAAACAGGAACAAGTCCTGCAACTGGAAAAATAGTCGGGTTATGTCATAAACCCTAATCTGGATAGACAATGCTGCAGATCAGTGACAAATTAACTCTTGGTAAAAAAAAAAAAAAAGTCCCACTGATGCATTAGAACACTTTAACACCTGTTAGTTAAAGTGATAATATGCAGTTTTGCTTGTTTTGGGCGCCCTCTGGTGTCCATTGCCATTAAAAAGTTAGCATATTGTTTTAGCTTCTAAACGCCTAAATCTACCTGTTGAAATGTCTCCTCCAGTGGCGTCTCGTCATGTAGGGCCGGTAGGTCCCGGCCCCACCAGCCACCAGATGGCGCCGTGGGGATCAGTGGGAAAGAATAGTTCGTTTTTAGACTAATACTGCATAAAAACCCATTCTGTTACTAAAATATTCTGTTATAAATATCTGTGTAATCATATCTAAGTCTTTGCTTTGATACTGACAAGCTAAGGAGGTTAAATCCTCTTGAAATCCTGGCGACGGGCCGGCCCCTCAGCCTGTCTAAAAGACGAGCGTCTGAAAATCACTGGGCGCAACACGCCCTCAATAGAGACACACGGGGCACGAAGCGCTGGGCCCCGAACCCAGACCATCCAATTAAAACACTGGAATATCACACGTGACGTTACCTTCACGTTCGGTGGGAAAGCAGAGCTTCTCAGTCTAGTGTTGTTTAGCTCATGAGCTACCAGGACAAAAAGACAATTCGAAGTAGATTTTTTAAAATGATTTGCATCTTTTCTTTTAAAGAAATGAACAACGCTGGTGAGTGAACCTTTATTTGCAATTTCATGTATAAAATAGTTGTTTTCTTAAATTAGATTTAGATTAAATTGCATTTTTAATGTGAAAGTTTGTGCTACAGTTATATATTTGAGTTGTGCCCCACCTAACATACGATGCCAGAGACGCCACTGGTCTCCTCAGCCTTCATAGCTTTCTACAGGAGCGGTTATTTACTCCTTCAAAGAAATCAGCTGTGTTCAAGCAGGGAGAGACTGAAAAAAATCAGGAATCATGAGCTAAAAACACACATAACACAAAACAGCTAGTCACTTTGGGTTAGCCTAACCCTCGTGAGACACGTCACTTCCTGGGTACTGTGACGGCGACGGAGATCTTGCAATCTCGGAGATCTTGGCTTAAGACTCGTGGTGATAGAGCGTTCTCAGTGGCTGGTCCCAGACTCTGGAACAGCCTTCCACCACATCTTAGGACCTCACAGAGCCTGGAAGTTTTTAAATCATCTCTTAAAACCCACTTCTTTGCTTTGGCTTTTAGTACAGATTGATTTATGTGGTTTTATGAGTTTTATGATGTTTGATTTAACTCATAACCTTTGCGGTCATTAAAAAAATTTTTTGTTTATGGTTTTATCCTTTTGTTCATCTTTTATCTTTGTTTTTATCTGTCTTTGATGAAGTGGTTTTACAGCATTTGGGTTGCTTGAGTAGCAACAGATGTGTTCTGCTCATCGTTTATTTATTTATTATTATTATTATTTTTAAATCATTTTTAATTGATTGTATCTGTTTTATGTAGTTGTTTTTATCATGTACAGCACTTTGGGTTGTGTGAGCAACAGTAAATGTGCTCTATAAATAAAGTTGACCTTGACCTTGCAATCGTGGTATTCTGGATCTAACCACCAGATGGGGCTAAGTGACTTTTCATTAACTCTGTAAAGGGTCATATTAGCACAGACTGGCTCAAGGAGAAGATTTAAAAATATGAAAAAGTTGCATATTATCACTTTAAATACTTAAAACACCTGTTAGTAATAATTATTTATTGTGTTTATTTTTAGTTTTGACCTGGGAAGATGGAGAATGTTATTTGGTCATCTCTAGTCAGAGGGTTGGAGGTTCAATCCCCTTGAACCCCTCAATGTCCCCAACAGACCTGTTGTGTATGACAGAATCTATAAAAATGCAACATAAATATTTACTGTAAATCTAAAATATTCATAATTTAAAGTCTCTATGAGTGTATGCATGACAAACATGCACATGTAGAACCTGTACCAGGTTAGCAAGTGGACCATGTTTTTATTCTACAGAAACAAACCGTCCTACATCACCATGCTGGTTCCCTTCCTTCGTTACCTGTACTGTGAACCTCAGAGGCAGCAACAACACGCCCTTCTCCGTCAGAGCCTCCTCAGGGTGCTGCTTCCCACAAACCCACAGGCTGGACCAGTCCCACCACCGTCTGACAGCCTGCTGCTCTGTCTCTGTCAGCTGGTTCCACATATGCAGGTGATAGCCTTTATATGCGTTTATGTTGTCATTTGTTTGAGGATGTCACTTCAGTGTATTGGTTTTTATTTGTCTCAAATTGCCAAAGATATTCTAGAAAGCCCTCATTTATATACAGTACAGTGGGGGGGGGGGGAGTTTGGGCAGCGTTGTTAATCTTCATGAGTTTCCCTCATAAACCATTGGTTGTTGGGGAAAAAAATGTCAGTAAATTATATCATATAGGAGACACACACAGTGATATTCGAGAAGTGAAACAAAGTTTATTGGATTTACAGAAAGTGTGCAATTATTGTTTTGACTAAATTAGGCAGGTGCATAAGTTTGGGCACCACAGAAAAGAAATGCACCCAGTAGATCTATGTTTTGCAGAAACAACAGCCTCTAAACGCTTCCTATAAATTCTAAGGAGAGTTTGGATTCTGGCTGAAGGTGTTTTGATTATTCGTCTTTATAAAACATCTCTAGTTCATTCAGGTTTGATGGCTTCTGAGCATGGACCACCCTCTTGAAGTCTGATGATTCTCAGTCATATTCAGGTCTGGGGACTGAGGTGGCCGTTCCAGGACGTTGTACTTGTTCCTCTGCATGAACGCCTCAGTAGATTTTGAGCAGTGTTTGGGGTCATTGTTGAAAGATTCAGCTTATCTTCAGCTTTGACTCTGATTCTTGGACATTGGTCTCCATCTGCTGATATTGAGTGGAATCCATGTGTCCCTCAGCTTTAACAAGATTCCCAGTCCCTGCACTGGTCACACAGCCCCACAGCATGATGGAACCACCACCATGTTTTACTGGAGGTGTTTTCCTTGGAATGCTGTGTTCTTTCTCCTCCATAACGCCCCTGGTTCTGCCCAAATAACTCCATTTTAGTTTCATCAGTCCACAGCACCTTTTTCCACAATGAAGCTGGCTTGTCCAGATGAGCTGTAGCAAACCTCCAGCAGCTCTGTTTGTTCTGTGGGTGAAGAAAAGGCTTCCTCTGCATCAGTGACTCCATCTGCAGCAGGATGATGTTGTAGTCCTTTGGTGCTGGTCTGTGGGTTGACTCTGACCGTTCTCACCTTTCTTCACTTCTATTTATCCCAGGTTTTTCTTGGTCTGCCACTTCCAGCCTTAACTTGAGCTGTGCCTGTGCTCTTCCATTTCCTCAATATGACTGACTGTAGAAACAGACAGCTGAAACCTCTGAGACAGCTTTCTGTATCCTTCCCCTGAACCATGACGGAGAACAGTTTGTGATTTTAGAGTTGTTTTGAGACCCCCATGTTGCTACTCTTCAGACAAGAGGAGGGAAACTGGCATTTCAACAGTCCTCAGTATGCAGTGGGCTACCTGGTGAATCCATGGAAGAGGTTTAAACTCAACTTTCTCTGGAGGATGTGGAAGATTTGTACCTTTTTGGATTTCTGGTGGTCGGTTTCCTGCTTATCGGCTGTGATGTGTGTTGTCTGCTCCATTGACAACAAATGAAGGAAATAGCGGAGCTATTAGGGGCTATCGGCAGGCTGTCTGCTCTCCAAGAAAATCAAACACGGGTCATGAACTTGAGAACCCGGGGCTGAATGAACTCACTCAGGGTCAGGTCTCGAGTGCAGAACTCATGTGAGGGGTGAAGACCTCCCTCGAGAGACGGTCCAGGACAACGGGGATTAAAAGCCATGATTCAAAACCTTGGATTTACAAGAACTTTTGATTTACAGGAACAGTTTCTTCCCAGCTGCAGCTGCTCAATGTATCTATGTAACCTCCTCCTCCTCTTCCCCATCAAAGATAAAAACACTAACTGTTGACTGCACCTTATAATTGTATTTATTCACTTATTAACAAACAACTAATGAACAAACACCCCTGGAATGTACCTGAGACGTGTCTGGTTTGTATTGCGGTGGAGCTGAAAGAGCGCTGTCTGTCTCTACAGCTGGACAGTGTGGAGGCAGTCCTGGAGCTGTGTGGGTTTGTCGACGCTCTGCTCCAGATTCTCATCAGAGCTCCAGGAGAGTTGTGGATGAGAGAGAGAGCTGGACTGGTGCTGCAGCTGCTCTGTGCGTGTCAGCGATGCCTCCGACTGAATGGAGACTGTCGCCCGCTGCTCCTCCTGATACAGGAGCTGCTGCCTGCCAGCAATCAGGTCAGTCCCATTCTCACCGTGTGCCGGTCCATCGTTTTCTCGTACCTGAAGTAATCTGTCCTCTCAGAAGACATGCTCTGACCTGCCTGTGTTTTTTAGGATCTGCTACTGGACGAGCTGATGGTGGGTGTGGCCTTGCTCCTGCTGGAGGCCCCTGCAGCTCAGCAGAGCAGCCTGCTCAGTCTGGGTACACACAACCTGAAAATGCACCTGTTGTTTTCTTGTGTTTTATAGCATTAAAGCTCCTATGTGGAGCATTTTTCTATGTAGCAAAGTTTTTCAACCATGCGATACAGTTCAAGTGGTGCTCGCTGCAGAACCAGAAAGGTGGAGCTGCACCAGGTTCAGCCCCGCCCATTCAACCAGAGTCAGACCTGCCCCGCTGACTTTAAAAAAAAAAACTTTATTACAACCAGGGTCGGCCCTGCTCCGCTGTTTTTTTAAAATAACTTTATTGCAAACGAGTGAATTTTCAAGAAAATAACTGAATGTTTCTCCTTCTGTTTCCCCTTGTTTTCAGGATAAAACATCTCCTCAAAATTGATTAAATATCTCGGGGTTTCAGTCATGTTTTTGTAACAGTATTAGTTTGTGAAGGAGAAACGTTTTCTGTCATACGGACTACAACGAGAGACAGTGAGCCTAACAGAGAAAGGGGAATGGGCCGAGGTATGTTTAAAAATGGCTCTCTTGCTGAAATGCTCCACATATCAGCTTTAGGTAGTGAACTCAGCAGGTAACTTTAGAGATTTATTCACGTCTAGACAATCTGACCAGCAGGAGTCTGACTAGAGACAAGACGTTGATGTGGGTTAGGATCAGTAGACCTGAGTAGATCAGCTGGTTAGATAAAATGATAAATAATATCTATATATACTGTATGTTCAACAGTCTGGTTTCAGTCAATCATGGTGCACTGCATTATGGGAAAAGCTCTCTATCTTGCCTGGCCTAACAACATTGTTCTTTTGTCATTTAGTAAATGTGAGGGTAATGTCTGGGTGACCTTGTTGGGATGTACCACTCCTAGAAATGACCCTCCCAGGATGATGACCAGTAACCAGACACCCAGTTAGCTCCTGCATTTGTTTCCTCAGCACTCCCATCCTGGCGCTTTAGTTTTTAGTAAATAAGTAGTTTGGTATAAAAGCGTGTTGATTTAAGGATTTTGAGATGTCTGTCTGAATTATAATTGGTGTGTAGTTGACCTGCTGTCCTCCTCTCTGCTTCAGCGCTGAGTTTAGCCCCTGAGCAGGCAGAGCTGTCCCCCTGGCTGAGTCCAGTCCTGGTTCTTCCAGTGCTGCAGCTTCTCTCCTGTTCGGGTCTCACTGAGCCACTGGCTGACCCGACGACACACAACCTGAACAGCGATCTTGCCCACAGCTTGCTACGCAGCGTCAGCAGACCTCCAGCTGAAGCTCCACAGGTACGTCTCCAGCTGCTCTAGATTCCTGCTGCTGCTGTCCTCTAGTGCAGAGGTCCCCGACCCGGTGCCGGTCCGCAGCTCATTTGGTACCGGGCCGTGAGAACGGCAGAATAAAAAAAAAATTGATGTATTGATTGCGCCTGAACGATCCGGTCCAGACCGGTGCGTTACTCTCACCTGCTGACAAGCTGCAAAGTGAGCTGAGCTGCTCTCCTCCTCACCTCCTGGTGCAACAGTTCATCATGATCCATCTCTACGGTTCGAACGCACGCGGGCCGCGGATCCGCAGCACTGGCACGCTGCTAAATGATCCCGACATCCTACTGTGCTCTAAGAATCTGCTGATAACTCCCCTCTAAGGGCGTTGGTTCTTCCATCACGTATAGAGGTTCATTCTGTCAGACTAGTCATTTGAGTTGACCAGAACGACTGACAGATCATCTCTGATCCAGTCTCATTCGGACGTGCGCGCTAGCGGAGCGGCAGAATCCAGCTGGATCATTCTGTCTCTCTCTGATGGAGGAACCAGACTCATCTAAGATAACATGCTGTGTTGGACTTTTATATCAAATCAAATCAAACTTTATTTCTATAGCACCTTTCATGCCCCAGCGAGCAACACAAAGTGCTTGACAGATTAAAATGACCCATACAACCCACATTCCCTCCCTTTCCCACACATTGAACAATTATGACACTCTCCCCTCCCAGTCCACAACCCATTCCCACCCACACATACACATCAAAACCACAGTAAACACTATGTTGAGCTCAGATGGCTCCAGTAATGAGAAACACGCCATCAAGTTATAAGAGCTAATGAACGTCAATATTATAACCACTGCTCCGTCAGGAGCCACAGAGCAGCGCCTCGTCACGCCCCCTCACCTGTTCTTGCTGCACCTGACAGCAGGGAGCGAACTGTCCCACAGACAGACCCGTGAGGTGGACAGGAGTCTGTCCTCCATTAAATTTGTTTTTATATTCGGGGATGCACAACATTTTTCATCAGAGGTTTTCAAGGGAGAACCTCGCCCTGGTCTCTGGTACGCATGTCGCACGCGCGGGGGATGATGATGATGATGATGATGATGATGATGATGATGATGATGATGATGATGATGATTATAAGCTATTGCTGTCAATTGTGACCCGTTGCACCCCTACTGGGAATGTGTGAATTGCGTGGATCAGATGTACTGTGATTGTGTGTGTCCACTAGCTTCAGAGGCCATGTCAGCACTCAGTCACTGAGCTGCAGGACGAGAAGCTCGTCAGATCAAGGGGCTCCGACCCCATCGGGACAGCGCAGCGTAAAGGCGCGTTCAGGCAGTCGGTTCTGGTACGCAGAATGAAATCAGGTTCTCCTGACTGAGGACCTGCCAACAGGCTATGTGCAGGCCTGTTTATATTATTCTAAATATTATTTAAGATTTGGATTGACATCTCGAGTTAAATGTGTGTATTTAATGAGCATGGAGCAGAAAAATATTCTACAAAATAATCACAACATGTCCTATAGGTGATAATCCAGGACTCCCTGTAAAAGAGATTCTGAATCTCAATGGGACTTTCCTGGTTAAATAAAGGTTAATAAAAAAATACAGAGCAAAAATATCCCCTGCTGCAACACTATCCACAGGCAAAGGAGCTGTTTGCTCCGTGCACCATTATTATTATTATTAATAAAGTCACTGATTTAAAGCAGCTACATGGATTATTTTTCTCTGTATCAAAGTTTTCTAAATGTTCTAAATGATATTTCAGGTCTAAACTATGATCTATGGGTTGAGTTCCACAACATCTGTCATTCTGATGAAGACCCTCCTTCCTCCTAGAGACCCCTTTCCATTATTTCTTGCCGCCGACATTTTTCAGCCAATGAAATTCAAATGTCTGCATTCTCTCAACATTCATTGAGCAAACCTGTACCAGTAGGGGGCGCCTTTGTACAGGACGCTCCGTGTGTTTCTCTGTTTGCCGTCTCAGCCGTTCACTGAGGACTCACAGCTCATTTCTACTAAAAACTAGGGATGTACCAATACCACTTTTTTCAAAACCGATCCAATACTTAAATCTGAGTACTCGCCGATACCGAGTACCGATACCGATACTTCTACCACACAAATATGCAACAAATTGGAATACAGGTTTTATTTTTTTCTTCTCAGCTTTTTACAACAAATAACTGAGTTAGATAAAAAAAATTAAATATATTAATAAAAATGATCACAAAACTAAAATATAAGGTGAAAAATAACCATTTTCTGTGATTTCACAGTGAAATGATTGCAGTTTTCCACATTTTAACCAAATAAAATGAACTATTTGGCACCATCTCCAGCTCTCAACCCACACTGTTCCTCTTTAGCTCAATAGCTCCCCCTAGTGTTCAATATAGGAAACTACAACAGAAATCACAAGTCACAGACAGTGAAGCCACTGGTATCGGGTAACTTTAACCGATACCGGTATCGGTGCATCCCTTCTAAAAACCTACCCATTCCCCAGCTTAAGACGGATTTATTTTTATTTTTAAACCTTTCACCTGATAAAATGGCAAGGCTTGCCAAGGATATACGTTTATTTTTGTCAGAAACGGCGTAAGGACATGACGCAGCGGCTCCAAGGAGACCTTCTTCCGTAAACACGTATCTGAACGTTGTTTTCAAACCTCACAGACGATGAAAAATAACACAAAGTCAGGAGCTGCTCAGAGATTATCTTCAAAAAACGTTACCAGGTTTAGTCTAGTAGTCAGGATTGGTTTACAGACGTAGGCGTCTTTGAGGCCACTGTGTCATGTCCTTGCGCCGTTCAGCGGAGGCTTACAGCTGTTCTTGTGTGCGCGCGTGCCGTCTCAGTATCAGACCCGTTCAGTTATGTTCTGACCCATCTGGTGGAGCTCTCTGTCCATCAGGCTTCCTCAGACAGACCTGACCTTACTCCCTCTCTCCTCACATCACTATTGATTCATGTTTAGAGCCTCCCAGCTGTTTGAGTATGTGTTGAAGGTCTAAACTCAGCTGTTTTTATTCTTTCCTGTCTTGTTCCTTCAGCGTGGCCCAGTGTTGCTCCTCCCTCTCACTTCCTGGTACAGTGAGCTCAGCGCGGCGCTGTCCGTCCTCCGCAAAGTGGCCCACAGTTCAGCCGCAGCTGCTGATTGGCTGCTGAGCGTCTGCTCCACCGTGACGTCCAGCCAGCGGTTGTCGTCCTCCCTGACGCTTGTTGTGACCTATCTCATCGTCACTGGAGAGGTGGATGTCTGCCCTCTGGCTTTGAAAGCAGGTCAAGCCGTTGCTGCTGCCGACCCCTGCCAGGTAGAAAACCAACGTTTTCCTCATCTTCTGAATCTGCTTAGTGGACTATTGTAGATACAAAATCAATTTTTACAACTTTTTTCACAAACGATTTATGTATCGTGAATCAGTTCCTAAACCACTGAACTCATTGGTTCCCTGGTCCTTTCCTGAGTAAACCTGTGAGGGTTTTATTGACAGAACTCCTGGAAAAATGGAACATCCTATTTTCAAGGTTTGGAAAGTGCTTGAAGTTTAAATAAAGTGTTTGAAACCAGAGACAATACTCAGCCTGATCAGCCAATCAGAGACTCCAGAGGCGGAGCGTTTTCCCTGTCAGTGAACGCATCATCACCAGGCAACAATTAAAAATCTGACTTTTGTTCATGTAGGGCTGTGTGTGTCTGTGTGTGTGCGTGTGTGTGTGTGTGTGTCTGTGTGTGTGCGTGCATGAGGGTGGGAAGGTGTAATTGTGTTTGTATGATTGTTTATCTGTCAGGTTGGGTCCTGTCCTCCTCTCTCCTGGGGCAGCCTAGGGCCCCCTCTGATGTGGGGCCTCTCCCCCCAGCACACCTTCTGCCGGTGGGTGGTGCCTCTGTCCTCTGGCGTGTTGGTGGATTTCAGGGGCCGGGTGCTGGGGCATCTGCCGTCTTGCCCCCGGTGGCTGCTGGGCGGGGTCTGGACCCTCTGGCTCTATAGGGCCTCTGCTGGGGTCGGGTTGCCCTCGGGCCTTGGGTCTCTGGGTCTGAGATGGATCTGCCTGAGTGTGACCTGCTGCTGGCGGTGCCTGTGAGCCCCCTGGAGCTCTGGCGCAGTGGTTGCTGGGTGGCCCTTACGGGGTGAGCCTCTGCGCCCCCCCGGTGTTGCGGCTGCTCCTGCAGTGGTTCTTTTCCTGTGGTCTGGGGGGTATGGAAGAAATATAGTATCATCAGAATTCAACCATTTTTAGACATTGAATTTATAACACTGAATTTTTATCATGTTCAATTATATGTATGAATTTTTCTTACTCCAAATTTTCCTGCAAAAATTCACCTGCCAAAATTTCACCATCAAAAATTCACCTGCCAAAAATTCAACTGCAAAAGTGATGAACTTAAATGACCCAAGTAGGACTAGGCATTCTGTAATGATCTCTATTTAGGAGAAATCTTAATCACCACTCACATTTAAACAGCTCTCGGTAGGAGACGCGCCGCTGGCTAACGGTGTCATGTGATCAAACGAGCGTAATTTGATTGGCTGAGAGCCGCTCGACTCGATCTAGTGCTGATTGCTCTGGCTTGGGTCATTTAAGTTCATCACTTTTGCAGGTGAATTTTTGATGGTGAATTTTTGGCAGGTGAATATTTTTGCTGGAAAATTTGGAGTAAGAAAAATCCATACATATAATTGAACATGATAAAAAATTCTGTTATAAATTCAATGTCTAAAAATTGTTGTATCCTGATGATACTGTATTTCTTCCATAGGGGGGCCTCCGGGCTTGGATCTCCTCCGTGTCTTCCATGGTTCTTGGGGTCTGTGGTCTGTGGCTCTCCGAACTTATTATTGAATAATACTATGGAACAACCTTATAGACACAAGCGCACATACACACACACAGGTGCTCACAAAGTGTTCACACAAGTATGGATTCAGGTGTTCCCTAACGCATTGACTCGGGCTGTGGTTGGCACTAAACACAACAAAAATCAATAATCAGCATCATAAATGAGTTCATTATTACATCAAATCAAGCCTGATTTACTGTATTAACTCCAAACCTAAACATCATTTAAAGACTTCATGCCTTCTGTGTTTTCTCCTAACCACATTGTTCATGTGTCAGTGTGTCAAATGATTAAGAGGAAGAGCCTCATACAATCACCTCCTCCACAGATCAAGTCAAAACAACCTAATCTGAATCTTCAGGTTCGTTAGTCCAGACTGGTGTTGGGAGGTCCTCCTCTCTACTCTGACTGACTGCTAGCTGTGATCTCGTCCCACTGTGTTTGAATGGATACGATCAGACACATTCTGGTTTCACTTTATTTTTCACGTTCTCACTGAGGTTCAGAGCCAGACTATCATTGATATTTAACTCACTGCAGCCTCCACAATGTAAACTGACCCTCTATTAGCTGTAATATTCACTGACACTAAGCCACGCCCACTGATTTTTGCCAAACCTGAATTGGACCCATTTGATGAGCTGAGGCGTTGGAGGCTTGACGTACAGGTTACAGCAGCATCTTCTCTTCTTTTCTCACCTCAGACCCTGAAGATTCCTGATGAAAACTCAGACTTTTTAGCTGTTAGTGTCAGTAATCCTACAGAGATGCTCCATCAGTTACAGAACGGTGTTTTAATCCTCCTACTGACATAAAAGCTGATAAATGAGATGAGTGTGAAATGTTTAACTTGCCTTCAGCTGCTGAACTCTGATGTTTAAACTGAGAGTCCCCTGGTCCCTCTGGAGTCGAATGTGGAGCTGCAGGAGGTGATGTGAAGAATCAAGTCATTACTCAGACCTCAGAGACGCCGCTTCACATTGCCCTGCTGCTTTAATTGCTCCCAGAATGGTATTTGTATTGAGCTTTGATGTGTCTGTAGGGTATTAGCATCTTTGAACTCATTGGATTTCCTTATTCTCTGTAGCTCATCACCTCCTAACAGCAGCAGATACATGACCTGGCTTTTGATTAGGAGATGAGGACAGTAACAGGGTAAATGCACTGAAGAGGCTGAGGATCTGTTCTGCTTTATTTCTGTATCTGAATAGTTTGGGTCAGAAACACCATGATAAGATGAATATAACCTGACTTTCTATGAAGATATGCAGTTAATGGTTGCTATGCAACGGCCAAGCTGCAGGATCGCCTGGCCTTCTTCCGCTTATCTGGGTCCGGGTTGCGGGGGCAGCATCCCAACTAGGGAGTCCCAGACCGTCCTCTCCCCGGCCAGCTCCACCAGCTCCTCTGACAGGACCCCAAGGCGTTCCCAGGCCAGGTTGAAGATATATTTCCTCCAGCGTGTCCTGGGTCGACCTGTGGACCTCCTGCTGGCAGGACATGCCTGAAACACCTCCCCAGGGAGGCGTCCAGGAGGCATCCTAACAAGATGCCCGAACCACCTCAGCCGGCTCCTCTCTACATGGAGGAGCAGCGGTTCTACTCCGAGTCTCTCCCGAATGTCCGAGCTCCTCACCCTATCCCTAAGGCTGAGCCTGGCCACCCTGCGGAGAAAACTCATTTCGGCCGCTTGTATCCGCGATCTCGTTCTTTTCAATCATTACCCAAAGCTCATGACCATAGGTGAGGATTGGGACGTAGATCGATCGGTAAATCAAGAGCCTTGCTTTCCGGCTCAGCTCCTTCTTCACCACAACAGACCGGTTCAGCATCCGCATCACTGCAGACGCTGCCCCAATCCGCCTGTCGATCTCCCGCTCCCTTCACTCGTGAACAAGACCCCGAGATACTTGAACTCCTCCACCTGGGGTAGGACCTCTCTCTCGACCCGGAGTTGGCAATCCACCTTTTTCCGGTCGAGAACCATGGCCTCAGACTTGGAGGTGCTGATCCTCATCCCAGCCGCTTCACACTCGGCTGTGAACCTCCCCAGCAAGAGCTGAAGGTCAGAGCCTGATGAAGCTAGGAGGACCACATCATCCGCAAAAAGCAGAGACGAGATTCTCCTGTCACCAAACTCGACACCCTCCACACCACGGCTGCTCCTAGAAATCCTGTCCATAAAGGTTCTGAACAGGACCGGTGACAAAGGGCAGCCCTGGAGGAGTCCAACCCTCACTGGGAACAGGTCCGACTTACTGCCGGCTATGAGGACCAGACTCACACTCCTCTGGTACAGGGACTGAATGGCCCTTAACAAAAGACCATCCACCCCGTACTCCTGGAGCGCCCCCCACAGGGTGCCCCTGGGGACACGGTCATAAGCCTTCTCCAAATCCACAAAACACATGTGGATTGGTTGGGCAAACTCCCATGACCCCTCCATCACCCTAGCGAGGGTAAAGAGCTGGTCCACAGTTCCACAACCAGGATGAAAACCACATTGCTCCTCTTCTATCTGAGGTTCAACCATCGACCGGACCCTCCTCTCCAGGACCCTGGAGTAGACCTTCCCAGGGAGGCTGAGGAGTGTGATCCCCCTATAGTTGGAACACACCCTCTGATCCCCTTTCTTAAAAAACCCAAGCTGCAGGCTGTAGTATGTTTCTGTTGTTGTTCCACTGCAGACAGAGCCCAGCCCTCTGACTCTCAGTGTTTTATGAACTCATCCTGTGTTTTCTTTCATTGAAATGTTTTAAGTTTGATCTTTGAAGCTTTAATCAGCTACAGGACTCAGGTAAACCGTTGTTTAGACCCTGAGCAGGTGCAGATTCTAATCTCAGTCCTTGAAGGAAAGTACATAGCTTGACACACAGCTCCCCCGACTGGGGTTCTCACACAGCTACAGGCCTGATTAACATCACAGCTGAAACAACTGGTGCTGCAGGACATCAATAGGACGTACCGATAGGAAGCGCCGTGTCCTGATCGAGCCTCTGTGGGTCATGGTGTATAACATGAACATGTCATTTTGAAACAACATGAAAATATCTGCAGCACTGGTCAGGCTCTAGTTTTATAGAAGGCTGTTGGCTCATGTTGCTGGTGTGTTCTCACCTTCTCAAGAAGCACATCTTTAAACCTCTTGGAAGCTAGCAGCAGTACACATTCTGTTTGATCTTGTGTGTGCCTGCAGGTTCCCTCCATCCTATCAGTTTTGCTTTACAAACTGTCCAAGGAAACAAACCCAGGTCTCGTTCATGCTTGTCTCAACTGCCTGCCCAGCCTTGGGATTCATAAGGTAACACCATAACGTTTGATTTAACTTCGACGGTGCAGAGAAGTGTTTTGTGTCAGCATTCATTTTCTCTGCTGTTTCAGTTCTGCGTCCCCATGGTGCTGCAGACTCTACAGACCCTGTCCACTGACCCCAAGCTCAGAGCTGTAGCAATGCGCCTAATGACTGCTCTCTGGAAAAAACAGGTCTGCTTTACAAGTTACAAGTAGTGCTAGCATATGTATCTGCTAAGGCTTTTACTCAAGGTGTTTTTATGTTTGTTTGTCCCTGAAGGACCGGGTTTACCCAGACCTGCAGCGTCTGCTCAGCCTGCAGGACCCCAGGGGGGTGGTGAGCAGAGACACCCAATGGGAACAGGTCCTGGCCAGGGCCGCCTGTCTCAGGGACGTGTGCAGAGAAAGGTCATCAACATGGGACCATTGTTCCTTTTGATATGTTGAAAAAACAAACATTACATTAAAATTCACAAAAACACTACTGAAAGTAAAGTCAGGTCATTAAGGCATTTTAAAACTGCAGCTGTGTCAAGATTGAGTTAAAGAAACGTTTGAAAGTTCAGCAAACAGATAAAAGAAACACTGCATTTATAGAGAGCTTTACTAAGTCCTGGACTACAAAGACCTGTACATCAGTCAGTCACAGCTGATGGTGGTGGACCATCTGACCTCCACCAGACCCTCTGACCTCCACCAGACCCTCTGACCTCCACCAGACCCTCTGACCTCCACCAGACCCTCTGACCTCCACCAGACCCTCTGTCCTCCACCAGACCCTCTGACCTCCATCAGACCCTCTGACCTCCATCAGACCCTCTGACCTCCATCAGACCCTCTGACCTCCATCAGATCCTCTGACCTCCATCAGACCCTCTGACCTCCACCAGACCCTCTGACCTCCACCAGACCCTCAGACCTCCACCAGACCCCCTGACCCCCACCAGCCCCCCTGACCCTCCACCAGACCCTCTGACCTCCACCAGACCCTCTGACCTCCACCAGACCCTCTGACCTCCACCAGACCCTCTGACCTCCACCAGACCCTCTGACCTCCACCAGACCCTCTTTCCTCGATCAGACCCTCAGACCTCCATCAGACCCTCAGACCTCCACCCACAGTCCTTCATATCTCACTAACAACAATGCTGACTCAGTATTCAAACAATAATCAAGTCAATGTAATTTTAGGCTTTTGTTCAGTAACTGGACCTGAGTAAGGGAGCTAGCTCAACATGTAACTTCTTAGGATATAAATGTTGTACATGTGTGTGATTGTTATCGTTTGGATGGTTTTGTCTGTGACAGGCCTTACCAGCATGGGGGGGACATGCTGGCTGCCATTTCCTTCACTCTGCAACAGAGCAGCAGACCAGACCTGGAGACCCCAGCTGCTCTGGCCCTGCAGGCCCTCCAGGAGCTGTGCAGGGCAGAGGTAATGCACCTTGGCCCAAAGTCCAGTTGATGAGTTATCTGCATGACTACACAGAGTGACACCACTGTCCTTCTCATGGCCTGTGTTTTAGGTTGTGGACATTATTTCAACATGGCAGAGTCTCAGACCTGAGCTGAGTAACGAGTCCCGTCCTCTGATGGTTAAAGCCATTGCTGAGCTGCTGTCTCTGGTTCCTCAGCTCTCAGTAAAGTCCGAGGAGTATGAGGTACCGAGTCAGGGCTTGTTTCTTTTCGGGGTCAGTATTCTGACATGTTTAAAGGGTTTTATAACAGGCTAACCACAACCAGCCCCAAATCAAGTCATGATTGTAGGAGAATGAAAATGATTCATAAGTGATTAGGAAAAGATTAGATGTGAATAGGAAACTGATTAGGAATCAATATGAAATGATTTGAATATGCTTGAACATAATCTCAACCAGTACAAATGAAAATAAAAAAGGATCAGAAGGTAGTAGCTAAGCTAGAACGCAACTACAGTCCTTAGCTCAAGTAGTGGACTGAAAACCAGAGGTCCCAGACCCACAGTCCTCTAAAGACTGTGTTCAGCTGCACTGATCTAACAACCAGTATCATCACAGGATGTGTGTTTACTGTTTACAGTTTGTTTACCTGTGTTTGCATCTGCTGTTCCTTCAGAAAATGAAACAGGAGGTGGTCGACTTCCTCTGGAGCTATGCTGGAAGCAAGGTTTGTGTGTGTGTGAGATTTTCTGGGTCTCAGTTAAAGCATTTTAAAAGCTTTGTCCCATAATTCCCTCTGATTCCTTCTTTTTTCAGTCTGAAACCTTAAAGCTGCAGTCCAGAGTTTTTTTTAATGTATTTATAAAAGTTTCAAATGATAGTTCAGTTCTAAAGTAGGGATGTTCCGATCGATCAGCCACCGATTAAAGTCGTCCGATATTTGTGTAAAAACACGTGATCGTCATTACCCGATAAACTCCTTTCAGCGCCGCTCATACCAGGTGATCAGTAGCTCTGATCGGACCGCTACATTTATGGTTGGTTCGGAGCTCGGTCCTGGAGGTGAGGGAGTCCCGCTGACTCGCAGCTCCTCCTGGCACGTTATGCAACACCCCCGTCGGAAAGCTGAAACGATTCTTCAAATTGGTATTAAAATTTAAAAATATTAATGAAGGAGTTAGAAAGAGCTTGCTCACTCATGCGACGGGAGGAGAGGACAAAGCTGCACAGGTGGAGATCAGACGGGTGGAGGGAGGAGGAGCTGAGAGAGCAGCAGGTAGACTCTTTACAATGATCAGGTCATTGTCAGTAATTAGTTCATTGTTTCTGGGCAGAAAATGGACCTGAGTGTCAAAACAATGTCGACTTTTCTGTGTCTGAACAGCTGTAGAGAAAAAACAAATGATTTATTTCAACCACAACTAATTAATGGGAATCTTATGAACAATAATACATGTTTAAGTATTTAAATATATATAAAAATAATAGATTTCTATAAGGATTGTAAATATATATCTATAAATAATATATTTTTATATGGATGGGTGGATGGTTCCTTCAGGTTTTTGTATTTTTTTTCCAAATGAAGGAGATTTGTGGTTCATTTTCTACAGATCAAGTAGCCATTAGTCCTCATCATTACTACAATGTACATTTTCAGTCAATCCATGTGATCGGTATCGGTGATCGGCAGCAAAATACGTGATTGGAGCATCCCTATTCAAAACTACGATCTGTGTGGGTAGAGTTCCACAACACCTACTATCCTTCTGAAGTCCCTCCTCCTCCTCCCATAGACCCATTTGATTTCTCGCTGAACTCATTTAAACCAATAAAATTAGAGTTTCTGCATTGTCATCTGTCAATCAATGTGCATGTGCATCATGCACACGTGTAGAGGTGGAGCCATGCACAGGACACTCCGTGTCTTCCTGTTTACAGTCGCCATATTGGAAGAGTACTGCCGGTCATGGAGAAGTCGGATCAAACTTCTGCTAAAGTTATCCATTCCCCGACTTCATTAGCCTCAGAATGAAAAACAAAGACGAGACCGGAGACTAAACGCATCAGACACCGGAGTGATGCCCAATTCCAGAGGAGGGTCAGAGGGAGAAGGGGTGTTGTGGGAGGAGCCGTGGTTCGGTTCTGGACTGCAGCTTTAATTTTTAAAAGGTGAATGAAACTTCAACCTTTCATTCTCATCAGGTCAACCCTTAAACCTCAGACTCAGACACTTTGTTGTGTCCTCCTGTCAGAGCTGACTGTGTATTTGGTGTAACAGGATCCAGATGTGTCCAGCTGTGGCTTTAAGGCTCTGGCAGCGTTTCCTGAGGCAGTGAACACCATATTCCACCTTCCAGAGGCAGTAAGCTTCCTGGTCCACCTCTACAATGTGGAGGGACATTTCTTTACTCTTTATATTTTCAAGATTGTTAGATTTAAAAAAAAAAATTTTTTACCATCTCCTAATGAAAAGGAGTAGTTTTTAAACATTACGTGACTCGTGTAGTCGATTGCTGTTTTGTTCTGGTTAAACGAGGCTCATTAGGAGGACTCTGTCACCGTAAGATGATCTGTGCCAAAAGGACATGAAATAGACCCAAATCAAACAACCAGTAAGAACATTTACACCATCATTCTCACTAGTTATGCTTTCCTCTGCAAAGGAAGCAGCTTTAAGAGGATCATTAGAGCAGAGAACCAGAACAGACAGGCTGTAGTTTGAGTTTTTGAATCCTCTTCATCTTTCAGCTGTTCCTGCTTTGCTTCTTGTTTTGATGTCTAGGTCAGACCAGCTGTGAAGGAGTATGAAAACGAAGGAGGAGGTGATGGAGCAACCCAGGAGGAAGAGGAGAAGGATTGCTCAGTGCCTGGTTCATCGTATGTGAAGCTGATGGCTCTCACCTCCAGCTCGGTTCTACCAGGTCTGTTCAAATCTTCACCTCCACCGAGACAAAAATCACTGAAACGTTTAGTTTTTGCAGGCTTTTCTCACCTTTGAGACTACAGTATGTGTGTGCGCGGCTCACGGAGCAGATTTTGCGTGTTAACAAGCCTCCACAGCCTAAGAACGCTACTCTGAGAGTGCATTACAACAGGAAGTGTAGTTAATCCATATCTGATCGCGCGCTGAGCACCGGATTGCAAAGGGGCGTTTGAGCGGATCGGTTCTGACACCTGATGGAGGACCAGTGTTCTTCTGCTGCAGAGTGCAGGACGTCTGGATCACAGGTCTGCGCTCAGCAGCACAGAACCTCAGTCTGGGCTGCAGGTATTGGTGGAGATGTAGCACTATTTCTGCATCCTTGGTTTGAATTATTAGTGGGGACAATTCAGTGATTGCCTATGACTGTCTGATGGACGGACAGGCGCGCGCACAAACCTGTCAGAATGACCAGCGCCCTTCAGATCTTTCCATCAGAGTTTTAAAAAACCGGTTAAATACCGGAAATTTCCGGTTAACCCGACCCCTGCTCCACACCCTGATGTCTGCTCACTGCCCTGGGCTGGGGGCTGGTAGTGGGACTTGGCTGTCTGGTCAGGGTCTGCCATGGTGGACTGCCCTGTCACTGGTGTAGTTGGGTCAGTCTGCTCATCTCCACCCTGGTATGAAGGGGACCATCTCCTGGATCTGGGAGCTGGTTGTGCCCTTAGGGCGCTGGTCCCCGGACCTGGGAGTATAGAGTGTGTATGAGGAGTATGAGTGGGTGTCTATTGTGTGACTTGGTATGTTCACGTAGGGCTGTGCATGAGGAATGTGTGATCTGTCAGGTTGGGTCTTGTCCTCCTCTCCCTCTCCTGAGACAACTCAGGCCCCTCTCTGATGTGAGGCCACTCCTCCTGCCGGTGGTGCCTCTGTCCGCCGGCGTATTGGTGGGTCTCTGAGTCTAGGGCTGTGTGCTGGAGCCTACTCATCCTCCAGTGACTGCTTGGCGAGATCTGGGTCCTCTGCCAGTGCTGGGTCGCCCTTGGGTCACTGGGTCCAGGCTGGATCTGCTCTGCTGGGACTCGGGTCTCCCCTATGGGCCTTAGGGGGGCGGGTCTGTGGCCATGGAGAAATCTTTTTCCTCTCTTTGTTTGTTTGTTCTCTCTGCAGGTCTAGAAGCAGGTTCCTTGGACCTCTTGTTCTCTTTCTCTGTTAATCTTCTCCCA
This sequence comes from Callopanchax toddi, assembly GCA_006937965.1. Classification (NCBI taxonomy): domain Eukaryota; kingdom Metazoa; phylum Chordata; class Actinopteri; order Cyprinodontiformes; family Nothobranchiidae; genus Callopanchax; species Callopanchax toddi. The sequence goes on along the minus strand of SSNR01000269.1, from coordinate 158,809 downwards.
GCTCTTTTCCCTTTCCTTTCATTTCTGTCTCCGTCTCCGTTGGGATTCAAATCAAACCAAAGAGCAATTCTAACAAAGTTTCTTTTATATAGATATATCAGGTGGGGCATAGAAAAAGAATAGGGAATAGAAAAGCTCCATTTAAACAAACCTTACTCACCTCAGTCAACCTGCACAGCTTCATCCTGTGACGAGGACAGGACACCCATCAAAGTGTTGATGTATTCATGGTGGCTTTACCAACCACTCAGAGCTCTCTGCGCTACACCTTCAGACCCCTGATTCACAGCGTTTGCTCAGACGTTGTGGTGTTTTGTAGAAGCCAGGGTTGAACCATGTCCCTTATATTTGACAGCTCTTTTCTGGGTACTTGAGTAAACCTGGTTGTGGTGTTTCTGCTTTCAGCCTTTGAGCTCTTCCTGACTTCACTAGTGAGACAGGAGATGAGTGAAATGCCTCGAGGAGTGTACTTCTCTGCCCTGAGGGGGGGTGGTTTACGTTCAGACCAAGGAAAAACCGTAGCGGGGATCCCAGCCTTCATGCTGAAAACCTACGAGAAAAACAAGCAGCCGGGGCTGAAGCCTGGATTAGCAGGTAAACATCCTCTTCATGTTGTTTCATCTCTTTGTGCTGAGCTGACTGTTTGTCGTCTATCTGCTGTCTGTATTTACATCACCGATGATCTGATTCTAACTGGGTGACCACAGATGTTTAAACCTAAACAAATCCCTAAGAGTTCCTCTGCTCTGCTCAGAGGTCACAGAGGAGTGGAGTCTGTTCTGTCAAGCAGCAACACCTTTAGGTCTCAGCAGGAACATTAAAGTCCAGGATCCAGTTGAGTCCAAGCTGTACAGGAGTGTGGTGGACGTGTCCTTGTCCAGGTGGGAGAGGATGACTACAGCGCCCTCTGTTGGGTGGTTGGGGTGATAGAGGGTGGGCAGCAGGAGGGAGGGAGACATGCTATAAACCCTTCATCACCATGTATGTACCTCAGTCTGACTGCAGATTAGGAGAGCAGGGCTGTTCCTTTAGCCTAGCCATCAGTTTGGGGAGCCTTTGGATAGGTTGTGTCAAAGTTGTCAAAAAATGATCTGCAAACAGCTGGTTTTGTTGTTACTCCTGTTATAGCTGGTCTCTGATTGAAAGAAGAGGAGTGGTCAGTTCTGGGATAGAAGAGGAGCCATGTGGTTCTTCTGGCCCCGGAACCGTGGACCAGCTCTTTACCCTGGCTAGGATGATGGAGGGGTCATGGGAGTTGACCCAACCAGTCCACATGGCTTTAGTGGATTCAGAGACCGTCTCCCCAGGGTACTCTGTAGGGGGCGCTCCAGTAGGATGATTGAAACGTGAATTCAAGTTAAAAATGAAAAGTTCTTGAATGAAAAATACAAAAGAAAGTGTTTTTAAGTAGAACAATGGGTCTAAGTTGACCAGGTCAAACTCTTGTAGTCCAGGAGATCAGTGTCCTCAGAGGACCACCTGGCTCTCAGGTGACAGAACCTGCACCACTTTGGGTTTTGGCTCCATTTGTGTTGAAGTGATTTCCGTCCTCTCTGTTGTCTCCTTTTCAAATGAAAAGGCTCAAACGTTGTCTGATTTCAGAAGCAGACCCTCTGCAGCAGGTAGGAGGACTCAGCCGTCCTCACAGGGCGGGGACATACTCAGGGTTCTTAGGGGGGTTGAAACATGCTGTTAGGGTTGGAAGGTGTTTGAATTTTGAATCAAGCGTTTGAAACTAGAGATGAACCCAAAGTGATCAGCAAATCAGAGACTCCGATTTGTTTTTCTGTTACTAAACGAACCAATCAGCATCCAGAGGTCTGACGTTGCTCCTGGTCTGTGAACTCATCAGCACTAATTCAGGTTTTCCTTCACTTTCTGTTTAACTGGATGAATAAATACTGCATTCTGGCAGTTGTAGTTTTTTGAGGTGAGTAGTTTTTTGTTGTAGTTTTTTGAGGTGAGTAGTTGTAGGACTTGTTATCATCAGGTCAGACCTGAACAGAATCAGTGCAGCTCTGTTTCAGACCAGAGCTAAAAGCCTGGTGTTTGGTTTCCTGTGACATGATGAGTGAGTTCTGGGTCTGCTTTGGACTCATTCTGGTTCTGTTCTGATCAGCTGATGGTGACTCAGGCTCTTTGTGTTGTAGCTGGACTGCTGCTGTGCTATGAGCTTCCTGTGCAGACGGACCGCAGCGGGAGGCCCATTGATCGCTTCCTCTGCAGCAGGAGCCGCAGCTACCAGCAGACCCTGACGGCCCTCATTCATGAAGTAGAGATCCTCTGACACAACATGATGCAGTTACCATGACCACCCTCCTGACTCCTCTTGTTGTTGTGTAGGTCAACATTCAGCCGTCGGAGTGGCACCGTGCGCTGCTCCTGCCCCAGGCCTGGAGGGCTTTTATGAACAGAGCTTTCCAAGCAGTCCTGCAGGTTGGTGCTTCTGTAGGGAAATCAATGCTACATGTCTCAGAAATAAAGTGAAAGGTAAATAAATACTCCTCATCATCTTCCTCTTATTGGGGGCAGCATCCCCAGCAGGAAGTCCAGACCAGCCCCTCCAGTGGGACCCTGAGGCGTTCCCAGGCCAGCCTGGAGCTTTAATCCCTCCAGGGTGTCCTGGGTCGGCCCGGGGGCCTCCTGCTATCAGGATAGTCATCCTGACCAGATGAACCACCTCAGCTGGCTCCTCTCGGTGTGGAGGAGCAGCGGTTCTACTCAGACTCCCTCCTGGAACTCCTCGCCCTCTGCTCCCTGCACAGGAACTCATTTCTGTATTAGTGACCTGGCCAGAGGAGAGGGTCGGACTGTCAACTGATAAATTGAGAGCTTCTCTTTCTGGCTCAGCTCCTTCTTCACCACGACAGACCGGTTCAGACTGGACCTGATCCACCTGTCCATCTCCATCCTGCCCTCAATAAAAAACAAGACCTCGAGATCCTCAAAGGGTCATCAGTTAGCAGGTATTTATCCACACCCACTGGTGACATCACTCAAAGTGGATGGGGTCTCTAGAAACAGGAAGTAGCTCATCAGATCAGACCTCTGGCTGCTTCTGTTCTGACTAAACGGCAGTAAATCCAGACGTCCTGTCTTTAGAACCGCCTGTAGAACAGACAGGGTCCCTCTAGGTTCTCCTCACATCCTGATTGGTTAACGTGTCAAACTGTTCTGAGGTCTGCTCTCTTTTCACCTTCAGGGTCGACGGGCTGATTTGGAAATGCAACAGAAACAAGGCAAAGTGAATCCTGAGGAGCTGCAGTACCAGCAGCACTGTGCCTGGCTGTGGTGAGAAGAGCTTGATCTCATTTTCTCACTGATTCTAAGACGCTGAGAGGAAACCGTACACACACACACACACACACACACACGTCAGGTCGTTATGAGACATTCATGAGAGGTTACAGTAAAAACTAGAAAGTAAGGCTTGTTTTAAATAAAAACAAAGTTAAAAAGTCTCTGTGATTCTTAGAAGAAAAGTCCAATTCAAATTCCATCAAACTAATTCCTATGATCCCTCTGATCACTGGTTATTATGGTAAAGTTGGTTATTTATTCATTTAGTAAAGTGTTTCGGTTTCATCAGACATGTAAACAGTCGTCAAACATCAGCTCACTCATTCCATGATGTTGAGTGAGTTTTATTAGTTTCTGGTGCGTTTGAGGACTCTACACACGTTCCTCTAGGAGGAGGAAGAACAGAAAGTCTTTCTGACTGTAAAGGTTTCAGATGGCTGCTCTATGAATCCACTCTGGGGAGTAAAGTGGTTTTCTCTTGTGTCCTTTGAGAACATGACCTCTGCACATTCTCAGCGTTCACAACAGCAGCTACCAGACAGTTCATAGAATAACAGAAATATGGGGGGGGGGATAATAAACATACAGCAGGTCACACACTGTCCATCAGCTCTGAGCTGCTGCAGCAGGTGACTGATGCTCTGAGAAGACCTCTGCCTCCTCCTTTTATTCATCCTTCATCTTCTATCATGTTTCCTCGTCACAGGGCCAGAGACCAGCTGGCAGACGTCATCAGGGCTGCTACTAAGTGAGTCCCTAACAGAGTAATGTCTGGAATGTGTTGCTTCATCCTGTCAGTTATTTATCTACAGTAATGACCACACCCACTGGTGACAGGGTCTAGTCTACCAGTGGGTGTGACCCCTATTATAGATAAATAACTGATTGAAGACTTCAGAACAGCCCTGACCTTAATGCTGTCTTATCGGGTCCTCAGGGAAAGTCCTGTTGTCCAGGGAAACTCCATCCTGGGTTTGAGCGGCCTGGCTGCTGCCCTGGCTAAGTATGAGAGCAACCTGCCCACCGATAGCAGCGGCAGCCTCGGGGTAAGAAGGCCAAAGCTAAAAAGCCAAACAGGAGGTTTGATAAGCTGATGATCTAAAGTCAGATGTGTGTAGCTGTACTGCTGTTCTGTCCCTACAGGCCGGACCAGAGTTTGTACCCACTGCAAGCTGGTTGTCCATGGTGCTCGACACCCTGCTCAGCATCATCAGCAGCAGCTACAAGGCCAGAGGCCAGATTTTCCCCTGGTTCCTGCATGTAGGTTTCCTCTGAATCAATGTCTGAGCTTCAACACTTCAGTTAACCTTTAAACATGTTTCATCACCTGCTTCAAGTTTGGATTTACTGCCTGAACCTGAGACTTTTACACAAATGTTTTAAAAAGTAAGAAAAAAGTTGCATGGTTTTCATTGGTTCTTTTTACAGGGTAAAAACTACAAACATCCAAAAATGAATAAATGAATGAAAAATGAAAAACTACAGGAATCTAGGTGATAAAGAACAGGTATTCGTAAGAAGAAACACAATTACTGAATCAAATACATTTTTAAATTAAATTAGAAGACAATGTTAGAACGTATTGATAATCTAAAAAGCGAATAAAAGCAATCAAAACTTGCATTTAAAAGAAAGATAAATAAAATCCATTTTAAAATTAAAACAACAGAAATTTAAAAGTTAAACTACGAAAATGAAAGAACATTAACTAAAATCAGAAAAGTCCTTTAAATCCACATTGTTAACACTCAGTGGTAAAATCCCTTTAATTCACTTCATTAACACTCAGAGGTAAAATCCCTTTAATTCACTTCATTAACACTCAGTGGTAAAATCCCTTTAATTCACTTCATTAACACTCAGAGGTAAAATCCCTTTAATTCACTTCATTAACACTCAGAGGTAAAATCCCTTTAATTCACTTCATTAACACGCAGAGGTAAAATCCCTTTAATTCACTTCATTAACACTCAGAGGTAAAATCCCTTTAATTCACTTCATTAACACTCAGATGTAAAATCCCTTTAATTCACTTCATTAACACTCAGAGGTAAAATCCCTTTAGTTCACTTCATTAACACTCAGAGGTAAAATTCCTTTAATTCACTTCATTAACACTCAGATGTAAAATCCCTTTAATTCACTTCATTAACACTCAG
>SSNR01000269.1:119591-152230 GCA_006937965.1 Callopanchax toddi | reverse complement strand
CCTTTAATTCACTTCATTAACACTCAGATGTAAAATCCCTTTAATTCACTTCATTAACACTCAGAGGTAAAATCCCTTTAATTCACTTCATTAACACTCAGAGGTTAAATCCCTTTAATTCACTTCATTAACACTCAGATGTAAAATCCCTTTAATTCACTTCATTAACACTCAGAGGTTAAATCCCTTTAATTCACTTCATTAACACTCAGAGGTAAAATCCCTTTAATTCACTTCATTAACACTCAGAGGTTAAATCCCTTTAATTCACTTCATTAACACTCAGAGGTAAAATCCCTTTAATTCACTTCATTAACACTCAGAGGTAAAATCCCTTTAATTCACTTCATTAACACTCAGAGGTTAAATCCCTTTAATTCACTTCATTAACACTCAGAGGTTAAATCCCTTTAATTCACTTCATTAACACTCAGAGGTTAAATCCTTTTAATTCACTTCATTAACACTCAGAGGTTAAATCCCTTTAATTCACTTCATTAACACTCAGAGGTTAAATCCTTTTAATTCACTTCATTAACACTCAGAGGTAAAATCCCTTTAATTTCAGGTCCTTTACTCGCCTCCTCTGCTCCTCAGATTGATCCAGACATCTCTTTAACGTTGTTCTCCTTCTTAGCGCTCATATTCCGGTGATAACACAGCGAGTGCCATCGCTCGCTCCTGTGCCAGCCTGGCCTTGTCCCTACTGGTTCCGATGCTGGTGGTGTGGCAGAGGGACGGACTGGCCCAGGTCCTCTCTGCTTTATGGGCCGGCCTGCCCAGCTCACCTACTGCTGATGACTCCCAGGCCGTCCAGTTCCACTCGGGTGTCGCCCTCGGCCTGGTGCTGTCCAGTCTGCAGCACCAACACCTTAGGTACAGGGTCTGAGAGAGATCAGTGCTCACTCTAAACTCTTTAAAGGACTCATCAGTCTGTCTCTCTGATCCAGTGATGTTTCACCTCAGAAGGATGTGGATCTCCTCTTTGGCTCTTTAGAAGCTCTGGAAAGTTGTTCTTTTAACCCCAACCTGGAGTACAAGTGAGTACTCTGTACAGTTAGTTACAGCTTTACTGTTCATCACTATTACACATCTGAAGGCATCAGGTACATGGACAGTGGTCCTTTTCTATATACCAGCAGTAAAGTAGGAGGCATTTTAGGCCTCATAGAAGTTTTACCCCAACCTTCACAACGTTGTTTCTAAGGTGAAACCTTTGTGTTCCTCAGCACCGGCTGTGTGTTGGGCCTCGGTCTGGTGCTGTCAGCTCTTTGTAGCAGTGGACAGGTGGACCATCATGTTCACATCAGACAGACTCTGGACAAACTGCTGGCTCACCTGCAGGACAGCAGTGGACAAGGACGCATGCTGCAGGAGGTACATTAGACCACATTGTTCCACTTTTCTCAGCAGCCTCAGAAATAAAATCTGTTTCTGTGTTTAAATCTGGAAATAATAAACTAGAGTGAGTCTAAGCCTTCCTCTCAAATGTTGCTGAGTCATCATATTGTCTGATGTTGTCCAGCTGGTAACTTCTTCTAAAGCAGTTTGATGTCTAGTCCTGTTTCTTTTCACTATGAATTCAGCACCTCTGAGTGAAGTCAGACGCTGTGAAATGACTTTGAATTTAAAGACAAACAGACAGTCTTCATCTGATGTAGGAGATTTAGCTTTAAGGAGTAAAATAAAAACATTTTTTGATTGACTATGATCTGATGTTGTTTAGGAGCCACAGTAACATTGCATCACGCTCAAAGCAAAAAGAAACAAATGAAAGGTGAATAAAATCCTGGCTTTCAGGGGAAGGAATCTAAAGGTTTGAACTTCCTGTTCAGGTGTTGTCGTACGCTGTGGCCTGTGTGAGCGTCTCTGCCTTCAGTGGAGGTCTCATCGATGCAGCCAAGGCTGAGGAGGCGATGAACGCTCTTCGCTCGCTGACTGAGGACAGCCAGCAGGTCAGGAGGAGGGGCCGGGACACGGGGCTGTTGAGTCTCAGACAGGATGGAGCTGTTTTGGTCTCCAGAACCTGTATTTAAACCAGAACTGAATAAAAAAGGCCAGGTTTTAATCATTGTGGTGTTGAACTGACTTTATAACGTAATCAGCTTTAGATGAATGTCTAGTCATTATACTGTAGCCTAAGTATGTTTACATTTTACATTTGAGCAGAATCTTCTGGGTTTGAAGTAAACTACTGGTCTTCCTGATACCTGCTAACAAGCTAATCCGTGTTTTCACTTCACCTACCGGGGTCATAATGCTCTGGCTGATTGAAAATGCATCAGAGCAAATGACCAGGCAGAGGTTGAATGTGTCTGATGAGTTTTCGGATCCTTGTAAAGTCCACCCCCTGTGTGCAGACCCCCGGTTTCTCTCTGGCTCTGGGGCTGGTTGTTCACGGCCTGTCGGTGTCCGGTCACGGTAAAGCAGAGGACATCCACCCTCGTCTGCTGGCTGCTTGGATCAAGATCCTACTGGCAGAGGTAAACCAGCTCTCAGTCTGGGGGAACCAGGGCTGCTGATCTCAAACCACTGTGGACCGTGTGCAGCAGCTCAGCTGTGTTTGTGTTTCAGGGCTGTCCCACCATGCAGCGACTGGCTGCCGCCAACGGCCTGGTGGCTTTAGTGGGATCAGAGACTCACCTCATCCAGGTGAGAACCACCTGGGTTTGTTCTGAGGAGCATCAGGCAGCGATATGCTGACGACAGGCTGGTGATGGATTTATCTACTAAACTCACCCAGTACTTCCTCTGGGGGGGGGGGGTTAGAGTTTCTGAGTTTAATTTATTTTGGGATCAAACTGCTGCCGAGGAAAGTGATTTTTTTTCTAAAGTAGAATTTTTGGAGATGCATTGAGGACCTCAGTTACAGCTATGTAATGAGTATTTCAGAATCAGAATGCTTTTATTTGTCATTGAACCAGCTGGTACAACACAATGTAGTTTCAAGATCAGACAAACAACATCTATAATACAAACAGGAAATCAGGTGCATGCGCTACAAAGCGCTCCCTTGTAGAACAGACCATAGATATACATATCACTAGATGTCTTACCTGCGCTGTTCATCAATGGACCCTGATGTCCCTACGCCAGTGGCCATCATACTTCGTACAGCTGCCCCTTTCTTAACATTGGTGTCAATGAAGCATGTACTAATAAATACCTCTAACTTGCAAAATTTTTAACCGATTTTAAAACGGTTTGCATTTTTATAAACGTCAGAGGCTGTGAATATATATCAAAATTAGGGATGTACCGATACCACTTTTTTCAAAACCGATCCGATACCGATACTTAAATCTGAGTACTCGCCGATACCGAGTACCGATACTTCTACCACACAAAAAAATGCAACAAATTGGAATACAGGTTTTATTTTTTCATCTCTGCTTTTTACAACAAATAACTGAGTTAGATAAAAAAATAAAATATATTAATAAAAATGATCACAAAACTAAAATATAAGGTGAAAAATCACCATTTTCTGTGATTTCACAGTGAAATTATTGCAGTTTTCCACATTTTAACCAAATAAAATGAACTATTTGGCACCATCTCCAGCTCTCAACCCACACTGTTCCTCTTTAGCTCAATAGCTCCCCTAGTGTTCAATATAGGAAACTACAACAGAAATCACAAGTCACAGACAGTGAAGCCACTGGTATCGGTTCCTGGTATCAGGTAACTTTAACCGATACCGATACTGGTATCGAGCTATCGGTATCGGTGCATCCCTAATCAAAATATATTGATAATGGTCGGGAAATTCATAAATTGTAAACATATCAAGTCAAGTCTCAAGTTTATAAGGTTTGTAAGAAAGTAACCTGTTTGCAAATCTGTTCATTTTTCATCGAGTTATGATTATTTTGATCACTCACCTTCAATCTGCTACCATAAAGAGCAGAACGTCAACTGTCCGATTCAAGATGGCCGCCATGCAGGGACGCCGTAGAGTCCCACGTAGGGCATCTAGTGATATATATGATATCTATGGAACAGATAAGTGGTAAAACAAGAGGGATGTTGTTTGTGAGGTAAGGATAAAAAAATCTTGTCTCAGTTCTCTGCCCTCATTATGGAGTTCAGAGACTTGACACAGGCAAAAACCGCCTCACTACATTTAGTGCAAAACAAAACTTAGACAGACACAACATCAGACATGATGAAGGGAGGAGGGGAAGGGAACCTCCCTTCCGCTAAAGACAAGTCCGCAGCTGATTGTTGCATCAGGACAGCCTCCAGCCGCCAGGAGGGGGGACGAGGTCATCGGTTTGAGACGAGCGTTGAAGTGTAGGGGGCGTGTCTGTGTGTCAGTAGGATCCAGTAGGTAACCAGTACATGTGAGAATGGGGGAAGCGGCCACCTTCAGCCACCTCTGGGGAAGTTGAGTCTTCAGCCTTTTCCAAGTCCGGCAGGGAGGTCGAATTCCAGATAACAGATTTGTTTTGGGGAAGGCAGAGATAATTTTCTTTCTGCCTTCTGTCCTACGCGGGTCTACATCCATCCAAACGGCCGAAATATGGGTCAGAATCCACCAAGCCGTCTGAGAATCCCTCTCAGCTGTTCATCCCTCCGCTGACAAGTCCGAAGTCACGTCCAGATGGCTGCTGAGTATTCCTCTGAGATGATGTGAGTCTGAAAATGCGACCAGATCGCTGCAGAGCGTCCTGCTTTCGCCTCAGCTCAGCCAGCTCGAGATTGAGAGTTCACACGCAGCACAGCGCCATTCGTAGAGCCCGGGTTGTCACCAGTTTGTCGACGTTCCTGGATCCCACACACGCCAAACGGCAGAACCCGGTTGTCATGATCCAATTATGTAAATGGGGATAGAGTCTCTGACAGACTGGTCTGCAGTATGGGGGTTCCTCAGGGAACTGTTCTGGTACCGGTCCTGTTCACCCTCTATACTGCAGACTTCTCCATCAACTCCCCAGGCTGTCTTCTACAGAAGGTCTCTGATGACTCTGCTATAGAACAGCTCTGACGCCGGTGACCATCCAGGGAGCAGACATTGAGATAGTAGACTCACCTGGACAGTTAACTGGACTGGAGTCACTCTGATGCTGTTTACTGGAAGGGTCAGAGCAGACTCTACCTGCTGAGGAGACTCAGGTCTTCTGGAGCACAGGGGGCGCTCCTGAAGACCTTCTATGACTCTGTGGTGGCATCAGCCATGTTCTATGGTGTAGTCAGTTGGAGCAGTGTCTTATCTACAGCTGAGAGGAAGCAGTTAGATCAGCTAACCAGGAAGGCTAGCTCTGTCTTAGGATGTCCTCTAAAGATAGTTAAGACGGTGGAAGACAGAAGAACTCTGGTATAAATAACATCAGTGTTAGACAACGTCTCCATCCCATGATGCTCCTGGAGAACTGGAGAGCTCCTTTAGCGACAGGGTGCTGCATCCTGATGCAGGAAGGAGCGTTATCGTAGATCCTTCCTCCAGCAGCTGACTGTAGAACCATCACTGCACCCAACAGACTGCGTCAGTGTTTACATTCTGCTGGATTTGCACAATTTTTCAATGTCTTCACGAGACTGTGACTCCCTGGAATGGAAGGTCACGGAATCCCTTACTACAGACACAATCAAGATACTGATACACAAACATCCACCCTCGCTTCAACGTGCTCCTCGTTCCTCACCACTCCTCCCTCTCCAGAGGAGAGGCTGCTCGCTGCAGAACCAGGAAGGTGGAGCTGCACCAGAAGGCAGAGCTGCACCAGGTTCAGCCCCGCCCATTCAACCAATCAGACCTGGCCATTCCATCAGAGTCAGCTCCCACACCTCCCCTGTGATTGACCTGGTTATTGGACTACTACACTGGGCTGTTAGATCCGAGAACGAGGTGTTGCATCTCCACCGAATCCAGAGCACAAAGTCCGGCGGAGATGCAACACCTCGTTGTCGGGTAATGCTGCGAGCGTGTCCGCGGAGCTTCGTACGGTGCTCCTGGTCCGGCGCAGCTTTGTGCTGCGGATCCGCGAAGCGCTCAGGGTTTCCCCGGCGCTTTGGCCCACACCAGGAGCAGCTAACAGCTGATAGCTGATAGCAGCTAACAGCCACTATTAGCGGCTAATGGCGGCTAACGCTACGAAGCAAAGTGGGCTAGTTTGGCTTTCTCTGTTAGGCTCACTGTCTCTCGTTGTAGTCCGTATGACAGAAAACGTTTCTCATTCACAAACTAATCCTGTTACAAAAACATGACTGAAACCCCGAGATGTTTAATCAATTTTGAGGATATGTTTTATCCTGAAAACAAGGGGAAACAGAAGGAGAAACATTCAGTTGTTTTCTTGTAAATTCACTCATTTGCAATAAAGTTATTTAAAAAAAACAGCGGAGGAGGGCCGACCCTGGTTGAATGGGCGGGGCTGAACCTGGTGCAGCTCCAGAGTGGCCTTGCTGCAGGCTGCGCTTTTAGATGAGACTCCGTGGGGTCTCTCAGAGCTCCCACACCTGCATCATGCGTGACAACGTTGTGACTGTCTTGAGTCTGTCTGCTTTGAATGTAGTGAGGTGTTATTTTTCCTGCGTCAAGTCTCTGTCTCCCCTAAGGAGTGCGGAGAAACTTCCTTCTTGTTTACCATCCATGACCCTCTGCATCAAAAGGGCGGCGTCCGCGGTCTGCCTGTTCCTGTAATGTGTTCTACATGTTCTGTGTGTCTAATCTTGGTCAGGTTGTACTGAAATGCATCCTGTTGTACCAGGACACTGGTTCAAAATGACAACTAAAGCTGATTCTGATTTGCACATCCCTCATAACAATAACCCTGTTCAGTCTGATACTTCTGTGACTGTATCTGAATATGACTTTGATGATTGTACAATATTTTACTAGTTTTCATATTATAACCAGTGGTTCCCAAACTTTTTCTTCTGGGCCCCCCTTAATTTTACACATTTTTTCCCGTGATCCCTGCCCAAATGCATCTTTGCGCGTTGGAAGCTTTGCGTCCTGATTACTCAGCCTGTTGTGGTGGCTCTGAAGGAACTCTCAAAAGCATTCAGGCTGTGGAGGCTTGTTGACACGCACGAGCTGCGCCAGCACGCAAACACAGACCTAGATTCCAAACACACTCTCCTCCCCGTGAGTACGTGCACCAGGTAAACAGCGCCAGGTTCTCCCCTGAGTGTCTCAATGAAATAAATTATGTGCACCCCTCATTTCTCTGTCTTTTTCTCATGATCTCATAATAATGAATGTAAATATAACCGCGGTGTCCCCCTGAGGGCACGGAGCTGCATTGCACCTCGTCACGCCAACCTCACCTGCTCCATGCAGCTCTGAGCGCGGTGAGCTGATTATCGGACACGCTTCAGATCCGTCAGAGGTGCATGAAGTCTGTCCCCCAGGGGTGAGAGATTAATGACCAGAGGGGGAACAGCAAAAGTAGAAGCAGAGTAAATCCCTCCCACCCCCCCCAGATAAATCGCACCCTGCCTAGCATGCAAAAAAACTAAAAATAATAATAATAAATAAATAAATCATCCTGCGTCCCCCTGCAATTACACTGCCCCCCCCCCCCCAGGGTGTGCACCCCCCAGTTTGGGAACCACTGACACAATATTTAGTGTCATTACTTTTATATTTTCTTTTTCTTTTTATATATTTTTTAGTCTTGTGTGAATCTGTTTTTCCTGTAGCTGCTGCTGGTGCACCTGAATGTCCCCACTGAGGACGATACAGGGGTTATACATGAAGCCCCTGTGAGTCTGTAAAAACCAGTGGTGCTACATATTTAGTGTCTTTTTAAATGAACTTCTCATTAGTTCAGCTTTTATTTCAGGGTTGTGTCTGAAAACGGTCTGAACTTCATGAGTTTTGGTTTCTGATTGAAGGTAAAGAGGAATCTCTAGCGCCACCACTTGGCGGTTGTGATAACTTGCGTTGTGATCTGTGGTGCTTTTCTCTACTGTTGTTTTTTAAAATAACTTTGAGGGTTGAATTTCTTTTCACAGCTTGTAGTACCAGGGGCACGGCGGTCCCAGAGCTGGTCTCTTTATCTCAGAGTGATGACTCATAGAAACCTGTGATGAAGGCTCGTCTCATTAGGAGCTTTGTGTTGTTGCAGATGAAGTCTGAGTTGGAGCTGTCCTCCCAGCAGCTCAGCAGTCTGAATGAAGTTCTCCGTGCCTTCACACAGGTCAGAGGGCAGCTCTTGACTAGTTTCTGCTTCCTGAACCTGGAGGTCGTGGATCGTATTCATTTTGTGTTCACGTGGTGAATTTTGGTTCTGTCCTGCAGATCGTGACCCTCTCAGCAGCCATCGGCCTGCAGTCCAACAGTGCAGTTCTGGTTGGTCACCTGTATCTGGCCCACGTGTCCACCAGCCACAGTCACACCGCAGGTACCAGGCCGAGGCGCTCGCGGTTCTGAAGGAGGGATCCGTTTTACTGTTGTTTCTCTAGCTGTGCTGTCTGACATTTTCTAAACATTCTTACATAATATTCAGCTCTAACAGTAACGATGACGTCATTAATCTTTATTAGTCCATATCCTACCTGTCTACAGGATTTTGATGCAGATTTTTTCAACAAACTGCCTCATTGGTTATTTTTCTCTCTTCTTCTATTCTGACCTGACTAGTAGCTGCCAGACTGCTGGACCAGAACCAGGCTTCAGGTTACTGCAGAGGTCGCACTAGACTTTTTCATAATCTGTCATTTTGACTGACAGGGTACAAAAAGTCCGGTCATAATCAACTTTTATCCATCACTTATTAATTAAAAAAAATATATATGTTAATGACATTTTCAACATTATTTACTTTTCATTCATTTTAACAATATTGTAATGGTCTCTCACACAAAAAAGTCAGTTTTTCCAAACCTCGTGGTTTTATTTACTAACACTGTCGGCTGTCGCCGTGTTACAAGAAAAGCAAAAACCACGTCGTTTTCTGGGTCTGGACTCTCTCTCACTCCTCCAGCTGTCACACACCTCATGCTGCCTCGTTACCACAGCAACCCGTAGATCAGCTGTTTTCAAACAAATCAGGAAAATCAACATGAACGCCACAAAACATCACAGGTGGATCGGGGCAGCGTCTGCACAGCCGGTCTGTCGTGGTGACGAGGGAGCTGAGCCAGAAAGCAAGGCTCTCTATTTACTGGTTGATCTACGTCCCAGTCCTCACATATCAGAATCAGAATTCTTTTTATTGCCAGAAAGACAGCGTCCTGTCAGTCAGGAACTTGACTTGGTTGCATAGTGAACCCGGGCTGCCATGAGGCGCCTGCCTTGCAGATGACATGTGCATAACAGAGAGAAACATGTTTTATTAAGAGGGTAAAGAGAGGAAGATAAAAAACCGACAGTTCCCAACTGTCCCTGTAGGGGGCAGCTGCTAACGGTGGAAAAAACGCCGCCGACAGTCACATGGGTCGAAAGAGAGAGAGGGCATTCCGGTGGGTCGGGGGGACCTCCTGCGTCACTCGAGAGTCAGCGCGTCAGCCGGTGGGGGAGAGAAGTTGAGGGATTCCAGGGCAGAGTTCAGAGGGGGAGAGAGCAGCCTCCTACGCAGTTCTTCCAGCAAGTTTGGGTATTCCAAGGACATCTTATCAGTTGTTTTGGCGTTCTTCAGACAGCAGTGTCCCAGGCAGATTGTGTCTGCTGCCTTCCAGTCCGTCTCATGAGCTTCATTATTCCAAAGTTTTGAATCATGGTTATGAATTACACACGAACCATCTTTTCCAAGGTGTTCTTCATCCCCTTAATGAGTTCGTTCTGCGTTCCATGGGCATGTAACAACTCACCAAGTGCAGGAGTGATGGAGTTCATAGCACGTGTCTGAGTTTCCAGAAGGACGGTCAGCTTTCCAATCACTGCAGCCACTTCTTCTACTTTTTTAATTTGAATGCGATGACTCAGGTAGATGCTGGTCCCAATTAGCAGAAAACAGGTCATCATAAATCCAAAATGTACAGATCCTCTGCATCCTCGATTGACAACAGAGAGAGGCATACGATGTCCTACTTTTTCCAAGCGTTCAGCACATACCCCATAGAAGAAGGATGATGAGCTTTGGGTATTGACTGAAAAGACTAGATTGCAGATACATGTGGCCAAAATGAGTTTCCTCTGCAGGGCGGCCGGGCTCAGCCTTGGCTCGGAGTAGAGCCGCCAATCCAGAACCAGTTGAGGCGGTTCGGGCAAGTCCTGTCAGCTGGTGGAGGAGGCTGGGGAGTGGGCGGTCTGGGGTTTCCTACTTAGGAGGCTGCTCCTGGCCCGATACCTGGACCCGGATAAGCGGAAGAAGGCGAGGCGAGATCCCGTCATTACACACAGCTGCTGCTCGCTGTCATTTTAACCCACTCTGCATGCCCACACACACACACACACACACACACACACACACACACACAGGTGTGTGAATCGTAATCTGTCAAATGACGGGCGGCCTTAAGATTTGTCCGTCAAAGTAAAAAAAAAAATCTGTAAATGACGGACAATATTCCGTTAACGCGACCCCTGGGTTATTATTAGATTTAGGACAGATGCAGAACCAAGCTTCAGATGATGTGCTTAGGGTTAGGGTTAGGCTAATTAGCCTAGATTTAGTTTTCCTTCTGTAAAACAAAATGTTTAAAGTTCAGAAAACTAAGAAAATGATCCCAACAAACATCTGACTGACTTGAAAATTGACTTCATCAGAGGAGAACAAAGAGTAGAAACACCAGTCAAAAATACATCTGGACAAAGTGTGTCAGGAGGAACAAGGAGGATGGTGGTGTGTCTCAGTCCTCTGACTGTCTGTCCTCTCTCTCTCTCTCTCTCTGAGCTCTGTTTGTTTGGGCTCTGTGACGGAGACAGTCTGATGTGAACAGTGGGAAAGTTTTGTTCTGATATTCAGATCATTTTCCTTAAAGGTGTGGTTTACTCGTTTTTTCATACTTTTGCAGTGTTCTCTAGTGTAAATCAATGCCTTATGAGTCATTTTTAAAAAGAAAAAGCTATGATGCTTCTATGATGCAAAAGTTTGCTGATTCCTAGGTCCACTTGAAACAACCCTAACCCTGTGCACAACCCTCGCTTCTGATTGGCTCTAGGTATTTGATCCTGAATGTAAAATAACCTGGCAGCCAGTGGATAAACTGACAGTGTAGTTTGCTAAGCTAAGGGCGACGGAGAAATGAGAAGAGCAGAATGATTCAGAATGGTAATACCTACAGTGGAGGAAATAATGATTTGACCCCTTGCTGATTTTGTAAGTTTGTCCAATGACAAAGAAATGAAAAGTCTCAGAACAGTATCATTTTAATGGTAGGTTTATTTTAACAGTGGCAGATAGCACATCAAAAGGAAAATCGAAAAAAATAACTTTAAATAAAAGATAGAAACTCATTTGCCTTTCATTGAGTGAAATAAGTATTTGAACCCTCTAACAAAAAATACTTAATACTTAGTGGAAAAACCCTTGTTTGCAAGCACAGAGGTCAAACGTTTCTTGTAATTGATGACCAAGTTTGCGCACATGTTAGGAGGAATTTTGGTCCACTCCTCTTTCAGATCATCTCCAAATCCTTAAGGTTTCGAGGCTGTCTCTGTGCAACTCTGACCTTCAGCTCCCTCCATAGGTTTTCTATAGGATTAAGGTCCGGAGACTGACCAGGCCACTCCATGACCTTAATGTGCTTCTTCTTGAGCCACGCCTTTGTTGCCTTTGCTGTATGTTTTGGGTCATTGTCGGGCTGGAACACCCATCCACGACCCATTTTCAGTTTCCTGGCAGAGGGAAGGAGGCTGTCGCTCAGGATTTGACGATACATGGCTCCGTCCATTTTCCCGTTAATGCGGTGAAGTTGTCCTGTGCCCTTAGCAGAAAAACACCCCCAAAGCAAAATGTTTCCACCTCCATGCTTGACGGTGGG
This sequence comes from Callopanchax toddi, assembly GCA_006937965.1. Lineage (NCBI taxonomy): Eukaryota > Metazoa > Chordata > Actinopteri > Cyprinodontiformes > Nothobranchiidae > Callopanchax > Callopanchax toddi. The sequence continues at coordinate 140,353 of SSNR01000269.1, read as the reverse complement.
GACGGAGTTTTGGGGGTCATAGGCAGCATTTTTCTTCCTCCAAACACAGCGAGTTGAGTTAATGCCAAAGAGCTCAATTTTGGTCTCATCAGACCACAGCACCTTCTCCCAGTCACTCTCTGAATCATTCAGGTGTTCATTGGCAAACTTCAGACGGACCTGCACATGTGCCTTCTTAAGCAGGGGGACCTTGGAGCTCTGCAGGATTTGAATCCATTGCGGTGTAATGTGTTTCCAATGGTTTTCTTGGTGACTGTGGTCCCAGCTAATTTGAGGTCATTAACTAACTCCTCCCGTGTAGTTCTAGGATGATTTCTCACCTTTCTCAGAATCATTGACACCCCACGAGGTCAGATCTTGCGTGGAGCCCCAGACCAAGGTCGATCGATGGTCATTTTGTGCTCCTTCCATTTTCAAACAATTGCAGCAACAGTTGTCACCTTCTCTCCCAGCTTCTTGCTAATGGTTTTTTAGCCCATTCCAGCCTTGTGCAGGTCTACAATTTTGTCTCTGACATCCTTGGACAGCTCTTTGGTCTTTCCCATGTTGAAGAGTTTGGAGTCTGCTTGATTGATTGATTCTGTGGACAGGTGTTCTTTATACAGGTGACTAGTTAAGACAGGTGTCTTTAATGAGGGTGACTAATTGAGTAGAAGTGTCTAACCACTCTGTGGGAGCCAGAACTGTTCATGGTTGGTAGGGGTTCAAATACTTATTTCACTCAATGAAATGCAAATGAGTTTCTATCTTTTATTTAAAGTTATTTTTTCGATTTTCCTTTTGATGTGCTATCTGCCACTGTTAAAATAAACCTACCATTAAAATGATACTGTTCTGAGACTTTTCATTTCTTTGTCATTGGACAAACTTACAAAATCAGCAAGGGGTCAAATCATTATTTCCTCCACTGTATATGTGAAGTTATATTTTCTCCTAAAAGCTCAGAACGTTCTGCTGTGACACTCGAACTGGGGCGAAAGCTGTCTGTAGGACGTGAGAGTTGCTATGCTAACATTAGCATGTGTGGCTAACCACACAAAGACCTCAAAAATATGTAACAAACTTACCCAAAAGCTGCTCCTAAAGACTGTTTTCATGTTCAGCCTGCATGAAAGGCTCAGGGTGAACTATTATAATCCCAAAAAAAAACTGGAAAAAACACAAAGGCTTTTGAGTAAGCCACACCTTTAAGGAGGAAAATCAGCTGAAAATCCAACAGCTTTCAGAAAGTTTCCTATTATTACAGCAGCTTCTTTGTTATTGTGATTTTTAAATTCATTTTATCTGCTTGTAGTTTAAATGTTCGACCAATAAAAACACCTGACTTTTAAGGAGCGTATTCACAGATCCTCCCTCCGATCAGCTGATGAAACCAGCTGACTTTACATGCCTGCTGCTGTGAGGCAGATCGTTCATTAGAATGATCAGTAGGGGGCGCTGCTGAGCGTTTAAAGCTTTGAGAAGTGAGCCATTATCAGACACAGCTGGTCGTAAAGCTTCAGGGCAGCTGGAGGCTCCACCTGGCCCGGCCGTCACCATAGCAACCCCTCATGTAGGGGTTTGTGGTCTGCAGTGGTTTGAGGAGAACAGGTGACCTCATGGCCATCTGATGGAGGGGTGTCCAGATGATTTCTCCATCAGGTCCTGGTTCATATCATTCAGGTGGTCCTTATGTTATGGTTGGTTTGTGCATTTTTCTCTAATTTCTCATTTTTCGTTCTTATTTTTTCATCTTGTCAGTTCCTCAAGATTTCAGTTACCTGTCAGAGAAAAGCATCATCAGACCCACGGTGGACTTCCTCACAGAGTCCTGGAGGAAAGGTTAGTGAAGTGTAGAACCCTACGGGACAGAGTGGGTTTAGACTGACCTCCCTTCCTGTGGACCCAGGTCCAGAGGGCTCCCATCCAGCTGCAGTAGAGACGGCGCTGACCTCGTTGGCTTCAGTTGGACTCAGCTTCCAGTTTCCTCCAGTGAACTGGAGCGCTGTCCTGTCTCCTCTGATGAGACTGAGCTTCGGTAAGTAGTGGTCTGTTAGTACGCATGTCAGAGCTGGTTAGTAGGATCTGAATCTGATGGTCAGAGTTTGTTGTTCCTGACAGGAGAAGCTGTCCAGCATCAGTGTGTGGCGCTGGCAGCATCCCAAGCTCAGTCTTCCCAGAGTGCATCTCTCTTCCTGGGCTCCTGGCTGTCCACCCCCCTTGTTCACAGTCTCAGTGTGAGTTCTTCTGTCTTACGTTGTCAGCATGAAACCATTTGATCGGACTACAACGCTCTCATGTTGGTACTCTGGTTCTGAGCTGATTGGATGATTCAACTTTCCCACAGAAATCAGGAAAAAACAGCACATTGTTGACCTGATACTTTAGTTTACACTTTAATCCTCCTCCTCGTACCGGTCACCAGCTTGACTCCTCCTCCTCGTACTGGTCACCAGCTTGGCTCCTCCTCCTCGTACTGGTCTCCAGCTTGGCTCCTCCTCCTCGTACCGGTCACCAGCTTGGCTCCTCCTCCTCGTACCGGTCACCAGCTTGGCTCCTCCTCCTCGTACCGGTCACCAGCTTGGCTCCTCCTCCTCGTACCGGTCACCAGCTTGGCTCCTCCTCCTCGTACCGGTCACCAGCTTGGCTCCTCCTCCTCCTTTTAGGTTCTGAAAAGCAGCAAAAATAAAAAAAACTTAAGACTGAATCTTAGAAATGTTTTCAAATATAATCACCCCTAAAACTGATAAGTGATCAGACTTTATCAGTTTATATTTGTCTCATCTGGTTAAGACATTGAGCGGTCCTCAGAGGTAAATGGTCCACCAGAAGGAACAGGCTCCCCACCCTTCATCCGACCAATCAGGAGCTAGTATACACCTGAGAGTGGACCACACCTGGACCCCAGCAGGAGGAGGCCTACCTAAACGGTCCTGTGATGGTAAATGATCCTAGCTAATTCTACCAAGTAGGGACGTTCTCTTCAACCATAGGAAATACGACACCATCTGGTTTCATCCCTGAGGATTTTCTGACTGAATCATGTGTCCAAAGGAGGAGTTCAGCTCTTTGATCCAGGAGACAAGTTTCACTCCTAACAAAGTTTTAGGACTGGATTCAGACTGAACTGTGACTTCTATCAGTTTCACTCTTCTCTACTATAAACCTGCTATACAGGTAGAGGGTGGCAGCAGATGCTGTGACCATTAACAGCTCCAGAAATACAGGCTATCTCCTTTAATCTGAAAAATATTTTAAACAAAAGCGTGGAGAAAGAGAGGTTTTAGAAGATCGGGGTTACCTAAATGAGGACGTGGGAGGAGGTTTGAAGTCTAAACAGTCTGCTCAGATCACATTTAACAGAACACTCCTTTACCTGACAGGAAAACCCAGAGTTCTGTTTGAGAAAGTGTGAGAATGCTGACCTGAGTTTTCCGTTCAGAGCCGGACCCGAGCCCACCTGTATGAGACCCTGGGTCAGTGGATGAGGCATGTGGCTGAGGACAAGCTCCAGTTTTATGTGGAGACTTTGGGTCTGCAGCAGTTCCAGGATGAGGGCCGACCCCAGCGTCTGTCTCTGTGCCACGCTCTGCTGAAGGGCCTCTCCCAGGCCATGGCCCTCCCCAACCCCCCCAACCACTGTTGGACCGTACTGAGCTCCACCACAGAGAAGATCTTCAGCCTCCTACCAAACCAGATCCAGGTGGGCAGAGTGGCGTGGACCCTTCTAGAATCTCAGTAAAGCCACACAGTTTGACTCAAACACACATTTTAGTTTTTCCTTCCGTTTGGAAACGTTATTTGTGTTTGACCTGACATCTCGTGTGTTTGTTGTAGGACGAGGAGGTGGATTTATATGTGGGCGTTACCAAGTGTCTGTCTGAGATGTCGGATTCAGAGATCGACAGGATCGCTCACGTTTCAGAGGTACAGCGTTGTGTCCCACACTGTTTACAGTTAATATCTACCCCAACAGCTGTTTACTGTAGTATTTCAATAGTATTCTGTCATGATGGTGTTATATTATATATTGTTATTAAAAGGATGTTGGGGTCATTCTTTTTTTAACCCCGTGTCCTGTCCGGCTGTAGAGCTAACAGGATAGATGTCTGAGTACCAGAACAAGTCCAACAGTGTTGCTGTTCTAGGTGAGACGTTACAGCCACTGCTATAATGCTCCACCTGACTTATATTTAAGTATAACTTTAACTGGTGGAGGACAGAGGGTCTGATGGACAGGGCTGTCGCGGTTGAGGAATTCCCCCTGCGGTGAGTCAGGGCGGCTCAATATTGCGGTGTGCGATTTTATTGCAGCACTTTATTTATTTAGCACATTTCTTTGTAAATTACTAAAATAAAATAAAAATAAAAAAGCGCCCGTTTTGTTAAAATCAAGTATATAAAATAAGATTAACCTGATGCGGTTTCAGACAGGATCTGAGAGGGGTGACAACATTTCCAGCGACACTGAAAACCCTCTCTGAAGGTGCGCTCGTTGCGCAAATACACATGTACTAGCATGCGACTCTGGAGAGCAAAGGGAATCGCTCTTGGTTGTTACGCCACCGTGTCAGGGGATCAGGGGTCGCGTTAACCGTATTTTTCCGGTATTTAACCGTTTTTTGTTTTTGTTTTTTTTACTCTGACAGAAAGATCTGAAGGGCGCCGGTCATTCTGACAGGTTTGCGCGCACGCCATCAGACCGTCATAGGCAATCACTGAATTGTCCCCACTAATAATTCGAACTAAGGATGCAGAACTAGCTGCATCTCCACCAACTAATACCTGCAGCCCAGACTGAGGTTCTGCTGAGCGCAGACCTGTGATCCAGACGTCCTGCGCTCTGCAGCAGAAGAACACTGGTCCTCCATCAGGTGTCAGACCTGATCCGCTCAAACACCCCTTTGCAATCCGGTGCTCAGCACGCGATCAGATCAGGGGCGTGGCTACGGGTGGGCCTGGGCGGGCCTGGGCCCACCCACTGTGTACCTGGGCCCACCCAATCAAATGGCTTCCTCAACAAAATTATATATATTTGTTTTATTTTTGAGGGATCTCATTTAAGTCATCATGAAATGAAGTAGAGCAGAGTAAATTTGACATCAACAGCATGAATGTGTTGTGGTGATTTCATAACTATTACATCATTTGTAAGTCTTGCTCTCATTGGCTATTTTGAATAATTTCTGAACTCTCCAGACGAGCTACGGTAACAGCGCAGCTGTGCGTCTGCTGCTGTGACTTGTAGCGTCAACCAAAGCATTTAAGAAATGGCAAAACAAATCTTCATTTCAAAATGTTTCAAAAAACAAAAAGTGGAGGACCTGTCCTGTGTTACAGGTTTAATGTGCTTTGGAATTTAGATGTTTTGTTCAAAAATCTTTCTGTCGGTTTCTGACAGTGGTTCCTCTCTTTTCCGGTTCACATTTTGCAGCCTCCCGCGACCCGGACCCGGATAAGCGGAAGAAGACAAGACGATTTTGCAGCCTTGTACTTTCGCGAAATGTTTTGTGCAACTTTGCATGCTTTAAACTTTTTTTACAGCGCAGTGTTCATGCGTCCTGACGATCTCCTCCATGGAGCGGAGCGCAGTGCGTCCTGACTCCCTTTTGCGCGCTGACCAAGAGTCTGGATGAGTAGCGCCCTTATGCTCCCTTCCCTTTATGAGCTTCTTTTCTGCAGCAAGGTGGGAATGAAAATCTAGACTTCCACAAGTAGAAATGATGCTTTTAACTGACTGACAGACTGCAGAATCAGAACCATGGAGCAGCATGACGTCTCCAAACGGTGCGCTCTGCGCTCCTCTCTTTTTCCTCTCTCTCTCTCTCTGTCCGACCTGAAATAATGAACGTATTTGACCCGACGGCTCGGGCTGAAATTGAGACCTCTAGTGATAAACACAGAGCAGCTCTCAGATCACTTCTCTCAGCATCTGCTGTGTGTTAATGTTTTTTTTTTTTTTTTTTACCACAACGAGGTGTCCGTCAGACGCGATCAGAAACATCAGTGAAGTGATTTATTCAGCCGTTCTGATTATCAGGTTGTGTTTAAACGAGATCAGTGTTAAAATGTTCATGCCTGTCTGAGAGAAGTGTATAAAGTGTGTAGTGAGGGGTTTTACAGGCTTAAAACTTCTGGAATTATTGTAAAAATATAAAACTGATTCTTGGTGGATTTCACCGCAATTGCGGGTTATTTTTAGAACGTAACTCCCAGAATAAACGAGGAATCACTGTATAGACACATATCTGCTTAAACAAAAGTGACATTTACAAATACACTTATTTTCAATTACATTTTTGGGCCCACCCATTTTTTATTAGGCCCGGCCGAAAATCTATTTCTGGCTACGCTACTGGATCAGATATGGATTAACTACACTTTCTGTTGTAATGTTCTATCAGAGTAGCGTTTATAAGCTGTGGAGGCTTGTTGACACGCAAAATCTGCTCCACGAGCTGCGCGCACATAGAACTGGACCTCAAACACTCCCTCACGCGAGGAGGTCCGCATTAAACATCAGCACCGGGTTTTCCCCTGAGTATCTCAATGAAAAATATGTGAACCCCTCATCTCTCTCATGATCTCATAATGAACGTTAATATTATACTGTAATCAGAGTCCCGCGGAGCGCACAGAGGACCACCTCACCTGCTGCTGCGCTGCGCTCGACTCCGAACGGAGTTTTTAGAAATGTCTATCTGATGACTGGCTGATCGACTAATTTAGAGTCTAATCCTATGGATTTATGTGCTAAATGGGCCCAGTGTTAGAGTAATAATGCTACTGAAAATGTAATTATTATGATTTTTAAAATTAATAAGTGATGGATAAAAATAGATTATGACCGGATTTTTTAACCCTGTCAGTCAAAATGACGGAAAACTAAAAAGTCTAGCGCGACCTCTGCAGGGGATTTTCATCAGGGTCGATGGGTTCCTCCTTCAGGTAGCGACTGAGCTCCAGCTCGGCTCCAACTCTCTTTGGGACAGATGCAGAAGACGTGCTGGTCCGTGACTTCAGCAGGTCTCCGAGCGTTTTTTTTTTTTTTTTTTTGCCGCTGGTGGCAGCACTGTCTCCGCCAAGGATTCTGGCTGGGCTACAGCTGACGCACTGGCACCGCTCCCTCCATCTTCCATGTGTACGATCTCCTCCATCAGCGATAAATGATGTAAATGATGAGATTTACCTCATCATCATCAGTATTGTCAGGTGCGGTAATTGCAGTGGCCCGTCATGCAGCGCGGTAGGATTCTTAATATCGCGATATTTCATTTGTGCGGTTACCGTGACAGCCCTACTGATGGAGGTCTGGTGGAGGTCGGAGGGTCTGGTGGAGATCAGAGGGTCTGGTGGAGGTCTGAGGGTCTGGTGGAGGTCAGAGGGTCTGGTGGAGGTCAGAGGGTCTGATGGAGGTCAGAGGGTCTGGTGGAGGTCTGAGGGTCTGGTGGAGGTCAGAGGGTCTGGTGGAGGTCAGAGGGTCTGGTGGAGGTCAGAGGGTCTGGTGGAGGTCTGAGGGTCTGGTGGAGGTCAGAGGGTCTGGTGGAGGTCTGAGGGTCTGGTGGAGGTCAGAGGGTCTGATGGAGGTCTGAGGGTCTGGTGGAGGTCTGAGGGTCTGATGGAGGTCAGAGGGTCTGATGGAGGTCTGAGGGTCTGATGGAGGTCAGACTGCCCCAGGTCAGCTGTGACTACAGACGTAGTTTACACCATCAGAGTGTGAGTGAATGATGGAGCTTCTGTTGAAGCGCTTTGGGTGTCCGGAAAGGCGCTCTATAATTCTAATCCATTATCATTATTTTTATTATTATTAATAAAACTCCACCTCAGAATGACCCTTGCTTCAAGTTCTGTTGTGTATCATTTAGTCTGCGATGGAGAAGACCTGCTTCGTTCTGGCGTACCTGACCTCCCAGGGCAGAGTTCCCCTGCTCAGTGTCAATGATGTCATCGCCGGGGTGCTTCGTGGTTGGCCGAGCCACAGAGTGGGCTGGCTCCTCCTTCAGTCTTTTTACCAGTGTCGCCTGGCTGCCAGCTCCAGCACAGGTCAGACACACAGAACACACAACTGGTCTTCAGCCCTCAGCACATTCTGAGCCACCTCCTCACAACAGGTTTCATGGTCTTTTTTCTGTGTGTATTTTTTAACGATGCTAGTTCCCTCCCTCTACAGGTGTCTCAAACCGAATGGAGTGGCTGCTGGAGCTGATGGGACACATTCGAAATGTAGCCTATGGTACGACTGCTGTCACCTGTGGAGACACCAAAATGGTGAGTTTCTGAGCAGCAGCAGAGATGTGTCCTGTGATGTTTTCCCTCCTGTCATTAATACATCAGGTATTCTAAATCAGTGTTAAACTGAGAACCTGAACCATTAGAAACAATCAGTGCTTCTTCCCTGTTCAGTGACCCAGATGGAATCAGGTGAGCAGGTTTGTTGTAGATAAAAACAACAGATCAGGTGATCCACCCTGAGAAACGTTCACACCCCAACCTAGAGACAGACAATTCCTCAGCACCTCTACAGTGTTCACACAACAACAATACCCCATCAGTTTGTTTTAAAGCCTTCTGGTGAAGGAGTATCTGCACTCAGCAGGTAAGCTGTTACATCAGGTGACTACTGAGGTAACAACACTGTGCAGCGGTTTCACCTGGACAAGTAGGATCACTTGATTGAGCCTCAGAATAATCATTCATTCTAACTCTCAAATAATCAGAGTCTGATTTTTTTATTGTGTTTCTGCTGAACTGAAACTGGTTATTTACCGTTGGTAGAGTTCTAAAGTAGGAAGCCCTTCACCATGATCAACATTCAAGGACAGAAAAATGTCTGGAGAAACTGTTTAAATAAATCCAAACATGGAAAACAACCATTTCAGCATCTCCAACACCCCATCGCCAGGATAAAGGCTAACCATCACGACTCCAGACCTCTGAGACAGTCCAGCATGTAGTAGTGGGATGTGAGCTGCATGCTGGCAAAGTGAAGATGGAGCACCACCACCAAGTGGCTGGAGCATCCTGGGACATCTGTGTGACGTCTGGACTGGAGGCTACAGTCAGAGAACAAGGCAGTGGCGAAGAGATAGAGGTCACAAGTGACAGAACGATCAGGAAGACGAGAAGCTGGAGAAACACCAGGGCCTGAAGGAGGAACTAGAGGAGTGGAGACTCCAGGCCTCAGTAGAGCACTGTGACACCGTACTGGGAGAGTACGGCTCCAGCTGATCCCAGAACAGCCTCAGAGATCTCAGTCCTTCTAGGGTTAGCTGAGATACCTAGGAGAACAAAACGAACTGTAAATGTGATGTCTGATGTCTGGCTGAAGCTGACAGTGTGTGTGTGTGTGTGTGTCTGTGTCTGCAGGCCACAGACTTCCTGTTCCAGCTCTTTGCAGCTGCCGTTGTTTCCTGGGGGGACCACTTCATGCCTCTTCTGCTTGGTGTCAGGGCTCAGTGGTTCCCATGGGAACCAGCCTGTAAGCCTCTGACGATAACACACCGTCTGTACGGCGAGGATTCACTCACGCAGCACTCCCTGCAGCAGTGTCTGCTGGGAGTTTCCCACAGCCTGCCGCTGCTTCTACACAAAGAGCCATGGAGCAGCCAGACCCACAAGGTCAGTGGTTCTGCTGAAAGGAAGCACACTCCACGTGCACGCACACACACACACACACACAAGCTTTCTTCAAATTAGTTTATCTTATAAACTATATGTTTGAAGTTAATGATTGTATATGATGTGTGTGTGTGTGTGTGTGTGTGTGTGTGTGTGTGTGTGTGTGTGTGTGTGTGTGTCTGTGTGTGTGTGTGTGTCTGTGTGTGTCTGTGTGTGTGTTTCTTAGTTCATAGACTGGCTTCTCAGCATCACAGAAGGTCCTGAACAGTCTCTGTCCTCCAGAACCATCAGCTCAGCTAAAGGTGACCAACCTGCATCCTGATGTTTAACAGAACAAATCATTTTGACTCCTTCAAGCAGAGAAAAGTCCTGAACCAGCGCTGGTGTTCAGGATCTGGTTCCAGAACCTTTAACCCCACACCAAGGAAGAAGGACAACATCTCTGATCTCTTTATTTATTTGGGTTGATGCGTGTTTTAATACATTGTAAGATAATAATAATACTATTTATTGTATTTTAAGGTTTAATGTTAAACTCCCCATCTTGTTTTAGAGCTTTTAGATGTTAGTAGATATTTTTGTGCATCATGTTTTATTAGGATTAGTAAAATCAGCTCCGCCAAGTGTCCAGAGCATTAGGAAGAGCCCTGCTAGCTGCAGCAGGACCCTCAGGCTGGTGGTGGGTCTGTGGTCCAATCACAGATTGTCTGAAGGCTTATGCATGCTTTGATCATAGAAGACAGCTGAAGTGTTGATGTGTGATATGAAGGACATGTGCAGAAGAAGAACCTATAGAGGAGCTGAGATCCTGATCATCTGTTCCTGTTGTTTCAGCGGCTCTGCTGAGTCTCAGGTCCTCTGCTGAGTTCAGGAAGAAAGCTGTGTGGACCAGAGCTTATGGCTGGTAACTCAGAGGAATGTGTCGTTACCATGGGAACGCCACATCTTCTGCCTGGGAGGAGCCTGACAGCGTTGTGTCCTCGTTGTGCAGCAGAACATTTGAGATGGACTGCTGTTTCTGAACTAACTCGTTAAAACTAAAGAACTTGGGTTGTTTCCTGAGGACTCAGGTTTTCTTCCTCTTGTTCCACTTCTCCACCAGGTGGCGCCTTTCCTTCAGCAGCTGCCACACTGTTACAGACACACCTGAAGACAGACACATCGATGTTGACTCTGCTCATCTTAATATGTCAGCTTTATGCAAAGGATTCAGTGTGAATATTAACTAAACAATATGCCAAATAAAAGATTGTTTACAATGAAGGACAAGGGTCTGGACCACTGACAGAAACCAGTGAGAACTTCCAGTTTGTTAATGAGGAGGCTCTAGTCGGAGGCTGTGTCCAGAGACTGGGACCAGTTCAGCTGGAGGCTCTTGAACCCATCATGGACAGGTTGGTTCTGGGAACCTGAGGATCTGAGTTTGGGAGGAAAGGTTGGAGCTTTTGGCTGGTTTGGTTTTGAGGCAGATTGAAGGTTCTATTCTGGATTTAGTCAGAACTGTTGAACACTTTGACGAGGATCAGCAAGTCCAGATCCAAGGCCATGGTTCTCCACCAGAAAAAAACCATGAAGACAAAAAGCAGCTCTAAATTTACCAGTCGCTCTATGTTCCAACCCTCACCTCGGGGCATCAGCTCTAGGCCCAACCAGGACCATTTCAAGGTATTTGGTATGGTAATCTTTACCTGTGCAAAAAACCCTCCACCAGCCCCGAGCGACAAACATACAAACAGAACAGAAAATAACCAATTAAATATAAAATGTAATAAAAAGGGCCAGAGCATCATGGTCCAACATACAAAACACTCTGATGCTATGCAAAAAATAGAGACGTCCTTCACAAAAAAGCTTTTTGTAAAAAGTTGAAACAGAATAATTAGTGATGTGACGTTCATGAACGAGTGGAATCTTTTGAACGGCTCTGAACGAGGAGAACTGAGTCCTTGTAAAGAACCGTTCATGTTTTTATATTAACTGTGATGTTTGAGGCTGGGAGGCGATATTCAACGACACCGGTTCTTTATTTAAAACACGAGTTAGCATAGCAACATGAACCCATCAGTTCTATCAGGGAAGCTCATTAGTGACGCTCACGTAGGTGTCGCAACAAAGAGTGTCCCCAAACATAGTTCCATGTGACATTTCTCTTTCAAAGTATTGGGAAAAACCCAGAAAAGAGTCTCTTTGAGGTGAACAGCTCCCTTCAAAGAGCCGTAAATCCATCACTAAAGTCCAACATAAATAAAGGTCAAGTTGACCTGCAAAAACTGATTTTCATGAAAGTAAAAAGCCTTGTTTTAGTCACTTGTTTTCAGACATTTGATCTTATTTTAGTGTTAAAACAGCACTACTTGAAATAAGATAAATGTTTTTAAACATGATCACATTTTGAGAAAAAAATCTGCCAATGGAGAAAATGTCATCATATCAAAGAATATTTACCTGATTACAAGTAGTGCTGTTTTGCAGATAAGATTTTAAAATTATTTTAGACTACAAAGGAGATATGTCAGAAACTAGGCTTTTTTTAAACTTAAAATCAGTTTTTGCAGTTTATTGTGTACAAAATAACTCACTGCTATTTGCGAGCCTTGGCTTCAGCAAAGCCGATGTCAGTGTTCTCCACATCCAACGACTGACGAACATCACGCTCAGTTTACCAGCCCTGTGAGTCTCTCTTGGTCCATAGTGGACCTCTTGTAGGTTTTTATCTGCTTCAAAGCAGAAAAGCTCCTCTCACCTGAGGCTGCTGGCACAGGAGAGTCAGGAGGAGACCGTCTACTCTGCAGCGCGCTGAGCCTACACAGTTTGTTACTGCCTCGGGCCCCAACCAACCTACAACAATTACCCGGTCCTCTACCAGAGACCTGGGAGCTCCGGTCCTCTACCAGAGACCTGGGAGCTCCGGTCCCTCTACCAGAGACCTGGGAGCTCTGGCCCCTCTACCAGAGACCTGGGAGCTCTGGCCCCTCTACCAGAGACCTGGGAGCTCTGGCCCCTCTACCAGAGACCTGGGAGTTCCGGTCCTCTACCAGAGACCTGGGAGCTCTGGTCCCTCTACCAGAGACCTGGGAGCTCCGGTCCTCTACCAGAGACCTGGGAGCTCTGGTCCCTCTACCAGAGACCTGGGAGCTCCGGTCCTCTACCAGAGACCTGGGAGCTCCGGTCCTCTACCAGAGATCTGGGAGCTCCGGTCCTCTACCAGAGACCTGGGAACTCTGGTCCTCTACCAGAGACCTGGGAGCTCTGGTCCCTCTACCAGAGACCTGGGAGCTCTGGCCCCTCTACCAGAGACCTGGGAGCTCCGGTCCTCTACCAGAGACCTGGGAACTCTGGTCCTCTACCAGAGACCTGGGAGCTCTGGTCCCTCTACCAGAGACCTGGGAGCTCTGGTCCCTCTACCAGAGACCTGGGAGCTCCGGTCCTCTACCAGAGACCTGAGAGCTTCGGTCCTCTACCAGAGACCTGGGAGCTCCGGTCCTCTACCAGAGACCTGGGAGCTCCGATCCTCTACCAGAGACCTGGGAGCTCCAATCCTCTACCAGAGACCTGGGAGCTCTGGCCCCTCTACCAGAGACCTGGGAGCTCCGGTCCCTCTACCAGAGACCTGGGAGCTCCGGTCCTCTACCAGAGACCTGGGAGCTCCGGTCCTCTACCAGAGACCTGGGAGCTCCGGTCCTCTACCAGAGACCTGGGAACTCTGGTCCTCTACCAGAGACCTGGGAGCTCTGGTCCCTCTACCAGAGACCTGGGAGCTCTGGCCCCTCTACCAGAGACCTGGGAGCTCTGGCCCCTCTACCAGAGACCTGGGAGCTCCGGTCCTCTACCAGAGACCTGGGAGCTCCGGTCCCTCTACCAGAGACCTGGGAGCTCTGGCCCTCTACCAGAGACCTGGGAGCTCTGGTCCTCTACCAGAGACCTGGGAGCTCTGGCCCCTCTACCAGAGACCTGGGAGCTCTGGTCCTCTACCAGAGACCTGGGAGCTCCGGCCCTCTACCAGAGACCTGGGAGCTCCGGCCCTCTACCAGAGACCTGGGAGCTCCGGTCCTCTACCAGAGACCTGGGAGCTCCGGTCCTCTACCAGAGACCTGGGAGCTCTGGCCCTCTACCAGAGACCTGGGAGCTCCGGCCCTCTACCAGAGACCTGGGAGCTCTGGTCCCTCTACCAGAGACCTGGGAGCTCCGGCCCTCTACCAGAGACCTGGGAGCTCTGGTCCTCTACCAGAGACCTGGGAGCTCCGGCCCTCTACCAGAGACCTGCAGATTAAGGGTTCTTCTCAGTATCTCAGAACAGCTCTTTTCTGGACAGAGATCTTTGAGGATGTTGGGAAGTGTTGGAGCCGCTCTACTAGCTTGGGGGTCACAGACCCTAGTGCTCTGATGACCTCTGGAACCACTGGTACTTCTACTACCAGTATAACCAGTACTGGTAGTAGAAAGTATCAGATTGTGACAAACCTCTCATCAGAGTGATTTTCAATGAAAAACCTTTTTCTTCTCACCCAGAACCAGAAGAGGAAGGTAGAGCATCAGACTGAAGGGGAGGTGGGTGTTTGCTGTTTGCTCTGTGTGTAGCAGGACCTGGTAGATGGTGACACCTGGAGCAGAAACAGGAGGAGGTCTCAGATAGACACAAAACTACATCACCAGAGGGCGTCAGTCTGTAGGAATCAGCTGCTGGAATGTGATTTCCTCACTCACTTCCTGACATTTTATCATCTGTAAGCCATTTCCTGTTCTCTCCTCCCTCTCTGACATAACACCAGCTCAGCTGCTGGTTAGTTTGGTGGTAGAAGCTCTGACTCACTCACCTTCATTAGCCGCTGACAGGATATAGAGGGGGATCCATAGAGAGTAGCGAATCCACAACATGCAGCTGGATGGCGTGTCCAGAACACACAGCAGCTCATGGAGGTACCTGTCATCACTTCAACATGTTAGTAACAGTCAGCAGGGAAACAGGCAGAACTGATGGCTTTCTACATGAATCCACTTCCTCTATTGGTTGGAGGAACCAAGGTTTCAACGAGGCTGTGTGGACATGGCTCAACGCTTCAACCATCAGACAGGCTGCTGTTTGTCCCGTGAGCTGTGGCTGAACGTAGTCAGGATGCATCAGGTCCAATCAAAATGCAGGACAAGCTAATGAAGATGGCGGGGGTCTGTTCTGGAGCCTCTAGAGCTGATTGGACAAAGGAGGACGCTTCATAAAATGAAGAACAAGATGGACAACCCTGAGCATCCTCTACACAAGACAGAAACTCAACAACAGAGAGTCTTCAGTCAGAGGTTCTTCAGATCTGCTGGAACATAGAAGACCCTTCCTGTCCATCACAGACCACTAGAAGATCCTTCCTGTCCATCACAGACCACTACAGGAGATCCTTCCTCCTGAAAATTGTGTTCAGAGTTTCAGATTGGAGTTATGAACTTTAAGGTTTTAATGGATTAAACTTTAATCAAAAAAGTTCCTTAATGAAACCTTCTGTTTGTTGATGTTCTGTTTGTTCTCTGACAGTAGGTTACCATCGTACCGTAGAAGGTCCAGTATGTTCCATAAGAAGAACTGCACACACACCACAGGTTTACTCTGGATCTCCTCCAACATAATGACCAGGATCAGCAATACGTGCTTCTCCATCACCTAAAGGAGGAAAACCAGACACAGACTGTTTAGTAATAGATGAGATTTATAATCGGTGTGATGGATAAGGAGATTGTTTGGAGTTGAGCTGAGGAAACACACCTGGATGAAGCGAGGAACAAGTCTGGCCTTCTCAATCCCATCTGCAATATGGAAAAGCTCCAGGATGGAGAGCAGCTGGCAGAGACTCATCACAAGGCCCACGGAGTAAAATGTGTCGGCTAAAGCGTCTGCAGAGACAGAGCCACGCTTTATCCTAAAAACACTGCCGTATGGAATATTACACAATAAAACAATGATCCCATGCAACAGTAACATCAAGATGAGAAATCACCAGCTTTAAAGGGCTGAAAGAGGAAATGGAGAAGGTGTTCGTACTATAAAGAACCTCCTCCTGACTCACTGTTAAGGTAGAAATGTTTGTTTTCATGATTTTCCGTCTGAAGCTTCCTGTAGAGCTTGGACAGCTCAGACTCTGAGGGGGACAATACAGAGACTACCTCCTCACACTAACTAAAACGGCCTGTCTGCTAGTCCAAAGTCACCTGTACAGACCAGGGTGCTCATTTATAAAACTTTGCGTAGAATCCTTATTAAAACTTGCTTAAGCTCAGCAAAATATTTTCACTTACGCAAATTCTATTTCCGATTTATAAAACCCTGCGGACGCACAGATCCACGCAGTTCTGCTTTATAAATCGATGTCAGACCTAGAGCTGTGCTCAGCTGTTGTTGGGTCAGAACCCTCCTCCTACACACCCACATTCTGCCATATACGGTCAATGCAAAGTACCTCATGAATAATTGCATATACATAAGCCGGTGGGTTTCTGGCTTTTAACAGTAAATCGTCACAACAGAGAGGTTTAGAAAACGTGATTTTACAGAGGCTGAAACTCCAGGTGCTTGTGGTGGATGGACGGGAAAATGTTTTATTAGGAGGTGAAATGTGACGAATTACGAACACGGAAGTGCTCCGAGAGACGTCTCGTTGCAGTGAGTCTGCTGTCAGTCTGACAGAGAGATGGTGTAGATCTAAGATCTAAGAGAAACGTTTAATGACAACATTTAATTTAATCCAAAGAGGAAGACACGTCATGTTGTTCATCCTATTAAACAGTCAACCTTTTGGATCAATCGCTGGTTGAAACCTGAGAACGGCCGGTGACACCGGGTTTTACTGGTTCCAATGGTTCTGTTGATCTAATACTGGACCCAGTTGATCCATAGGATGCTCTAATGAATCTATCAGCTGATCGATCATCCAGTCATTATCTAGAAATCTCTAAAAACTCTCTCCCATTCATCCGGAGTCTGACTACTGGCTGAGCTGCAGCGCATCCAGAGCATTACGCTCAAGTGTCCCTGCAGCAGTGGCGGGGCCAGCTGCTTTTTTAAAGGGGTACATTCTAAAACACTAAGCACTTAACATGGGGCCACATGGGGGCCAAGCTTGTTGTCAGGGGGGCACGGGCCCCCCGGCACCCCCCTCTAGATCTGCCCCTGCACTGCAGGATTCCTAAGTCTCAGAAATCACAATTAATGCACCAATAAGTGCAGCTGTTATATAATCTGAAGACATCTGGATGAACATAATGTGATATTTTTTTGAAATGCGACATATTTTCATTTTTATTCTTTTTAGAGACAGGATTGCTGGTTCTGTGTGTGTGAGGGTCTACAAGTCTTTAATTGTGTCATAAATTCAACATTTTCCATCTCACCAGCTGCTCTGACAGGTTTCACGTCTCCAACATGTGCTTACGCAAGGTCTAAAGTTTGCTTAGAGTTGTCACATCTTTTCGTTACGTTTTCTTTTATAAATCCCAAAGTTTGCGTAAAAAGTGACTTACGCAACTTTCAGGCCCATTTTGTGCGTAAGCATTTTATAATTGAGCACCCTGGACTTGCACAGACAACTAAAAACCCCCATGATGCTGTCCGGCGTTCAGGGGCCCCACAAAGCGCTGAGGACTCTCAGGGGTCAGATCCCCTCCTAGGTTTATGATGGGACGGAGATGTGGAGTCTGATTGGTCCATTACTGATGATACTTGGGTCTTAGTTTCTATCAAACCACACCCACTGATAATATCATTAAAAGTGGGTGGGGTAACTGGAAACAAGAAGTAGTCCTCTGACTGGAGCCATACTCATGGCATGTCAGATCAGGAGAGACACTGCTGCTGATCGGTGACTCCTTAGGCATTAAAACAAGTTTTGTCCTAAAAAGTCCCACCGCCGAGGCTGGATGTAGGCATGGGCAAGGGGGGGGCATTGCCCCCCCAAATTCCATGACTGCCCCCCCCCCCAAATGCGATTGCATACAGAAATAACAAATTTCTAAAATATTTCAGTGAAAAATGGTTAGAGTGAGCGCTCTCTTCCGTTTGTCCTCATTCAAAGTAGCTACTGATGAATGACACAGAAAGAAAGAAAAACAAAAAGCACAAAAAAGAACAAAAAAACCCCCAAAACAAACCAAACTTAACCAGATGAGGTCAGCCTCAACAGGGCATCAGCCAGTGTCCTACTTGTGCCGGTCCCAAGCCCGGGTAAATGCAGAGGGTAGGGATCAAATATGAACATAAATCTATGGATAGAGGAACTGATATGATGATGTCATAGTTTTTGATGCATTTAAGGGATTGGGGGGGATGTGATGACCAAAATATTCTTAGCATGTCCAGACTGGCCCCCCTGATGTTCTCCCTGCCCCCCTTAGTGGGGCTGGTTAGATCCGGCCCTGCCCACCGCTGCTGGCTTTTAATCGGAGAGCTTTGATGTGTTTGTACAGGATCAAGCTTTGATCTTTTTATAGTTTTTTCTGTGATAAATTTGAATCCTGGAGGACATGTTTGTCTCTTTTCCTTACACCATCTGATCTGTAGAGGATGTTTTCTGTATGATTGGTTCTGGACTCAAGCGGGCCACCCATCCCTTTATTTACCTCGACCAAAGGTGAGAAACCTTGCAATGGAGTTGGCCAGGATCCATGTGTGACCACAGAACTGGAGCAAGTTATAGAGGAAAACGTAGACTCGTCTGACGCTCAGCCTGCAAGGAGAGAAACCACTTGTTACTCCAGAACCTCCACAGCTGCTTTCAAGGGTTATAGGAAGGTTTTCAGGCTTTCAGGGAAGGAAATGAAAGTTGATGGAAGGCGTCTCAACACGAGGTAGCTGACGCTCTCTGACCCAACACACAGTTACAGCATGGAATAGAAAAGTGTGATGTGGAGATAAAATGAGCAAAACACCATCCAGTCAAACTGCTGTGAAGTCAATCTAGAGGTGGTTCTAGATGAGAACATGTCAGCATGAAGGTTCTCCACAACCTCATCCAGTAAGAAGTTCTCCTGATCCTGATCCAAAGGTCCGATCCCTGATTTTATACTGAGCTCAACTAAACTGGTTTTCTTCAGAAGATGTTTGTGTCCAGGAGCTTCAGCCCATCATTCCTAAACCCACCCTGAAAATACCCAGCATTCCTTTCAGGGGAAACGCTGACTGCTGCTCAGCATACTCACATGCTCCCGCTGGAGTTCCTCAACTCCTCCTGATGCAGCTCACAATCCCAGTCTGGGTTTAGAGATCCATGTTTTCAGATGCCATTCAGCAAATTCATTAAACACACACACACACACACACTTCTCCTGACCACGCCACACAATGAACAGCTGTCTGAATGTAGCTCTTCCTCTGAGCTGATTGCAGCAGTTATGACTCCACTCTGAGTAGGAAGTGAAGTGTTCCATGTGAGGCAGACACTAACGAGTCCCACCCCCCAAAAAAACCCTGAAACACCTGAATGTCAAGAACTGGCTGGAAGGAGACGAATGAGACATTCAGGAATGTTGGGAAAAACAGGAAAGACTGGGATGCATTCAGAATCCTGAAGTGGAAACCTCTACAGGTCCCACTGGTGGCGTCCTGCAGGCACACAGCGTCACACTGGTGGCGTCCTGCAGGCACACAGCGTCACACTGGTGGCGTCCTGCAGGCACACCGCGTCAGACCAGCAGCAGGTCATGGTCCAGGGGGAGGAGGAGCTGAAATCAAACAACACAAAACAATACAGGATGAAGAAAGAACCGCTCCAGGACAGAGCAGGAACAGGAGCACAACAGACAAATGTAGCTATAAAACACAAAGTCAGACGTTACAGGGTCGGAGCATCACAGAGCAACACAATAACAACACAAGTTACACAACACACAAACAGACCTCAAACAACATCCTAGCCACAGAACAGTCTACCTGGAGCGTTCCACTACAGAAGGAGCTGTTAGTTCTCCTCATCAGTGAATAGATAGACTTCCTTTTCTTTTTCTTTTCATGTCTCCTACAGGTGAAAACATATACATGTTTTAATAATAACCTCTGAAGGATTGAGTCTGTAAACTAGTGTGTAGCGCCCTCTAGTGGCGAGAGCAGCAGCTACATGGCTCATCCTGCAGCTGCTCTGAGATCAGATCAAGTTCTTCAGGAAATCAGAAGCTTTTCTGTTTCAGATTATTTAAAAACAGCAGAAAATTCAAAAGTCTTCACACCCTGAGCCGTTTGACACACTAACAGCTGATATCTGGAAACGTTCAGTTCTTAACATGATGCAAATGGTTGATGTGAGAACTACTGTGTGCATGTGATCAGGGTCGACTGTGCACGTGAACAACTTCCTGTGACAGCAGCAGCTCAGCGTTGCCTCAGGTTGAAGCCACAGACTAACAGAACTGGTTTCAGTTCCAGCTCATGTTGGTCTTAGGAGTCCTGAGGGGTCATGTTGGGACCCTAGAGGAGAGGTGGCAGCATCTACTCAGGTTCTGCCAGAACCGTTCTGGACCTCATGGTTCTGCCAGAACCGTTCTGGACCTCGTAGTGAGTTTACATTTATAAAATGGGGCGACTGCGCATCAGAGAGAGCTTGTCCATTGATCAGGAGGTCAGGTTTCAATCCCAGGTCCAAGTTATGTGTTGAGGTATACATGTTGTACTGTAGTATTGTAGCATTACCAAATACGCTATAACCTCTGACCTTTGACCCCTTGACCATCACACAAACAATAATCCTCTTTTCCCAATAACTTGGATTACAATGACTCTTTTATTATGTTTTAACCTGAATCAACATTCCTCCAGGTGTCCAGATCGTTTTTCCGGAAGACTCCACAGGACTCTCTTTAGTAATAATAAACTCAAAGACTCCTTGGTGTCTCTTTCTAAAATGACACTACATTTAATCTACTGTTCAGAAATGTCTTAATGTGATTAATGCACTTTCTCCTACAGTGTTACGGTTTGATCCAGCTTCAGTATTATTACATATTTCTACTTTGCTAAGGTTAAATCAGTATTATTCATACTTCCTTCATTAAGGTAATATAGCTTTAAAGGCTTGAGTCATGTGACTTGATAGAAACCCTTTTATTGGCCCACGTCACCTCCAGTTCCTTTAAGCTCTCTCCACTTCCGAGACACGTCAGTGTCTCTCCGCTTCACTCTGAGACAAGACGGGTTTCAC
>SSNR01000269.1:68636-80374 GCA_006937965.1 Callopanchax toddi | reverse complement strand
TATATATATATATATATATATATATATATAATCTCGAACTAATAAGGAGAGTACCGGCACTTATTTTTTTCCACTTAAAGCACTGGTTAAAGGGATGTATGGGTCATCCTGAAGTGGTGTTTTATCAGTTAATTATGTACATTAGGGACCTCACTGGTGACATCACTCAAAGTGGGTGGAGCTCTACAGTTAGAACTCTATAGTTAACCTCTACAGTTAGAACTCTATAGTTAACCTCTACAGTTAGAACTCTATAGTTGACCTCTACAGTTAGAACTCTATAGTTAACCTCTACAGTTAGAACTCTACAGTTAGAACTCTACAGTTAGAACTCTATAGTTGACCTCTACAGTTAGAACTCTACAGTTAGAACTCTATAGTTGACCTCTACAGTTAGAACTCTATAGTTGACCTCTACAGTTAGAACTCTATAGTTAACCTCTACAGTTAGAACTCTATAGTTAACCTCTACAGTTAGAACTCTATAGTTAACCTCTACAGTTCGAACTCTATAGTTGACCTCTACAGTTAGAACTCTATAGTTAACCTCTACAGTTAGAACTCTATAGTTGACCTCTACAGTTAGAACTCTACAGTTAGAACTCTATAGTTAACCTCTACAGTTAGAACTCTATAGTTGACCTCTACAGTTAAAACTCTACAGTTAGAACTCTATAGTTAACCTCTACAGTTAGAACTCTATAGTTAACCTCTACAGTTAGAACTCTATAGTTGACCTCTACAGTTAGGACTCTACAGTTAGAACTCTATAGTTAACCTCTACAGTTAGAACTCTATAGTTGACCTCTACAGTTAGAACTCTACAGTTAGAACTCTATAGTTAACCTCTACAGTTAGAACTCTATAGTTAACCTCTACAGTTAGAACTCTATAGTTGACCTATACAGTTAGAACTCTATAGTTGACCTATACAGTTAGAACTCTACAGTTAGAACTCTATAGTTAACCTCTACAGTTAGACCTCTATAGTTAACCTCTACAGTCAGAACTCTATAGTTAACCTCTACAGTTAGAACTCTATAGTTGACCTCTACAGTTAGAACTCTATAGTTGACCTCTACAGTTAGAACTCTACAGTTAGAACTCTATAGTTGACCTCTACAGTTAGAACTCTACAGTTAGACCTCTATAGTTAACCTCTACAGTCAGAACTCTATAGTTAACCTCTACAGTCAGAACTCTATGGTTAACCTCTACAGTTAGACCTCTACAGTTAGACCTCTACAGTTAGACCTCTACAGTTAGACCTCTACAGTTAGACCTCTACAGTTAGACCTCTACAGTTAGACCTCTACAGTTAGACCTCTACAGTTAGAACTCTACATTACCTGTTAGAGTGCCTTATTACCCGTTATTCGCTTTTCGTTAAATGTTCAGTAGAAGCCAGAGCTAAACACTGACAGAGGAATGAAGGTTCACCTCTGAATATGAAGAACAAAGTGAAGAAATTATGCAAAATAAAGCAAGAAAAGAAAATATTAAGATAAAAATAATACGATTTAAGCAGCAGCATCTGTCTGCCTCTCATGCTGTCAGACTGATGTGTTGTTTATGACTGTCTCTGTGGTGAGGGGGTGGGGGTTTCGGGGGGTTGGGCTGAACTCCCTCTGGAGGTGACCAGTAACCATCTGCTGGTAAGGTGACACCAGTGGGGGTTAGGTGTCCAGTTGGGATGACACTGGAAACCAGTGCAGTAAATGCAGACATGGAGGTTGAAAGCCATTAGACTCCATCAATAACATCCTGAGCTCCTCTGGCCTTGAGCATCACTGATAGCTGGGAAGCTCCGGCTGGGTTAGATTGTCGTTGTGTCCTTGGGCAAGACACTTCACCCACCTTGCCTGTGTGACTGTGAGTGTGACTGTGTGTGAATGTTGGTGGTGGTCAGAAGGGCCGATGGCGCAGAATGGCAGCCTCGCTTCTGTCAGTCTGCCCCAGGGCAGCTGTGACTACAGACGTCTGTCGTAGTTTACCACCACCAGAGTTTGAATGAATAATGCAACTCTGTAAAGCGTCTTTGAGTGACCTAGAAAGCGCTATATAAAACTGATGCATTATTATTATTATTATGTTCCACAATACTGGGGTTTAGTGTTAGTTCTTTATCAGCACAGTGCTCAGGTTTATTTAAACACTGTTTAAGAAAATATTGAATGTACCATTGTACATTGTTAAAGTGTTATTCTCATAACTAGACACATGAAATTATATCTTTACCCAGGAGAAACAGGAAACAATTTATTCTTCAAAATGAAATTAAATATAGTACAGTCAGTATTTTATTTAACAGTGTTTTTAGCTAGTCTCATTTAACATCAGTTCTCCATGATATTGGAGTTGAATGTAGAGGAAAAGCTCAGTGGATATAGAACTCTGGATCATTTCATTGATGAGCATCCTTTAAACTTCACATGCATTTCGGACTTTATCATTCACACAAACACAGCATTGATGCTTTTGATTTGAGCTTTTAGGACATTCTGGTTTGAGGAAAGTCCCACATCAAACTAGTCCAGAGACGAGTGGACAACCCACTCCAGAGTCTGAAAAACACTGAGGACAGTAATCATACAATACCTCAGGATCCTCATCTGTATCTACTTTACATAACTTTTATAATACCATTTACTTCTTAGGATCTTTGGCTAACAGGCTACTGATGATTTGATCTTCAGCTTCTTTAACTCACATGCTGGAACGTTTTGGGGAAAGAAACCAAAAATCAAACCTCACTTGGCCTCAGTCCTTCATGTTTACCATCACTTCATCTAAAAACATTCTGAAAATAATCACAGCACAGGAGTTCATCTAAAACCAGTTTAAAGAGACCAGTTCTAACAGACACTGAGTCACTGGTCTCAGGCTCAGGGGGTCAGAGGTCCAGAGTCTGGGGTCCACAGCAGCAGAGTCTCCTTAGTCTTTATCCTGGTATGCTGCACAACCAGTAGGCTCTGATCACTGGACCTCAGGGACCTGCTGGGGGTGGAAGGATGTAGAAGATCCCTGATGGAAGCTGGTGCTGGTCCATGTAGGATCCTAAAAACCAGAACCAGGATCTGGAGATGAACTTTGGAGTTAATGAGCAGCCAGTGAAGCTGGTAGAGCAGCGGGGTGATGTGGGTGTATCTGGAGGACTTAGTCAGAGCATTCTGAACCACCTGGAACCAATCCCAGGAGGTTCTGTTCAGAGAGCTGCAGTAGTCCAGACCAGAAGAGATGAAGGCCTGGGGAATCTCCAGTTCAGGGTGGGACACAATGGGACTCAGCTTAGTGATGTTTCTGAGGTGGAAGAAAGAGGAACAAAGCAGAGAGTTGACAGGAGCATCCAGGGTGAGAGCTGGGTCAAAGGTCACACCCAGGTTTCTGACAGAGGGTTTTATGAAAGAGGCGAGTTGACACAGAGAATCCTGGACTTTGGGAACAAGCTTGTTTGGAGCTCAGATGAGGACTTGGGTTTTTGACTCAATCAGTTGTAGGAAGTTGAGTCTAAACACGTCTGCAGCAGCTGAAGTTTAAGCATCTCATGGGGCTTAAAGGAGATGTAGAGCTGGATGTCATCGGCGTACAGGCGATATGAGATTCCTTTGAATGAGCTCAGGATGTGCTGGAGGGGAAGCATGTGTAAAGGAATAGTAGGGCCCCAGGACAGAACCTTGTGGGACTCCGTGTGTGAGAGGATCCTAGCTCGATTCCTAGCTGGTGCTAGAAAATATGATTCGGTGTCCCCTTTCCTAGCTTCCTTGCACTGGCTACCTGTTAGTTTTAGAATCGAGTTCAAATTTTTATTGTTGGTTTTTAAATCTTTGCATGGGAATGCTCCTTTGTATTTATCAAACCTGTGTGTTCACTACTGCCCGACCAGAGCTCGCAGGTCTTCTGGTAAACTGACCTTGATCGTGCCTCGCTCTAGATGCAGGACCAGAGGTGACGGGGCTTTTGCTGTTGCTGCTCCTTGTTTGTGGAACTCCTTACCACCATACATTAGGGAGTCTCCCTTGACTGAATTGTTCAAGTCTAGGCATAAGGCCTATTTTTATTCCCTTGCTTTTAGTAATCATTGATTTTAGTTTGTCGTGTTCTTATTGGTGTAGCGTTTTATAAACTCTATTTCTTATGGTTTATAATTGGCACACACTTCTGTGAGATTATTAGGTTAGTTTTTGTCAGTTTTACACTGACCTGGTTTGGCTCAGCTACCTTGACTAAAATAATGGTTTCACAGGAACTCTAGGTTCATTCTGATGTCACAGGGAGTAGATTATGCATTTAATACTGACGAATAGAAGTCTGAGTCGGAATTAAACCTTTGTGGAATTTTATTACAAAAGACACAGACAAACAGTACAACAGAGAAGCAGATAGCATGAGGTAATAAGGTTGAAGCTTTGGGTCAACACGGTGTTATTGTGCTCTAAATTGAATCTTTAAAATAAAGTTTTAACGATCTGAGCCTGTGATATTATAGACTAGGGAGTTTAACTTAATTTAGTTTAGTTAGAATGGAGGAGGTGTTGAAGGATAAGTTACGTGGAGTGTAGAGCTGATCAACAGAGGCCTTCATTCACCAGATTATGGTTCTCACCCGTACCAGGGATGGTCTCGATGGATCTGACCGATGTGAACTCGCCTCGTCGAGTTGGGGGCACCCAGCCGGGGAGAGTCGTCTGCTCGGGGAGGTGGTTCGCCAGCAGGACAGCCGGGCGGTCCGAGAGTACCAGTGGTAGTGGAATAAACGTTATGTTTATTATACCCACCTTCTGTGAATTACTTCAGTCTATTTTAGGATTTATTGAGGTCTCTCTCTGAGCCTGTTACCTTTGATATAGCTGAGATTAATTACAGATTGACACTAGGTTCTCTAAAATACAGTGAGTTAGCTACGTACCTTTTTGTTGATGAATCTGAACCAGAGTCGTGAAATAAATCTTATAAAATTTATTACACAAAGCGGACGATAGTACACACATTTAACAGTTGAGGTCATAAGAACAATTGCTAGTTAAACACGATGGTAATTGTGTTCTAGTTGGTTAAACTTTGAGATTAACGACTGAGTCTGTGATGTTAGACTAGGGTTATTAGTTTAGGTTAAGGAGTGAGTGAAGGGAAAATTTACTGGTGGATCAGTGATGTGTTGGAGTGAGCGGTTAGCTTATCAACGGCCTCTGGTTTACCAGCAAGGGTTTCTCTCACCAAGTGCCCGGTCCCAATGGATCGTAGACTGGTAGGTTGGAATAGATCGTTGGGAGGCGGATGACCCCCCTTCGACTCGTCCTGGCCGTGCGGGAACCCTCCGGTCACCGGGCGGCCCTCAGCTGCGTCCGAGATCTAGGCTATCAGCAGAGACATGACTGGTGTGAGGCAGGAGCTCGCATGTTGGTACGAAGCTGGTTGTTGTCTTCCCTCAGGGGGAGTAACGGATCGACCGGCAGAGCCGATCGGGGTTTTGACAGGTTTCAGCTGTGTAGCTCAGGAAAACAGCTGAAGCGTGGCTCATCGAGGCTTGATGAGAACTAACATGAAAGTCAGCTCGAGGCAAACTAAGATGGAGGTTTAGTGAGTCGTGGACCTATCAGATTACATTATTAAGTCACATGACTCAACCTTTAATGTCAAAGGTACCCGCTAGTAAAAGTAATACTGGTTTTTACCTTTGGCACGGTAGAAGTATGAAAATAATACTGAACTGGATCAACATTCATAGTGCTGTAAGAGAAAGTGCATTAATCACATTAAGGCATTTCTGTAACAGGTTAAAGTGTCATTTTAGGAAGAGACACCGAGAGTCTTTAGCTTATATTATTATTATTATTAAAAGAGTCAGGTGGATTCTTCCGAATGACCGAACCTTGGAGGAGTGTTGATTCAGGTTAAACACAATAAAGATCCATTATAATCCAAGTTATTGGGAAAAGCTGGAGTAGTGTTTTGCGATGATCACGTGGACAGAGGTCAGAGGTCAAGGCAAGGACCTTGGGCAAGGTCTATTGATGATGTTACAAGTGGTAGTGAGTTTCAGTCCATAATCCATGGTGACAGGAAGGTGAGGCTCATGTTGAGTTAGGAGAGAAAACGGCGTGTTTTCTTCCCCTGAGCCAGATGTGAGATCAGCCTTAGTGGGCTCTGGGACCCACACGAGATGAAGGACGTCTCCTGGGAGCTCAGCTGTTGTAGCAGGTTGAAACAGCAAACGTCTTGTCTCTTCAAGGAATGATATAGAACTCTGATGTGTGTCAGGAAGTGGAAAGGTTAAGATGGAACTGAGTGGTGAGGTGGACCTATGGAGGAGGATCAAGTCACATGGCTCAGATCTTTAAAAAACATATTTCCTGATTAAGTAAATATGGAATAATATTGATTTTTAACCTTAGCAAGGTAGAAATGTAGAAAACCAGATGATTTAAGGTTTATATAAAATAATCCTGAACAGGAGGAACACATAATAACGTTTGAATGTGTTAGTGCAACGACCTTGGACTGGAACACTGTGAAACACTTCAAATGTAAACAAGATTAGCCCAGCAGTGTCACAAGAAAGGGAACACTTTAGAATCTGGAATTATTATTATTAGAGTCTTAGGTTCATTATAACTAAGAGAGTCCAGTTGAGGTCATCTGGGAAGTGGACACCTGAAAGTGGACAGTTGGACACCTGTAGGAGTCTTGATTCAGGTTAAAACTTAATAAAAAGTCATTATTATCCAAGTTATTGGGAAAAAGATGGTTTATTGTTGTGATGGTCAACAGGGGTCAAAGTTCAGACGTTATAGCATATTTGATGATGCTACATTAGTTTCATGATTTAATTCTGTTTTTAGACTCTATGATGTTATTTCTTATTTGTTCTATTGCATTATTTTATGATGTTCTTATCTGTGCTATGATTTTATTCTGTTTTTAGATTTCATGATTTTATTTCTTATTTGTTTTACTGCTTGATGTTTATGTTAAGCACTTTGGCTAAGCTATATGCTCTTGTAAATGTGCTATAGAAATAAAGGTGACATTGACATTGAGAGGGGTGTTAGATGACCTGATTAGAGAAGGATACTGAGAAGTAGTGGTCAGAGAGATAGGAAGTGAACCAACCTACAGAACCTGACAGGCCCACTCAGTGTCTCAATCTACTGAGTAGGAGGAGGTGGTTGATGGTGTCGAAAGCTGCAGTCAGGTCCAGCAGAACCAGGACAGAGCGTTCACCTGCATCATTTTGGGTCAGGATGTCTCTGGAGACTCTGAGGAGAGCTGTTTCAGCTGAATGAGCTCTATGAAAACCTGACTGAAAGCTGTCAGAGATGTTGTGTTTTTCCAGGGCTCTAGACTAGGGGCATTATCTTAATTTAGTTTGAGGGTTAAGTGGAGGAGTTACTGGTTGAGTAAGTTACGTGGAGTGTAAGCTTATCCAGCAGAGGCCTTCAGTTTACCAGAGTGTGGTGACTCACTGAGCCGTCGGTCCGATGGTTCAGATCCGGCATCAGGTGGGCGATCGTGTGAAGGTGGAATTCCCCCTCGATCGTCAGGTCCCTTCAGGGGCTCGAGGCCGCCTCCAGGCTGCGGAAATGTCCGGCATCCGACTCTCAGAGACCCCATCTCTGGTTGTTAGCATTGACGGCTAACTTCCCCATGTTGTGGCAGGAGAGTAAAGACTGGCGTTGTCTTTCCCTCAGGGGACAGGAGGAGATCGGCTTTTAGGGGCTTAGACCCTAACCTGGCAGGCCGATTCCTGCAGGCTCAGCTGTGTAGCGAGCTGAAACAGCGAGCTGTTGTCTCATCAAAGAATGAAAGAGAACTCACGTCTCCAGGAAGTGGAGAGGTAGTTGAAGGGAGTCATGTGTTGATGTGGACCAATGGGAAGGTTTCTATCAAGTCACGTGACTCAGGTCTTTAAAGTCATATCACCTTAATGAAGGAAGTATGGAATAATACTGATTTAACCTTTAGCAAAGTAAAAATATGCAATAATACTGAAGCTGGATCAAACCTTCATAACACTGTAGGAGAAAGTGCATTAATCACATTAAGACATCTCTGAACAGTTTAAGAGTAGTGTCATTTTAGAAAGAGACACCGAGGAGTCTTTTGAGTTTATTATTACTAAAGACTCCTGTGGAGTCTTCCGGAAAATTGATCTGAACACCTGGAGGAATGTTGATTCAGGTTAAAACATAATAAAAGAGTCATTTTAATCCAAGTTATTGGGAGAAAGAGGATTATTGTTTGTGTGATGGTCAAGAGGTCAAAGGTCAGAGGTTATAGCGTATTTGGTAACGCTACACCTTGTTGACTTTACCCACAAAGAAGGAGAGAAAGTTTTCACAGTCTCCATCAGAGTGTATTGGAGCAGTGGGTGGAGCGGGAGAGACGATGCTGCTGATGGTGTTGAACAGCACCTTATTCCTTTACTCCTCGACACCAAGTTAGAAAAATATGCAGCCCTCGTGTCTCTGACTGTAGAGTTAAAAGAGGCCAGGAGGTCTCTCAGATGGACCAGGTGGACATGAAGGTGTGTTTTCTTCCAGAGACACTCGATTTTTCTGCAGTAACGCTTCAGGCTGCGAATGCTGGTGTTAATCCAAGGAGTCGGGTTTAGAGCAGGGACTGATCTGGTTCTAACAGGACAGATGTTGTTCAGAACAGAGAGACAGTGATCGTTAAACAGGTCGGTTACAGAATCAGTGTCATTTACAGGAGATGGTGGAGGATTAAAAGCAGCTGAGAAGCCTATCAGAAGTGTTTAATGTAAAAATACCTTTAAAGAGTCAACTCTGTGTGCTTGGAATCTACCCGGTGGAATTTACACGGACAGAAAAACAAACTAAACTACTGGACTTTGGACTCCTACAAGCCAGGAGGGCTATTGCTTTGTGCTGGAAGAGTATGGACGCCCCTTCCATGGGGTTGTGGATAAAGGAACTGGCAGCTTGTATTGGCCTGGAACGGCTAACATATATCGCCAAAGGCAAAGTGAAGGACTTTGATGACCTCTGGAAGCCCTATATGTGCCTTATAAAGACTAGAAACGGGGTACATTTATAATCTTGATAAGGATTGGTGCAGGTTTGGTGTGTGTATGTGTGAGTGACTGTATGAGTGTTCTGATGACCAGTTGGTTTTGTTTTGTAAAAATGAAAAATTCAATAAAAACATTTTTGGAAAAAAAAAAAAAAAAAAAAGCAGCTGAGAATCTACTAGCAGAGCTCATATTTAGAAAACAGGAACTAACCAAACGGCGAACAGGAGATGGAGGCACAGAGACAGAAGATACAGTGATGATCAGAAATATGGACGTCCTCAGAACAAACACTTTCAGTGTTCAGACCTGAGGTAAAAATGAGGTCTGGTGTATGACCTTTGGAGTGTGTAGGACCAGCTGAGTAAATGAAAAAGAGTCCATGAGGCTGCAAAAACTCCTCCTGACAAAGGAGACACTGACAGAAAAACACTCACACAAAGACACAATCACCCTCATGCACACACATACCAGGACACACAATGGATGCCGTACACCCACTCACACTCTCCATGCATGTCCTGGGACCAGCGCCCTGAGGGCATAACCAGCCCCCAGACCCAGGGGATGGTCCCTTCCATACCAGTGTGAAGATGAGCGGGCCGCCCCGCCCACCATGGCGGCAGAGCAGCCCACCTCCGCAGCCCCCGACCATCTGACTAACTCTCGCCCTCTTAATGCCAGTAAAGCAGTAAAGTTTGACATCCTGCTTCGACTTTTGAAAGTTTCATTTTAAATAACTAGACGCTAAGATGATGTGAGGTTTAATTAGGATGGAGAACCTTTTCAGAACTATTGATCTTGGTATCATATCCAGATAGTGAGATGTTTTCTTTTTTTACTGTGACTGTAGTTTATCAGGCTTTGCTGTAACTGATAAACTTATCTGTTCCCATTTTACACCTTGAACATGTCTGGCTTTTCACATAGACCTTGAATTACTTGGATTTCACATCCTTTTAAAACCTGTTTGTGTGTTATAGCTCTGTTAGGGTTGGACTTCCTCTTTAGTCTCATGGAACATGATGATGTGAAAATTAGCTGTTGTTTCCTTTGATAGTTGTTCCCAAAATATTCAGCCTTCTAGTCTGTAATTTGTTGATCAGTCTGAGATGTCTTTTATATAATCTTCCCACTAAAAGTTAAAAATGAACACAAATTAATTTGTAATTTTTCAGTAAAAATCCTCCTGTTCTACTTTAGTCTATTAAAAGAAGACTCCTTCAGAAACTACAGTAAATCTTCCCTCGGGGGATATGTGGGAATGTTTGAACTACATAGAAACATCCTTCAAACACTGCCCTACTGATTGTTGATGGTAGTGTAAAGTACGGATTCTCAGAGAACACGAGGGAGCGATAGTCAGATAAACTGACCTACATCCAGGACCTAAATGAAAGATTGCTTTAGCAGATGTTTACTGTATGAATGCTAAAAATACCAAGATCTTCAGCAGAGTGGTAGTAATGTAAGCAAACAGAGTCTTTTGGTATTTTTAGGTTAGAACCTAAGTTAAAGAGGGAAAGGTCTGAGATTTCACTCTAACAACCACATTCTAACCTGGGGAGGGTGGAGGGGGGCAGTAGTCCAACAAAAACAACCAAAGCTTTTGTTCTCCTGCTTTAAAGATTAAACTAAAAAAGATTCAACATGCTTATTGTTGTTCCTGTGCTAGCAGGACTGACACCAGTCAGTCTGAGGTGTGAGTCTACAGAGAGGTGTGTGTTACTGTGCAGGTGGAGGCAACAGCTTGTGTGTGTGTGTGTGTGTGTGTGTGTGTGCACCCTCATTCACACACAGCGCTAGTCAACATTTTTAAGACAAACGCTTTACCTACACTGAAAAAAGAGAACATTGGTCTAACCTAAAAAAACAGGGGTCTAACTTTAAAAAATTGAAGTAATCGGTCACATGTGCACTCTAAAAAGAATATCTGAGCTGTAGTTGATGTAATGGACTTATTGACCTAAATCTGACCTATTATTTTGGTTTAGTCAGGAAAACTTAAATTTTTGGGTTCAATCAACGTAAAATCAGTGATGTTCACACTAAAGAAAAAGATAAGTTGAACCAACTTAATTGAATTGCTTCAGTTGGTAACAAGTCATTCTATTAAGTTTATCCAACTTAAACCTGACAAATTTAAGTCAAAACTTACTCAAATCATTTAGTTCCTTACAAATCAAAAATTAAAATCCTTCTGACTGAAATTGATGTAAATTCAACTCAAATTTTTAAGTTTTTCCAAATGAAAAAACTGAATGATCAAAAAGCACATTATCAATGACTTTGAACTTCAAAACTATTTAAATGTAAATCATTTTAAATGTGTGTTTTAGTATGTTATTTTAGTTTTTAGTGTAAAATATTTTCATTGTAGAATTTCAAGTTGGCTAAAAAGAAAAAAATCCATAGCAGAGATGGAACATTTTAACATTTATTGTGAGAACATCACAAATTTAACTATTTTGCACAGATGCAAGTAATAATGCACTAAAGACTTTTTTACACTTTATAACATTTTCCTACTGTCTGAATGGAGTTGAATATTTATGAATAGCTAAGCCCTGCTAGCAGGTTAGCGACAAAAACTAAGTATTCATAAATACTCAACTCCATTCAAGGAGTAGGAAAACATGTTGAAGTATAAAAAGTGTTCATTGCATAATATTTTTAAAATCATATGAAACAGTGAGCTGCTTGCATG
>SSNR01000269.1:49077-59077 GCA_006937965.1 Callopanchax toddi | reverse complement strand
AGTTTGTCATCAAGTCTATTGATTGTTTCAGTCATCGCCTCCATCACTACGTATGTATGACAACATAACAGACTAAAACACAGCAGCAAAAAGCGGTCATGATATGTTGACGTCTTAGTGAAGTCCCTGTAGGGCCAGTACTGTATGGAGACATAACGGCTGAGAGGACCGGGCCAGAGGACTGTCCCTGTCCTTTATACCCCATGGAAATGTCCCCAAAGTTCCGATAGTGGAAACACGGCTCTGTAAAAGGTGCTGCACTGCAGCTCGTCATGCCCCCTCACCTGCTCCCTGCAGCTCTGAGCGCGGTGAACTGATGATCAGACAGAAACCAGATTATTGCTCTGTCGGACCTCACAGATGCATAGAAGTCTGTCCCCCCCAGGGGCGAGAGATGTAGTGTTATGGAATGTGCTACATCTTATAAATTTTCTCTGAAATATTAAACTTTTATAAAATTTAGGATGAGTCATAGATTTGAGCTCATCAACCTTTTAAGTGATTAATATTTATTGAAATTTGAAATCTAGTTTCTTTTTGGATGTACAGAGAATCAATACCCAGTAATAATCTGATACAGAGACAGAAAAATAGTTTATAAAAATCAATGTCTTACTATAATTTTGTCTAATGATGATACAGAAGAGAAAAACATTAATAAAACACTTAGAAACATGATAGTGGATGTTATAAGAGGTATTAGTAATGATTTTAGGAAAAAGTGAAGTCTGGATTTTATAAGACTAATATGGCTGAATTTATAGATCTTAATTTAGATGTTGAAAATTAGTTATCAATTATTGTAAACCATCTGTCTGATTGGGAAAAGCTTACTGGTCTGATGATTGGAATTCCTGGTAGGTCTGACGGCCAAGGAGAAGTCGACGAAGCTGAGGTGTGGTTGGACACCCAGGATCGAAGTGGTAACCTCTGGTATTCAAAGGTCAGAGGTCCCTTGGATGCGGCTGAGGTTGTCCCCTGAATGCAGTAGTTTAACCAACCGAAGGCCACATGATGGTAGAGTCTGATGCATTTTAGCAGGTTACAAATTGGTTGTTTTAGTTAGAAAGGAATCGGCTCTTTTGCCGCTAAAAGTTATAGAAGTCTGACTTGGCTTCCATCAGGTCCAAAATAGCAACACTGAGGTTCTCAGGAAGTGAAACACTTGAGGATTCAAGCTGTCCAATCAGAATTTAGGTATGGGGAGAGAAGGCGTTAACAAGTCATCAGACTTCACATTTTTCTAAATGCTTATTAGGAAAATTTAACTTCAATATAATGAATTCAATTCAATATAACTGTCATTATTAACACAGATGTTAAAAATATAACATGACTATTCATGACTTTACTCTGTAAGGAAACAGCAGTGACGTAAACCTCATTAATTCTTCAAATAGATATATTTAAGATTTAAAATGATGCATTTATTTAATCATTGTTTTAAAGCTTAAATTATCAATGTTGAGAAGGCTAATTAACCTTAGCATGAATAGAATGTATTGAAAATATACTTTAATATTATTAAAGAACTTCTTCTGAGAAATAATAAATTTAACATCATTACCAAGTAACGTACTTAATCATTCATTTTTAATTAATCAAGTCTGATTAAATTCATCTTTAAGAACAGCATTCATTATACATAATGAGTAAAAGTCTTTAAAGTGATAATATGCAGTTTTGCTTGTTTTGGGCTCCCTCTGGTGTCCGTTTTAAATTACTGCATTACACAAGTTAGCATATTGTTTCAGCTTCTAAACGCCTAAATCTACCTGTTGAAATGTCTCCTCAGCCTTCATAGTTTTCTACAGGAGCGGTTATTTACTCCTTCAAAGAAATCAGCTGTGTTCAAGCAGGGAGAGATGGGAAAAAATCAGGAATCATGAGCTAAAAACACTCCAGAGCTAGCATAACAGCTAGCCACATTGGGTTAGCCTAACCCTCGTGAGACACGTGACTTCCTGGGTACCGTGACGGCGATGGAGATTTTGCAATCGTGGTATTCCGGATCTAATCACCAGATGGGGCTAAGTGACTTTTCATTAACCAGACCCTCCAGGAAGTTGCGATGTTGCGATCGCAACTATTAACGCAAATTCAACCATTTGCCGCAACTTTGTTGCGGCCTTGCAATTTTCACCAATCACCGCAACTTTTCCGCAAATTTGACCAATCATCTTTGTTTTTGTCGGATTTCGTCATCTTCTTTGACCAATCAGAGCCACTCAGATAAGTTTTGACCAATCCCGTTGCCTCCAGCTGTGTTTACTTCCGGTTTTTGACCTCAGAGCCGCTAAACTCTGGTCGGTTTCCATCAGATTTTACGGCTAAAATACGAGCAAATCAATTTCCTAAAGTATTACACCAGAGTGGTGGAAAGCTGTTCTGAACCAAACACAACGTCGTGGTGGATTATACATGAAAATCGACGCTTGACAAAAACTTTTTGACCGCAAAACATGGAGGAGATTAGCTGAAAAGAGGAGCAGACGGGGGCTGGGGTCTGATACGAGCGCTGAGAGAGACGAGGTGAGTTCTGTTTAATGTCCGTATTTGGACAATGTGAGAAACTATATTTAAAAAGAACTGATCTGTGTCCTAAACTGTGTGCTGAGTCGGCGGATTTGCTATTCTGTGAGAAATATTTTAAATAAATTGGACCATCAGCGTTAACGTGAATTCCTTTGAACGTTGTTTATTTCTTAAACACGCGATTAACCACGTGACGTTTGTATCCAGTGAACACGAGGAACCGCTGGTCTTTTCTAAACTCGTTCTGCTGAATTAGTGAACCTTTGAGGTGAATCTGAAAGTGAAAGTAAAGCCGCTCACGCTGTAACGTCTGAGTGACGCTGAGACAGGCTGTCAGCTGTTCTGTCATGGAGATTACATCATCTTGTAGTCTTTATTTTATCATGAAACAGCGCATACAGTGTGTGTGTGTAAAGAGGTTAACTGTGTGTGCATATAAACTAAATAAAACCTTAAAGAAATTGAAAAAATTATTGAAAAAAAATTGCAACTTTGACTGCAACTTTTAGAAAGATGTGCCGCGAAATCAGTCATTTTAGATCGCAACAATCACAAAAAATCCCCGCAACTTCCTGGAGGGACTGATTAACTCTGTAAAGGGTCATCTTAGCACAGACTGGCTCAAGGAAAAGATTTAAAAATATGAAAAAGTTGCAGGGAGGTTACTCCTCCTGCCTCCACTCATCCACAGGACGGTCCTGAAGTGGTTTTTTGAGTTCTTGGAGTAAAGTCAAATTGTCCTCCTATAGACGACTCATTCATAGGGGCGTGATCAGCAGTTGTCAATCAAACTGTTTTCACATGCTATTGGATAGCGCTAGGACTAATCAGAGCCGTTCAGCGACAACCGGAACCCGCTGGTAGATTAAACTTTGACCGTGTGCCATGCCGTCGGCGAATGTCCTAAATGTAGACCGGCTGAGGTAGCTAGCGCTACCGGGCGAGAAAGGTGCTGGCTACCTCGGCCGGTCTACATTTAGGATATTCGCGTCCCGTCGGCAAAGCGACCAATAAATCCTTTTTCAAACTAAGACTACGCTCACACTGCAGGTCTTAATGCTCATTTCTGATTTTTTTATCAAATCCGATTTTTTTGTCTGGCTGTTCACACTACAACTGAAATGTGACAGCAAACAATCTCCAGTGTGAACGAATCACGGCCCCAAAGCGGCCCGCATGTGCAGACGATGACAAGACGTCACACATAACACGCTCTGTTTATGGAAGTAAAATGCCTTTGGCAATAGACTTGAACACGGTCCGATTACGGTAAGATATCTTTAAGGCTGAAATACACCGGAGACCTCAGCGCTGCACCACGTCGCGCCCGCGCCGTTATTTTGATTAAAAACCATTTTAGTCCGTCAGATCACTCATCACACGGGGACCGTTCCAGAAATGCGAGTCCACGCCACGGCGCTAAGTTTCACTTGAACAGAATTGTCACGTAATTAATTACTAATCAAGTCCAAAACCCGACTTTCTGTCCACCGACTGACTCCGTCTCCAGTATCAGTTCTACCTGTTGGAGCGTTTCCCTCCGCCGGCGCTGATTAGTGGTCTGTCTCCTGTCAGTCACGTAGGAGGCGGATTCAATGCGACGTGTCCGTTCAGACTGGAGTCGCTTTCACAAACATCAGATACGTATCCGATTCAGTACCACATATGAAAGTGACCTGGGTCGGATTTGAAAAAATCAGATCTGTGCCGTTCAGACGGTCTTAAAAAAATCAGATATGGGTCGCATGAGGGGAAAAATCGGATTTGATGCGCTTTTGGCTGCAGTGTGAACGTAGCCCAAGACGTTTCAAACTAACGCTGCCGCCATGTTTAAATTCTGAGTCGGACTCAGAGCTCTGCCTCTGCCGTCATCGGCTAATCCCGCCCACCAAACCAATAGAGTGCTGTGATTGGCCCGGTACGAGACCGACCGGACCAATCAGTGGGCTGCAGAGGTTCCAATGAGCGTGTCTAGACCAAAGTCTGCAGAGCAGAGCTGAAGGTCTAGTTCACTAAGAGTCACTCGTCAAGGCCAAAGACAAACCTCCTCTGGTCACTCCGCCTCAGAGGAAGAACTTTTATTTAATTCTACAAACAATCCTTTTTGAGATCTGAGTGAGATCACTTCACCTCACTGGAGCCAAGGTGAATCTCCACCATGACAGCTATGAGCTCTGAGGCTGCCTGAGCTACCACCATCAACAGCTCTGACTGGGAAGGACCCCCTTGGACCTTCAAGCCTTGACTGGTAGGAGTATTCACTTGGCTATATTAATATGACTGGTGTCATATTTGTTAATTAAATAATTAATTGATTAGCCATAGTAATTGATCAATTAATCTAAGCCTGGTTTAATTAGATTAATTCCCAAACTTCACACCTCTGCTCCTCAAGAATCCCTGAGTTAGATCTCTGATGAGCCTCTGAGCCCTGATCTATGTGTTGTGTTTCATTGTGTGTTGTGTGTGTTAAGGTAATTATTTAGTATACTAGTAATGAAGCTGATTTTTATATGAAGTGAAGTTGTTACTTCATTATTTTATTAATGAAGGGAGTTCCCTGAACCTCAAGAGAACCTACTGTCTGTCCCGATCACTATTAATACTTCTATGAAAATTATAAGGACTAATATCAGATCCAACACTTATTAAATGTTTTTCACTACAGCAGCATGGTGGTTAGCACTGTTGTCTCACAACAAGAAGGTCACAGGTTTGAATCCCGGCTGCATGGAGTTGTTCTCCTCATGCATGTGTGGGTTCTCTGGTTTTCCCACAGATTGTAAAGAAATAAATAGCATGTTGTTTTGGATAAAAGTGAATGCCAAATCCCTGAACTGTCTCTGAGTGTGACGCACTCGGGGGTTTCTGGTGCCTCAGCCCTTCATGGCTCCCAGCAGCCTTAGTGGCCCTTAAATGGGACCTGTTTTTGTTCCAGAATCTAAAGTTAAAGTTTTCTAGCTTCATTTCTACCACTGAGTTGTTTTTCATGTTAAAATTCCGTTGAGTTGAACGTTAACAACTTAATATGGTGATAAACTCCAGCGATGTGTCTTGGCTCCGTGCAGCTTTTGGTGTAAAATCTCTTTAATCTTTAAACCTTTGAGGGTAATTCTCAGAAGAACGGCTCATTTTTTGGTTGGGTGTAAGGATGTCTGAGAGTCGCTTTACTGGAGTTAAATGTTCTAAAGCGCCCTCTGTCTTTCTAGGTAAGGCTATAAAGCCAAGCTCTGTGTGTGTGTGTGTGTGTGTGTGGTGTGTGTGTGTGTGTGTGTGTGTGGTGTGTGTGTGTGTGGTGTGTGTGTGTGTGTGTGTGTGTGTGTGTGTGTGCGCGCGCGCGCGTAGAGGAGTCCTCTCAGGTGTCTGACGGCTCTTTAGTAACAGATGTGGAGGAGCTCTTTGGAGCTTTTAGAAGCAGACAACGTTTTTGAGATGAAGGAAGAAGAGCGCTGTGCTTTGTGAGGGTTCGATCTGCTGGCTGCCTCCATCAGGTGGGAGAACGTTCCTCAGACGGGTTCTAGATCACACCTCAACACCCGCTGCTCTCTGTGAACATGGTGTGGATACATGTCTGTTGGTTTCTATTTGCATGTTTGCTTTGACTTGACCTGTTAAGTGTAAAATTCATTTTGTGTTTTAGCAACAAAAAAGAAAGAAAACGTTCTGCTTGTCAGTAGGATCCACACTGTGATTTTGTGGACTGAGAAGAACCAGAACCAGAACCAGATGGGTTTTAGTTCAGCACAGCAGGAGGTGGAAGGCTGTGTGTGACACATGCACTGCAAAAACTGATTTCTAAGAAAGTAAAACAGCCTTGTTTTTAGACAGTTTTATTATTTCTTAGTATGAATAGAACATATACTGTATTCTTACAGCCCTACTTGAAATAGGCCAAATCTTCTTAAATATGATCACATTTTCTAGATTTGAGCAAAAAAAATCTGTGAATGGGGTAAGCAACATTTGCTTGGTAGATTCCTTAAAACTACACTCTAAAAAGTAAAACCATCATTTACTTAAATTTTTTGGCGTAACATTTTACACTCAAGAATTTTGAGTAAATTGGAGACAATTATATTAAATAAAAGCCAACTTTATCAATATAATTGTCTCCAATCTACTCAAAATTCTTGAGTGTAAAAATGTTACACCAAAAAATTTAAGTAAATGATGGTTTTACTTTTAGAGTGTAGCAAATTTTTCTGCATTTAGAACAATTTGCTAGTTTTAAGGAATCTAGCCAAGCAACTTCTGCTTACCCCGTTGACAGATTGTTTTGCTCATATTTAAAATATTGACATAATTGAACAAGATTTGGCTCATTTCACGTAGAGCTGGAAGAACATATATTCTATTCTGACAAAAATAAGACAAAACGTCTAAAAACAAGGCGTTTAAAACTTTTTTAGAAATCAGTTTCTGCAGTGTGCTGCCTAAAGATTCAGGAAAAGAGAAAGCATGCAGTTGTTTTATTCCTAAATCTGGTTCTAATTTAACATCTTAGCATGAAAAACAAGAACCTTTGTGTGTATTGAATCATTTATGTCTTATTTAGTAGTAA
The DNA here is from genome assembly GCA_006937965.1 of Callopanchax toddi. Lineage (NCBI taxonomy): Eukaryota > Metazoa > Chordata > Actinopteri > Cyprinodontiformes > Nothobranchiidae > Callopanchax > Callopanchax toddi. The sequence continues at coordinate 51,981 of SSNR01000269.1, read as the reverse complement.
AGTCTGACCTTCACATGGTAGCTAGTTAGGACCGTACCAGTGGCGTAGCAAGGTTGAGCTGGGCCCCGGTGCAAGTGTTGCTTTAGGGCCCCCCCTCCCGAATGCGGGCCTAAGGAATCAAATCATCAAATACTATTGTGAAAACAGTTGTGATGATCGTAGATAAATCTGATCTATGAGAGAAAGAGGGAAGCGGAGTACTGATACTGATAAGCCCTGATATCTAGCTGAATGTTTTAAATAAATTTAAAAAATCAACAGCAACAAAATATAATGTTTGTCAGAAAACAAAGGCGCCATACAGTGGAGGTTCTAGACCAAAATTAGAAAGGGGCCCAGCTGCTTTTTTAAAGGGGAAAATTCTAAAACACTAAGCACTTAGCAGGGGGCCAAGCTTGTTGTCAGGGGGGCACTGCCTCCCCCCCCCTAGATCCGCCCCTGGTGCCATGTGAGCCTTTAAGGCAGGGGTGGGGAATCATAGGGGGGTACAGTTTTTATAAAGTCCTCTGAAGGCCACATTCAATGTCAATTTCAATTTATTTGTAAAGCACTTTAAAACCAACAGAGCTGCACCAAAGTGCTGTACAGCAACAATAAAAACAAACAATAAAATAACAATAAAACATGATCATAAAAGGATAAAACTTAAAGAGATAATAAAAGTCCAAAGATTAAAACAATCAGAAGAACAAAGCCAGCACAAGGAGCAAACACAGGCGCGCTACTTGATAAAAGCCTTGGAGAAATTCAGAACTTAAACCACTGATGTCCAATGTTTTCAAGACACAGGGCAAAAAATAAAAAACAAGTATAAAGTTCTCAGTCACAAAAATTTGAATTCAAACATGAAGAGAAAACAATTCTATTGTGATTTTATTTTTCACTTTTAGGTGGTCAACAATATAATTTAACTGAGCAGAATAAAGTATTAGTTTCTGTAGGAAAGGATCAGTAAATCTTGTAGATAGAAGACATTAAAGGGTCTGATAGGTTTGCCTTAATTAAAAGAAAAATGAATTTTATTGGCTGATTGTTTTCTGGTTTCTCAAAATAAATTTGCATTGAACAGAAACAAGAATTGGATCCAGGTCTTTCTTCAGAAATGCTGAAAGTATATTCATTTACTTAGTACTTTATTTACTTAGTATTTTACTAAGTATAGTCAGGTTTATTGAACGGAGCTCATAGTGAGGGTTTGTGATTCTTTTTACCGTGAAATTAAGTTTCTCGTCTCGTCTCGTCTCGTCTTCTTCCGTTTATCCGGGTCCGGGTCGCGGGGGCAGCATCCCAATTAGGGAGCTCCAGACGGTCTTCTCCCCAGCCACTTCTACCAGCTCCTCCAGCAGGATCCCAAGGCGCTCCAGGGCCAAACCAGAGATATATTTTCTCCAGCGTGTCCTGGGTCGACCCGGGGGCCTCCTGCCGGCAGGACATGCCTGAAACACCTCCCTGGGGAGGCGTCCAGGGGGCATCCTTACCAGATGCCCGAACCACCTCAACTGGCTCCTTTCGATATGGAGGAGCAGCAGCTCTACTCCGAATCTCTCCCGAATGTCAGAGCTCCTCACCCTATCCCTAAGGCTGAGCCCGGCCACCCTGCGGAGGAAACTCATTTCAGCCGCTTGTATCCGCGATCTCGTTCTTTTGGTCATTACCCAAAGCTCATGACCAGGTGAGGATTGGGACGTAGATCGACCGGTAAATTGAGAGCCTTGCTTTCTGGCTCAGCTCCCTCTTCACCACAACTGATCGGTTCAGCGTCCGCCTCACTGCTGACGCTGCCCCAATCCGCCTGTCGATCTCCCGCTCCCTCCTTCCCTCACTCGTGAACAAGACCCCGAGATACTTGAACTCCTCCACTTGAGGCAGGATCTCTCTCCCGACCCAGAGTTGGCAATCCACCTTTTTCCGGTCAAGAACCATGGCCTCAGACTTGGAGGTGCTGATCCTCATCCCAGCCGCTTCACACTCAGCTGCGAACCTCCCCAGCAAGAGCTGAAGGTCAGAGCCTGATGAAGCTAGGAGGACCACATCATCTGCAAAAACCAGAGACGAGATTCTCCAGTCACAAAACTCGACACCCTCCACACCACGGCTACACCTAGAAATCCTGTCCATAAAGGTTCTGAACAGGACCGGTGACAAAGGGCAGCCCTGGAGGAGTCCAACCCTCACTGGAAACAGGTTCGACTTACTGCCGGCTATGCGGACCAGACTCACACTCCTCTGGTACAGGGACTGAATGACCCTTAACAAAAGACCATCCACCCCGTACTCCTGGAGCGCCCCCCACAGGGTGCCCCTGGGGACACGGTCATAAGCCTTCTCCAAATCCACAAAACACATGTGGATTGGTTGGGCAAACTCCCATGACCCCTCCATCACCCTAGCGAGGGTAAAGAGCTGGTCCACAGTTCCACGACCAGGACGAAAACCACATTGCTCCTCTTCTATCCGAGGTTCAACTATCGACCGGACCCTCCTCTCCAGTACCCTGGAGTAGACCTTTCCAGGGAGGCTGAGGAGTGTGATCCCCCTATAGTTGGAACACACCCTCTGGTCCCCCTTCTTAAAAATGGGAACCACCACCCCGGTCTGCCACTCCACAGGAACTGCCCCCGATGACCACGCAATGTTGCAGAGACGTGTCAGCCACGACAGTCCTACAACATCCATAGCTTTCAGATACCCAGGTCGGATCTCATCCACCCCTGGGGCTCCGCCGCTGTGTAGTTTTTTGACTATGTCAGCGACTTCTGCCCCAGAGATTGGACAGTCCGTCCCCAGGTCTCCCAGCTCTGGTTCCTCATAGGAATGCGTGTCGGTGGGATTGAGGAGCTCCTCAAAGTATTCCTTCCACCGTCCGACTATAGCCCCAGTTGACATCCTGTCTCTTATACACAT
>SSNR01000269.1:21646-39487 GCA_006937965.1 Callopanchax toddi | reverse complement strand
ACTCCTGGAGCGCCCCCCACAGGGTGCCCCTGGGGACACGGTCATAAGCCTTCTCCAAATCCACAAAACACATGTGGATTGGTTGGGCAAACTCCCATGACCCCTCCATCACCCTAGCGAGGGTAAAGAGCTGGTCCACAGTTCCACGACCAGGACGAAAACCACATTGCTCCTCTTCTATCCGAGGTTCAACTATCGACCGGACCCTCCTCTCCAGTACCCTGGAGTAGACCTTCCCAGGGAGGCTGAGGAGTGTGATCCCCCGATAGTAGGAACACACCCTCTGGTCCCCCTTCTTAAAAATGGGAACCACCACCCCGGTCTGCCACTCCACAGGAACTGCCCCCGATGACCACGCAATGTTGCAGAGACGTGTCAGCCACGACAGTCCTACAACATCCATAGCTTTCAGATACCCAGGTCGGATCTCATCCACCCCTGGGGCTCCGCCGCTGTGTAGTTTTTTGACTATGTCAGCGACTTCTGCCCCAGAGATTGGACAGTCCGTCCCCAGGTCTCCCAGCTCTGGTTCCTCATAGGAATGCGTGTCGGTGGGATTGAGGAGCTCCTCAAAGTATTCCTTCCACCGTCCGACTATAGCCCCAGTTGACATCAGCAGCTCCCCGTCCCCACTGTAAACAGTGTGAGCGAGTTGCTGCCTTCCTCCTCTGAGGCGCCGGATGGTTTGCCAGAATCTCTTTGGAGCCGATCGATAGTCTTTTTCCATGGCCTCGCCAAACTCCTCCCACGCCCGAGATTTTGCCTCGGAAACTGCCACTGCTGCACCCTGCTTGGCCCTCCGATACCCATCAGCTGCCTCTGGAGACCCACAGACCAGCCACGCCCTGTAGGCCTCCTTCTTCAGCCTGACGGCTCCCCTAACCTCTGGTGTCCACCAGCGGGTACGGGGGTTACCGCCACGACTGGCACCGGCTACCTTGCGACCACAGCTAGCAACAACCGCCTCAACAATCGCAGAGCGGAACAAGGCCCATTCGGACTCAATGTCCCCCACTGCTCTCAGGACGCGATCGATGCTCTGCCGGAGGTGGGAGTTGAAGACCATCTTGACAGGCTCTTCTGCCAGGCGTTCCCAGCAGACGCTCACTATACGTTTGGGCCTACCAGGTCTGCGCGGCATCTTCCCCTGCCACCTGATCCAGCTCACCAGCAGGTGGTGATCAGTTGACAGCTCCACTCCTCTCTTCACTCGAGTGTCCAAAACATACGGTCTCAGGTCAGATGATACAACTATAAAGTCAATCATCGACCTGTAACCTAGGCTGCCCTGATACCAGGTGTACTGGTGGGCATCCTTATGTTCCAACATGGTGTTCGTTATGGCCAAACTGCGACTTGCACAGAAGTCCAAAAACAGAACACCACTCGAGTTCAGATTGGGCGGGCCGTTCCTCCCAATCACGCCCCTCCAGGTCACACTGTCATTGCCCACGTGAGCGTTGAAGTCTCCCAGCAGGACTATGGAGTCCCCAGTAGGAGCGCTATCCAGCACTCATCCCAGGGACTCCAAAAAGGGTGGGTACTCCGAGCTGCTATTTGGTGCATAAGCACAAACAACAGTCAGGACCCGTTCCCCAACCCGAAGGCTCAGGGAAGCTGCCCTTTCATCCCCCGGAGAAAACCCCAACATACAGGCAGAGAGTCTTGGGGCTAACAGAAAGCCCACCCCAGCCCTCCGCCTCTCACCCGGATCAACTCCAGCAAAGAAAAGTGTCCAACCCCTCTCCAGGACTCGGGTTCCAGAGCCAACGCTATGTGTTGAGGTGAGCCCGACTATATCTAGCCGGTATCGCTCAGCCTCTTCCACAAGCTCCAGCTCCTTCCCCACCAGAGAGGTAACGTTCCATGTCCCGATAGCCAGTTTTCCTGTCCGGGGATCGGACCGCCAAAGCTCCCGCCTTGGTCTGCCACCCGATCCACAATGCACCAGACCCTTCATGTTCCTCCTGCAGGTGGTGGGTCCACAGTTGGATGAGCCCATGTCTCCGGTTCGGGCTGGGCCCGGCCGGCCCCATGGGCGAAAGCCCGGCCACCAGGCGCTCACTCACGGGCCCCAACCCCAGGCCTGGCTCCAGGGTGGGACCCCGGTAACCCTCCGGGCCGGGTACTCAAACTCTTTGATGTTTTCTTCATGAAGGGTCTTCTGAACCGTTCTTTGTCTCACCCCTCCCCTAGGACCAATTTGCCATGGGTGACCCTACCAGGGACACAAGTGCCCCAGACAACATAGCTCCTAGGATCGTTAGGGCACTCAAACTCCTCCACCACGATAAGGTGAAGGTTCAAGGAGAAGCGCTCACTTAAAGCGGCTCTCTGGATTATTTTTCTCTGTATCAAAGTTTTCTAAATGTTCTAAATGATATTTCAGGTCTAAACTATGATCTATGGGTTGAGTTCCACAACATCTGTCATTCTGATGAAGACCCTCCTTCCTCCTAGAGACCCCTTTCCATTATTTCTTGCCGCCAACATTTTTCAGCCAATGAAATTCAAATGTCTGCATTCACTCAACATGCACGCGCATCGACCAAACCTGTACCAGTAGGGGGCGCTGTCGTACAGGACGCTCCGTGTGTTTCTCTGCCGTCTCAGCCGTTCACTGAGGACTCACGGCTCATTTCTACTAAAAACCTACCCATTCTCCAGCTAAAGACGGATTTATTTTCATTTTTAAACCTTTCACCTCACAGAATGGCAAGGCTTGACAGGGTTACGCGTTTATTTTGGTCAGAAAGTTCATCCAGGGCCGAGTCAAGTTCAGCTTCAGAGTCCAGCAGCAGCTCTCTGCTAACAGAGCTAATATCAGAAGCAGCAGGGACAGAGAGGGCTCATCAGACCCTCGTAGTGTTGTTGGAATAAGATTGTGAACTGTGAGTGATTAAACCCTACACACTGAGCTGTACAGTTCATGTCCGACGTATGTGCGCCGTGTGCACGCGCGCACACGCGACCGGACGCGCGTGTCGAGATGTTTTGAGGAGGAGCCTTTGGACGCTAGATTCAAAAACTGCTCTCCTGATGAAATCCTCCAGAGTGCGGCTTTAAGTGCTCACTTGTGTATTTCTCCTGAAAAATCTTCACTTTCTGGATCATTTTCGCCGCAGAAGCCATGATTGACAGGCATCAGTCTCCCCCGTCTCTCCAGATACGGCTGATTTTGTGTTGCGTTCAATGACTCTGATCCTGGCTCGGATATAAGAGTTTCTGTCGATTTGATCGCAGAAACAATGTTGGTAGAGTAATATTATTGACGGAGGGGCCCTCTCAGGGTCCCCTGGGACCCGCGGGCCCCGGTGCACTGCACTGGCGGGCGCTACGCGCCTGGACCGTACATTCATTTAAAGCCATACCCAGTAGCCAGGTAAACAATGTAGCTTTTAACGTTTTTTTTTTAAGCCTCTTAACAACGTTCTAACATAGTATAGCCATAAATATATTGTGGAGATAAAAAAAAACCCGAAAGAAATCAATAAAGTCCCGCAGTTCTCTAAAAACTTCAGCCAGTCCTATTGTTCGGACCGAACAATAGGATTGGACAATCCAGCTGTCTGTCTGCCGCATTTTCCTCACTGCTTGGAATCACCAATAATCTGTCCGGACACATTTTCCGTCTGAACATCCCGGAAGTGAAAGGAGGACAGAATTAGCCGGTGGTTAGAGCTTCCATTTTAGATAAAAATACCAGAGTCCTCCTAAAAAACACCTTTTCATCTAGCAGGAAACTAAAGTCGTTTGGAGGTGAAAAGAGGAAAAGCTGGGGGAACGTTTCTACGGCTGAAGTTAGACTCTGCATTGTTATCGTCGCAAAACGGGGTCCCATGTCCGCAGGGAGGCTGGCGTTACAGATTATACCCGACGGGAGGGGTGAGTGCTCCAAGTCGTGTTTCTGTAAACTAGCTAGCGAGACCTAGCTTGTTTGCCTGGCTCCTGAGTATGGCTTTAAGACGTGTGGGTGGTTTGTGTCGTTTCCTCCTGATTTCCTCAGCTGTTCCTGGTTTCAGGGTTCAGATCAGTGTCCCAGTGTGTTGGTACCAAACACCTCAGGCTGTGTAAAGTCATGGAAACCACTAGTTCTGCTGTCCTTCATTCATTTCTCCTCATTAACAGACATCAGGTTGTGGAGGTCACAGACCCTGGAGGGAAGTCTAGTTCTAAAGGTGTTTCCAGATCAGGTTGTAGTTTGACATAAGGACAAGGTCTCAGAGTTTTAACTTTTCAAAGAAAACTTCTTTAAGCAGCTGGAGTCGTTGATCTCATTGCCTCATCTTCCCGTCTAAATGCTGATGTCTGTTTGCTCTTTTGACAGGGAGATGGTGAACGCCTGGTTCGCTGAGCGGGTCCATAGCATCCAGCCGTCTACGTCCAAAGACAGTCCTTCACAGCAGCGGGTCCATCAGTCCTCTACTGACCTGTCCTCCTCTACCACCGTCCTCCCACCCACCCTTAGCCTTCTGGAGAATCGCTGCCCCTCACCAGCCTCCAGCCCAGCCCCCGGCACCCCCACCCGCAAAATCTCAGCTTCGGAGTTTGACCGCCCTCTAAGGCCGATCGTGGTGAAAGACTCAGAGGGCTCTTTGACGTTTCTAAGTGACGTGGATCGTGAAACGGTCTCTCTGCGGGGCTCGGTGATGGGTGAGGGTGGTGTCGCTGATGGAGGCAGAGGTGGCGGCGAGGAGGACCGATGCTCCCGGCTGCTGGAGCTGGTGAAGGAAGTGTCAAGTCATCTGGATGTGACGGCACTCTGCCACAAGATCTTCCTCCACATCAATGAGCTGATTGCTGCAGATCGCTACTCCCTCTTCCTGGTAGGAGCAGCTACTGTCCTCTCTGGTGAACTGGATCCCTGATATGTGGAGCAAGAACCAGGCTGTAGGGAATAGAAATGCAGCTGTTTTCATTTAAAATAACATCTAATAAAGAAAATAGAAATCATTCTTCTGGAGGAAAACTGACTGAAAACAGCAGATTTCATGGAGCTGTGTGTGGAGGAGGAGGGAGGGGGCAACCATCAGAAAAGTCCCAGGGAATGTAAGATTAATCTGAGAAATAATCCACTAAATGCCCTGATGTTGGACTTTTTTAAATAGCTAGAAAAAGATAACATTTTAAAAGTTTAAAGTCATTTTATAGGTGATGAATATGATCAGGTTTGTTCTTGCAGAGGTGGAATTTGATCAGGATGTCAGAGGCTATAGGTCAGTCCAGAGTAAAAACTAAGAATGTAATCAAAGTCAATAAAATAATTAATAAGAGAAAACAGCTGATGTGGAGGAAACACCATGACCCTCACCTTAAGCCCAGTGAGGAGGAGGTCTCACAGCAGGTCCACGCCCCAGCACCAACACCTTTTCCTGGAAAGACCACAGAAACGTTTACCGCTGTGCCCGGCCGCCATCCTGTCACCTGGGCCTACAATGAAGGAGGCGTGTGTTCAACTAGTAAAGGTGTGTGTGTGTGTGTGTGTGTGTGTGTGTGTGTGTGTGTGTGTGTGTGTGTGAGTGTGTGTGTGTGTGTGTGTGTGTGTGTGTGTGTGTGTGTGTGTGTGTGTCTGTTTCTGTATTTATCAGACGCTTTTATCCAAAGTGACTTACAAATGATATTGTAACCAAGGAGTTACCATTGAGGCTAACGAACAACTAACCCTGGCACTAACCCTAAACAAACTACTTAGATGGTCTAACACTGGTCTCTAAGGTGACTGTGACTGAGCAACGGGGCCCCCAGACCACACGGGGCCCCCAGACCACACGGGGCCCCCAGACCACACGGGGCCCCTAGGCTCAAGCCATATCTAGCCTGTGCATTAATCCAGGCCTGGCTAGCACAGGAAGTAAACCGACTCCTGGCATTTCTGGGTCATTTTTTGCTGACTAACGTGATGAATGTCTCCATCTCGCTTCTAAACCGCTCTGAGTTGCCAGATACTCAATGTTATCCTGCACAAAAGTCTGTCAAAACCCGCTGCAACACAAAAACCTACACAAGCATGAATATAAGCCCCTTTCTGACTGTAGGAACCTTTCGTAGTTCCTGTAACCTTTTCAGGAAACAGGCCGTTTTTTCACGCGTTCAGACAGATAGGAACTAGGGACCATGGTCCACAGTTCCTATAACCTTTTTAGCTCCTACTCTGAGGCAGGGTCTTTCTGTGGTTCCAGTGGAACTCATATGACGTGTTTGGTGAACCCGTATAAGCTACGCCCCCTGTAAGTCTTTTATTAGACTATACGTAAAATGTAATAAATAATGCCGTTTTAAATGTTACACACAGAATCCTCCCAGCTGAGAGCAAAGTTATTTTTTCCTCCTCCTGCTGGTGATTTATTTACTTAGCTCTGTGACGGACAGGATGTCAACATCTTCAGAAAATACATTTATTAAAATAATAAGCATGGTGGTGGGGAGGGAAACAAATGGAGACTGGCTTTTTTCCAGGTTAGCGGTACCGTACGTGTTTATGGTCGGTGTTACGCTACCGGTGCTGCTGCTGTAGGAATTCGGCGAGTCAGAACACCGGTCCACTTGTTATCTGTCGTACAGATTCAGCTGAAAATATAAAATTAATCAAAAACTTAAATAATAATGAAAAATGCCTCCTTCAGTGAACATGTCACTTCCATTAAATAAATCTCTGCTGTAGTTTTCAGTCTGTTTGAGCGATTTGGTGACGGAGCAGCAGCAGCTGATAGCGGTGTTAGCTTAGCGGGCTTCAGCCGGATAGAGAACACGTATGTTAGAATCCTTTTCTGCCATCAGCACAAACGGACGGTTAAAGGCAAAGTAATCCCAAATAGGAGACTTTCTGTTTTTTGGCAGCTACTTCCTCCATTTTTGGACTTGTGAGGAATGCAGGGAACAAATAAAGAAATTTAAACAGGATGATAAAAACAAGCTTTAAATAACTTTGTGGTGTTATTTTCTTTCCTCCTTTTGCTCCAGCGCAGTTTCGTCACATCGTCCCTGTCAAAGGTCCCCTGACTCCTGTGTGAATGGAATCTGAAAAGGTTCCCTGGGAAGGGTTAAGAACTGAAATCTAAGAGGATGGTTCTGTCAGAGAGCAGCTATAGACACTAATCCTAAAAAGTCCTGCCTCTCACGCCCCGCTGACACCTCATCACAGAGTTTGGTTGTAGTTTACTCAGTTCCACTTCTTTACTTTTGTGTATTTTAGCTAAAGCATCTGTATCTGTCACTCAAAGAACCACACTGGTCCATCAGCCAGGCGTCATACGGTAGTTCACCCGTCCCTGCTCAGACAGGTTAGGGCAGTGGTTCCCAATTAGTGGGGCGTGCCCCCCCGGGGGGACGCGGGGGCTTTTCAGGGGGGGCGCGGGATGAAGGAGAATTAATTATTTTTTTAGCACATTTTCTTCATAATGGAATGCTAAACCACCCCCAGTCGCTAGGTGGCAGCAGCGTTCAATCTAATCAATAGGCTTCCCTTTTAACCCAGCAGAAGTAGACCGACGAACAAGAGTGAGCGTACAGAGAGTAGAGATGGAGAAGTTTATGACTGTGAAAAGAAAAACAGTGGAGACACAAGTAGGGGTGGGAATCAAGAACCGGTTCCGGCTTAGAACCGGTTCCAACAGGCCAATTCCATCAGAATTGTTCACCTCTAATTTTAACAATTCTTCTTAACGATTCTCTTGTTTCCGTTTTTCCCCAAATTTGCTGGTCAGTAATCTTTTCCACAGAGAAATTAGACTTTTATACACCAATCTCTCTGGTCCGACAGAACAATAACCCGGTTTTTGTTGGGCCAGCACAGCTGAGGAGCTTAACAAGGTGAGGTCCAGATGACCGCACCCGACCCGCGGCAGCGTTTACAGATGAAGTCGCAACAAACGCCGAGTCCCCCACTCTGATTTACACAAGTCACACTCTGCAGTCTCTGAGAGACTCAGGAGGCTGAAGGCTCTGCAGAGGTTTGAGTCCAGAAGCAGGACCGGGTGACCCGGGTTGGTCCTGGATCTCCCCTCTCACTCTGATGCTGTCGCCGCTATGGCAAGCCCTTTTTACAGCACTCAGACATTATTCTGTTTGCTCCACAGCCGGACAGGACACGGGGTAAAAAAAAAAAAAAGACATTTAATCAACAATCGGACCCCTCTGTAGTTCTTGTTTTATTCAGCAATAACTTAATTTATCCTAGTACTTGGAAAAAAAATTAAAACAAACACAAATCACACCATGGTGCTTGTGGTGCTGAAGACTGAGTAGAACTTTTTTTGCTGCTTAACAACTACTCAAGAATTGATAAGGAATCTGATCAATAAGCAGAATCAACAATGGCATTGATATTGATAAAAACCTATCAATTCCTACTCCTACACAAGAGGCAAGTAGTGATGGTAGCCTGCAAAAGAAAAGGACAGACCCGTTTGTGTTTTCTGCCTAAAAACCTCGGCAGCTGACAGAATGAAACCTAACAAGTTAAAGCCTCACACCCAGTTATATTAACACGCCCCTGGACTTTTTAAAAAGAAAAGTTGAAGAATATCGCTAGTAGTCTGGTTAAAAATTTGTTTAAAATGTTAAAAATTATTTGAGATTTTCAAAAAGAATTCGATGTTGAAGTAGTGGACAGCTAATGTTTACAATGAATAAAAAAGCTTTGAAAAAGTTATTGAACTAAACTTTGACAGTTTTAAAGTGTTGAAGCTCATTTCTTAATTTGATAATCATATTTGTGCTGCCAGAACCCATCCAGTGGTTTTTACAGATAAATAACTAAATGTTCTCTGGTTCTAGATCAGATTTCAGTTCAGGGGGGGGGGGCGCTGATTTATTTTTCTTACCCCAAAGGGGGGCACGACAGAAAATAATTGGGAACCACTGGGCTAGGGTATCAGACAGATTTGTGTGTGTGTGTGTGTGTGTGTGTGTGTGTGTGTGTGTGTGTGTGTGTGTGTGTGTGTGTGTGTGTGTGTGAATATCACCAGTTCCTGTATAAAGTCACAGGTTTCCTGTGTTGTTGATGTTAGTTAGCAGTGTTGGGAGTAACGAGTTACAAAAGTAATTAATTACTGTAATGCATTGCTTTTTGCGGTAGCGCAGTAATGTAAGGCATTACAGAAAAAACATTGATAATATTTTACTCGGTACAATGTCAGTAACGCGCACATTACAGTGCATGTTTAACCCAGATGGATGGATGATGATGGATGGATGATGGATAATGATGGATGGATGATGGATAATGATGGATGATGATGGATGATGATGGATGGATGATGGATAATGATGGATGATGATGGATGATGATGGATGGATGATGGATAATGATGGATGATGATGGATGATGATGGATGATGATGGATGGATGATGGATAATGATGGATGATGATGGATGATGATGGATGGATGATGGATAATGATGGATGATGATGGATAATGATGGATAATGGATAATGATGGATGATGATGGATAATGATGGATAATGGATAATGATGGATGATGATGGATAATGATGGATCATGATGGATGGATGATGGAGAATGATGGAGGATGATGGATGATGATGGATGGATGATGGATAATGATGGATGATGGATAATGATGGATAATGATGGATGATGATGGATAATGATGGATGATGGATGATGATGGATGATGGATAATGATGGATGGATGGATGATGATGGATAATGATGGATGATGGATGATGATGGATGATGGATAATGATGGATAATGATGGATGATGATGGATAATGATGGATGATGGATGATGATGGATGATGGATAATGATGGATGATGATGGATGATGATGGATAATGATGGATAATGGATAATGATGGATGATGGATAATGATGGATGATGATGGATAATGATAGATGATGATGGATGATGATGGATAATGATGGATGATGATGGATAATGATGGATAATGGATAATGATGGATGATGATGGATAATGATGGATAATGGATAATGATGGATGATGATGGATAATGATGGATAATGGATAATGATGGATGATGATGGATAATGGATAATGATGGATGATGATGGATGATGATGGATGATGATGGATGGATGATGGATAATGATGGATGATGATGGATGATGATGGATGGATGATGGATAATGATGGATGGATGATGGATAATGATGGATGGATGATGGATAATGTTGGATGATGGATAATGATGGATATTGATGGATGATGATGGATAATGATGGATGATGGATGATGGATAATGATGGATGGATGGATGATGATGGATAATGATGGATGATGGATGATGATGGATGATGGATAATGATGGATAATGATGGATGATGATGGATAATGATGGATGATGGATGGATGATGAATAATGATGGATGATGATGGATAATGATGATGATGGATAATGATGGATGATGGATAATGATGGATGATGATGGATAATGATGGATAATGGATAATGATGGATGATGATGGATAATGGATAATGATGGATGATGATGGATGATGGATGATGATGGATGATGGAGAATGATGGAGGATGATGGATGATGATGGATAATGATGGATAATGGATAATGATGGATGATGATGGATAATGATGGATAATAATGGATAATGATGGATGATGATGGATAATGATGGAAGATGGATGATGATGGATAATGGATAATGATGGATGATGATGGATAATGATGGATAATGGATAATGATGGATGATGATGGATAATGATGGATGATGGATAATGATGGATAATGATGGATAATGATGGATAATGGATAATGATGGATGATGATGGATGATGGATAATGATGGATGATGATGGATGATGATGGATGATGGATAATGATGGATGATGATGGATAATGATGGATGATGATGGATGATGGATAATGATGGATGATGATGGATAATGATGGATGATGATGGATAATGATGGATGATGATGGATAATGATGGATAATGGATAATGATGGATAATGGATAATGATGGATGATGGATAATGATGGATGGATGATGGATAATGATGGATGATGGATAATGATGGATGGATGATGGATAATGATGGATAATGGATAATGATGGATAATGGATAATGATGGATGATGATGGATAATGATGGATGATAATGGATAATGATGGATGATGATGGATGATGATGGATAATGATGGATAATGATGGATAATGGATAATGATGGATAATGGATAATGATGGATGATAATGGATAATGATGGATAATGGATAATGATGGATAATGGATAATGATGGATGATAATGGATAATGATGGATAATGGATAATGATGGATAATGGATGATGATGGATAATGATGGATAATGGATAATGATGGATAATGGATAATGATGGATGATGATGGATAATGGATAATGATGGATAATGGATAATGATGGATAATGATGGATAATGATGGATAATGGATAATGATGGATGATGGATGATGATGGATGGATGATGGATAATGATGGATGATGGATAATGATGGATGATAATGGATAATGATGGATGATGATGGATAATGATGGATAATGATGGATAATGGATAATGATGGATAATGGATAATGATGGATGATAATGGATAATGATGGATAATGGATAATGATGGATAATGGATAATGATGGATAATGGATGATGATGGATAATGATGGATAATGGATAATGATGGATAATGGATAATGATGGATGATGATGGATAATGGATAATGATGGATAATGGATAATGATGGATAATGATGGATAATGATGGATAATGGATAATGATGGATGATGGATGATGATGGATGGATGATGGATAATGATGGATGATGGATAATGATGGATGATAATGGATAATGATGGATGATGATGGATAATGATGGATAATGATGGATAATGGATAATGATGGATAATGGATAATGATGGATGATAATGGATAATGATGGATAATGGATAATGATGGATAATGGATAATGATGGATGATGATGGATAATGATGGATAATGATGGATGATGATGGATAATGATGGATAATGGATAATGATGGATAATGGATAATGATGGATGATAATGGATAATGATGGATAATGGATAATGATGGATAATGGATAATGATGGATGATGATGGATAATGATGGATGATAATGGATAATGATGGATGATGATGGATGATGATGGATAATGATGGATAATGATGGATAATGGATAATGATGGATAATGGATAATGATGGATGATGATGGATGATGATGGATGATGGATAATGATGGATGATGATGGATAATGATGGATGATGATGGATGATGGATAATGATGGATGATGATGGTGGATGGTGATGGATGGTGATGGATGATGGATGATGATGGATGATGGATGATGATGGATAATGATGGATGATGATGGATGGATGATGGATAATGATGGATGATGGATAATGATGGATAATAATGGATGATGATGGATAATGATGGATGATGGATAATGATGGATGATGATGGATGATGATGGATGATGGATAATGATGGATGATGATGGATAATGATGGATAATGGATAATGATGGATAATAATGGATGATGATGGATAATGATGGATGATGGATGATGATGGATGATGATGGATGATGATGGATGATGATGGATGATGATGGATGGATGATGATGGATAATGATGGATGATGATGGATGGATGATGGATAATGATGGATGGATGATGGATAATGTTGGATGATGGATAATGATGGATATTGATGGATGATGATGGATAATGATGGAGGATGGATGATGATGGATGATGGATAATGATGGATGGATGGATGATGATGGATAATGATGGATGATGGATGATGATGGATGATGGATAATGATGGATAATGATGGATGATGATGGATAATGATGGATGATGGATGATGATGAATGATGGATGATGATGGATGATGATGGATGATGATGGATAATGATGGATAATGGATAATGATGGATAATGGATAATGATGGATGATAATGGATAATGATGGATGATGGATAATGATGGATGATGATGGATGATGATGGATGATGATGGATGATGGATGATGATGGATAATGATGGATGATGATTGATAATGAATAATGATGGATGATGGATAATGATGGATAATGATGAATGATGATGGATAATGATGGATGATGGATGATGGGTAATGATGGATGATGATGGATGATGATGGATAATGGATAATGATGGATGATGATGGATAATGATGGAGGATGGATGATGGATGATGATGGATAATGATGGATGATGATGGATAATGATGGATGATGATGGATAATGATGGATAATGGATGATGATGGATGATGGATAATGATGGATGATGATGGATGATGATGGATGAGATGGATGATGATGATGATGATGATGGATGATGGATGATGATGATGATGATGATGATGATGATGATGATGGATGATGATGATGGATGATGATGATGATGGATAATGATGGATGATGATGGATAATGATGGATAATGGATAATGATGGATGATGATGGATAATGATGGATAATGGATAATGATGGATGATGATGGATAATGATGGATAATGGATAATGATGGATGATGATGGATAATGATGGATAATGGATAATGATGGATATGATGGATGATGATGGATGATGATGGATGATGGATGATGATGGATGATGGATAATGATGGATGGATGGATGATGATGGATAATGATGGATGATGATGGATGGATGATGGATAATGATGGATGGATGATGGATAATGTTGGATGATGGATAATGATGGATATTGATGGATGATGATGGATAATGATGGATGATGGATGATGATGATGATGGATGATGATGATGATGATGATGGATGATGATGATGATGATGATGATGGATGATGATGATGATGATGATGGATGATGGATGATGATGATGATGATGGATGATGATGGAGGATGATGGATAATGATGGATGATGATGGATAATGATGGATGATGGATGATGATGGATGATGGATAATGATGGATGGATGGATGATGATGGATAATGATGGATGATGGATGATGATGGATGATGGATAATGATGGATGATGATGGATAATGATGGATAATGGATAATGATGGATGATGATGGATAATGATGGATAATGGATAATGATGGATGATGGATGATGATGGATGATGATGGATAATGATGGATGATGATGGATGATGATGGATGATGATGGATGATCATGGATGGATGATGATGGATAATGATGGATGATGGATGATGATGGATGATGGATAATGATGGAATGATGGATGATGATGGATATGATGGATGATGATGGATGGATGATGGATAATGATGGATGGATGATGGATAATGTTGGATGATGGATAATGATGGATATTGATGGATGATGATGGATAATGATGGATGATGGATGATGATGGATGATGGATAATGATGGATGGATGGATGATGATGGATAATGATGGATGATGGATGATGATGGATGATGGATAATGATGGATAATGATGGATGATGATGGATAATGATGGATGATGGATGATGATGGATGATGGATAATGATGGATGATGATGGATGATGATGGATAATGATGGATAATGGATAATGATGGATGATGGATAATGATGGATGATGATGGATAATGATGGATAATGGATAATGATGGATGATGATGGATAATGATGGATAATGGATAATGATGGATGATGATGGATAATGGATAATGATGGATGATGATGGATAATGGATAATGATGGATGATGGATAATGATGGATGATGGATAATGATGGATAATGATGGATGATGATGGATAATGATGGATGATGATGGATGGATGATGGATAATGATGGATGATGGATAATGATGGATAATGATGGATGATGATGGATAATGATGGATGATGGATGATGATGGATAATGATGGATGATGATGGATAATGGATAATGATGGATGATGGATAATGATGGATGATGATGGATAATGATGGATCATGATGGATGATGATGGATAATGATGGATGATGATGGATAATGAATAATGATGGATGATGGATAATGATGGATGGATGATGGATAATGATGGATAATGGATAATGATGGATGATGGATGATGATGGATAATGATGGATAATGATGGATGGATGATGGATAATGATGGATGATGGATAATGATGGATAATAATGGATGATGATGGATAATGATGGATGATGGATGATGATGGATAATGATGGATGATGATGGATGATGATGGATAATGATGGATAATGGATAATGATGGATGATGGATAATGATGGATGATGATCGATAATGATGGATGATGATGGATGATGATGGATAATGATGGATGATGATGGATAATGATGGATGATGATGGATAATGATGGATAATGGATAATGATGGATGATGATGGATGATGGATAATGATGGATGATGATGGATAATGATGGATGATGGATAATGATGGATAATGGATAATGATGGATAATGGATAATGATGGATGATGATGGATAATGGATAATGATGGATAATGGATAATGATGGATAATGATGGATAATGATGGATAATGGATAATGATGGATGATGGATGATGATGGATGGATGATGGATAATGATGGATGATGGATAATGATGGATGGATGATGGATAATGATGGATGGATGAATGGATGATAAATGATTGTTAAATGATGGATGGATGGATGATAAATGATGGGTGGATGGGTTAATATACAGCTGGATGGATATCTCTCCATGTATCCATCACATCACTTCCACTGGATGTAGAATGAGCTCATTTTGACGGTCAAATCCATATTTACAGGTATTTTGGTGAGAGTAACTAAAAGTAATGCAAAAGTAGTGTAATGCCTTACATTTAAAAAACAGTAATATTGTAATGTAAGGGATTCCTTTAAAATGACAGTAACAAGTAATAAACAATGCATTTTAGTTTTGAAGTAACTTGCCCAACACTGCTAGTCAGTGAAGCACCTGGCGTGCATCCACTCTGCGTGTAACATTGTGTTTGTGTGTTCTTGTTGGGTCGATATGTTTTGTGGCTGATGTGCTCTAATGCCTGGTTAATGCAGCGCTGCAGTGGGGTATCTGAGTGTGTGAGGGCTTGTGAGCAGCTGCAGAACCTGATACTGCTTCCAGGAAGTCCATTTGCGTCATCTAAAGAAACTCCACAACCCTCTGATTGGCTCTTTAACTTCCAATTAGCATCTCAGGATTGGATTGATTTCAGCAGTGCAGTGACCTCCCCACCACCATCCTTTTCATTTTATAGCGGGTCTGTGTGGGGTGATGACCTCATCGTTATGTTTACAATGCTGTGGAGTCCTGTGGGAATGAATCCGTTAATCTCTGAGCCTCGTTTTGGTTTCAGTGAAACCAACCAGGTGTTTCTGTCTCCAAAATATAACATAAAGGTAAAAGTACAGGATGAGCTGTAGTTTTAGTAGGATTAAAGGCAGTCTCAAGTTTATATTTGATGAATAAATCATTTATAAATTTAGATCAGGTTTTTCTTTTCTCTCCTATGATTTAGAGGCTGAAAAACAACAAACAAATTCTCAAAGAACATGTTGTTTTTCTGTATTGGAAGAAAATAAAACAACAAACAACCCCTAAATAAATCACTGAAATGTTACACCTAGAAACTGTAAAAAGGTTTTTGTTTTATTTATAATTAGAGGTGTCAAATTAGCGCATTAATAATGATTATCATATTGACCCGAATATAGGATGACCCCGATTATAAAACGACCCCTCTTTCCAAGACTGATCTTCAGAAAAGAAACTAAATTCACTTTTTAAAGAAACCGTTTTGGTAGAAATTTTGAGAAAGTCATTTAAATAATACCTTATTTACAAACCTTTAATATTTACCTATGAATTCAATCACAAAGATCTGAAATGCATATTCTAGCGTGTGTGGGGTTCTGTCAGACAGACACTAGAGATACTGAACAAAAACTGAGTTAACCCTCTGGGCGCCAAAGTCGCAATATTGCGACAAGCGTCATTACTGAGTTTAACGAGCCACAGCTGCTGACATGAGCCGTTTTTTAGTTTCTACTTTACATCAGAAGATCGTGGACAACTGTAACTTCATACTAAGCAACATTTTTGGGTGTGTTTATATTGAAAGTTTTGGAGAAAAAGGAGTTTAAAAACCTCCTCCCGTCGGAGGAGACGGGAGGGGAGTGGTTACCGCAGCCGCGCCGCTCAAAGCGAGTTTTGGAGCGAGGAGGGAGGAGAAAACTTACTATGAGGAGACTTCTGTTCACTGTACACCAAGCACTTCATCAGGTAATGGCTGACTCAGACTCTGAAGAGGAAAATCCACCTTTGATGAAGATGATCCAGGGAGACTGCAGCTGTGTCTGCACGCAGCGAGAGTGACCCAGTTCGCCATGACGGCCCAAGCAGCTCGTAGGTCCAGTTCGGTTCGGTTCAGCTTTGCTTTGCGGTGTCCAGAGAGGAAGGATGTGGTGTCCATAGCAAGCAAGGGTAGTAAAAACACCGCGAATAGTAACAAAAGGAGCGGAAATGTAAAAATTTGCGGCAAACTCAGCAGAACCCGCGGGAGAAAAAAACTGTAAATAGACGGGAAGCAGCGTTCACTGTCCCTCTGTGAATGAGGATGATGATGGTGGGGTTTTCCCGGGAGATGATGAAGAGCATCACAGGTGCATCAGACACTTTGATGAACTTGTTGAGTGTTTGGAAACAGGTCTGTCCAGTTCTGAGCCCACTGGTTTCCTGTATGTTCTTTAGATGATGGATTATATACTTTTACATTTATACACTAATATATATATATATATATATATA
>SSNR01000269.1:9765-21636 GCA_006937965.1 Callopanchax toddi | reverse complement strand
ATACACACACACACACACACATATATATATACATAAAATCAAAACTGTAAAAATAAATATACGGTAAATACCAGTAAAAGTTACACACCCAATGGTGCTGCAGCATGATGACGTCATAATATGCAAATTAGATACGTGAATTTGTTCCAATCACCAACTTTGATTCAAACTGAACATTTTTCTCATTTACAGTATGCCTTTATCTCTAACCATATTAAAGTTACAACTTTTTGAAATTGTAATGTCAAAAAAGATGATTTTCTTGGAAAAACTCTGGCGCCCAGAGGGTTAAAAAATACCAGAGTAATGAAAACTGTCAGAACTTTGCTAATGACATGTCAGATCACCTGCTGAGGCGTCGGAGCTGCAGCCTCCTCAGGACGACGCAGAACACATGCGCTGTTTTTTTAATTGCATTTAAAAAATCTGCGAGGCCACGAGACGTCCTTGTTTTATTTAGGAGGATTTACTTTTTATTAGAGACCATAGAGGCTCTGTTATCAGCAACGATGTGGAGGGTTTTCCTCCTCTGGTTCAGTTCTTCCTGTGCCCCCCATCCTGACACCTCCAGAGTAACACTAGTCTCTGGTCGACCTGAATCCGTGTACTCTTTATTAGCAAAAAGGGAATAATGAAATAATGAAAACGGATCTGTTTTCCTGTATTTCTGATTGTTTTTCCATAACAAAAACCAAATAACTCTTAAATCTGGATATTCAGTTTCCCTTTCAGAAACAAAACAACAAAAGAAAGAGTTCATGGATTGTATGACAGCCTTAGTTAGTTACAGAGGGAAGAGATACATAAATAATAATAATAAATGCATCAATATGCCATAAAACAGTTTTTTTTTGTGTTTTGTTTAATTTAAAAAAAAACTTTAAGTACTTGTTATTTTCTCTAAGAATTATACATATAGGTATCGAAAAAAGTATCGTTAAGGTACCGGTATCGAAAACCAGGTATCGTTAAAGTAGTAGTATTGAAACACATTTAACGATACCCAGCCCTAGTGGACAGAGAGTCGGTTTATAAGGTTAGTGGGACGGAGAGTCCACCAACAACTCATCAAACTCAAAGTATGAAGCGAGGTCTTCTCCTGAAATCAGTGGAGCCTCTAACCTTCTGGTACCAAACAAAGCTCTGCTGTGTCTGTGAGGTTTGTGTTGGACACTGGTGTGTGTGTGTGTACGGTTCAGCCACCACAGAGTGTGGGTGGTTGAGCTGGTTGTTGAGGGTCTGAGTGCTGATGAAGAGTGGATGTGATGCTGATACTGAGTTTATTGAACGTTATGTAATCGGTGTTTATTGTCACTTGACATTTAAAGCCTTCATTTCCTGTTCAGGACTCTGTCCACAGAGAAACCCGTGTTACTGAGGGAGGTCTGTAGGTGAGTGATGGAGCTGATGGTGCAGTTTGATCTGAGGAATGTCTGGTGTTCTACAGAAAACAGGGTCAGGTTTCCAGCACCACCAGTACACACATAACACACACGTCTGTCTACGCTGTGAAATTGTAGTCGATGCCGGATAGATTTTAGTAGAGGCAGCATTCAGCCGTGGACAAAGGTTAGAGACTGACCTAAGTGTTGGTTTTCATGAGGTTTGCTGCTTCAGATGTTTCTATGGTTACTGAGGTAGAATTACAGCATTTTAGTGTTTTTATTGATAATTACATGAAGTTGATCCAAAGAGTCCACATCTTCAGTGTTGGTTCTTCTTCTACACCTCTACAGTTCACCCTGAGTCAAAGTCTGGTCCAGGTCCTGACTGATCTGATGGCAGTCCGTTCTTCTTCATTTATGCTTGGAGTTTGTGTGGGGTTTTGTGTGTCCACCCTCCTTTAGGTCAGGGGCCCCCTGGAGAGCTGCTCTCCTAAAAGAAGGGTTCATTTCTTGATGTCTTTATAAGAAAAGACCGACTGGGCAAAGGCCGAACTACGCTGAGGTCATCTGCAGTCATCATGGCGTGTAGACCTGGTTGTCCTGTTGTCTGTTCAGAGCAGAGCTGAACAAATCCTTTCAGAGGCACCGCATTATTTAAGATTAATTGTACATTTAAATAAGTAATGATTAGATTTTCAAAGTTTAACATATTTTGCAATTATTGGGCAATGATGATACCTCAATGGCTTTTTATCCAGTACTTTAACAGCTTGATTACACAGAGATTTTATTGGTTGTCTCATGCCTGGGGCCAACACAGTAGCTGGAGTGAGACATGATCATCGCCTCCAGGTACATTTTTGCAGCGTCATAAGTCAGCGTATTTCGAATGTGTCTGAAATAGACCTGGACGATGTAGACAAAAAGCCTATCGATAAAAAAAATGTATATTGATCGATAATCGATATATATTAAAACAGATAGAAAATATATTACAAGTGCAGCCCTGGTCGTTTTGTTATTCCTTAATTAATTTATTTTATTAAACAACACATAAAATAAAGAACATAAAAATGGAATTAATTTTAATCTTTTATTCAAACATTTTAATCAAACTGAGGTCTGGTCGTCCTGAATGATGAGGTTCATTGATCAGGATGAGTCGACAGCAGAGAGAGAGGAAAACTTGTGTCAGAATTATAAAAAACAATCATTTTGAATTTTTTCTGACTAAAAAAATAAGGTTTGATAAGTTTAGATGCAGGAAAAGTGTTGACGGCTCATGAAATGCAGCGGTCAGCGTGAGGCGCAGGACCCCCTCCCGTCTGACGCCTGGAGTTGGTTTATTATTTTGGGACATGATTGATCGACTTTGAGTGATTAATGATCCTGTATTTGAGCAGTTAGGCCGCTCAGAGGATCAACTTTTTATATGCAGCCCTTCTCCAACACCGCTGAATCAAAAGAAAGGCTCATTAGCAGGTTTCTGCAGAGCTGAATGATTTACTGATGAGGGAATTCAGGTGTGTTGGAGAAGGGCTGCATCTAGAAGGAGAGTAGCTCTCGAGGACTGGACTTGGGCACCCCTGGTGTAGAGGATGGGGCTGAGGACACAACCCTGTGGGGTGCCGATCTGTAGTGATGCTGGCTGAAGTCCTGTTCTCAGTCCTGACAGACTGTGGCCTGCCAGTCAGAACGTTCAGGAGCCAGTCACAGAGGGAGGGAGGGGTGAAGTCTGAGTGCTGACAGTTTGTGGGGGATGACCGTGTTGAAGGCAGAACTGTAAAAAGTAGACTGACGTAGGAGTCTTTATTTTCTAGGTGGGAGGGGGAGGTGTGAAGGGCTATGGAGGTGCTGGGGGTGGAGTTCTCAAAGCGTGTGTAGAACGTGTTGAGGTGTGTAGAACGAATGATGTTCAATGCTCAGCATAGTCCTCTACTGGTGGCTGCAGCTCTAAACACGTCCCAGTCTGTTGTAGCAAAACAGTTCTGCAGAGTGCTCTCAGCCTCTGGCGTCCATAGCTGAACCTGTCTGGTGACAGGGTTTGTCTGCTTGAGCCTCTGACTGTGGACCGGGTACAGGAACAGAGAGATGTGATCAGAATCTCCAGAGGGGGGGCGGGCCCTCAGAGCTCCACCTATATTACTGTAAACATGGTCCAAGGAGTTTTTGCCCCGAGTGGGAATGTCGACATGCTGGTGGTATTTAGGCAGTACAGTCCGTAAATGACATTGGTTGAAATCACCAGTCACAATAAAATCCGCATCAGGATGGTCCGCCTCCAGTTTGTGACAGACACTGGGTTGACCTGTCTGGGTAAATAATTCCAGTTTCTCTGTCAAACTGCAGCACTTTGTCCTGTTGAACTGATGCAGCTTCACAGAGGTGAACTGGGTGTTTTTATTTTTTCCAGGACCCCAGGTTCAATGCAGAAGTGGACCAGATCACTGGATACAAAACCCAGAGTATCCTCTGTCTGCCCATCAAGAACCACAGAGGAGAGGTGAGGAGAGTTCATTAAACACAACGTTTACTAGAGGAAAATGAGTGTTTGATATGCCTCCAGTCTGATGGAACCAGAGGTGAAACGTTTCTACTGAACATGAAGGACGTCCAGTGGATTTGACTCTGTGACGGCAAATCTCAGCTTCACATTCATAATCTAATCATCTAAAATATCTTTTGTTGCTTTTACTATAAGTTAGCTGTGGCAGCCATCTTGAATGAGGTGGACTCAAACATCTCTTTTAAAATAAATAATAAATTAAAATAAGAAGAGTACATATTCAATAAGTGATCGTTCATGATTTAGTTCACATTTTAATATGGATGCTCTGATACCAATACCAGCATCGGGTATTTGTCCAATACTAAGTTTGTGTACTCATACTCCTAAAGTTCCTCCGACACTATAAAGCTGATACTATTTAACGTAGCGTGACACTCAGCTCCCAGTTCACTGCAGTGAGAGACACCAGCAGCTGACTGGAGCTAACTCAGGAGCAGAGGAGGTCGACCTAACTATGAATCCATTAGTAATGCCTGGTTGAGTCCCAAAGCGTTAGCATGTTTTGTTTAGCTGCTAATGTTGTGCTAACAGCTACAACAGAAGAAACCAGTAGAGCCTCTACTTCAGAATAACACAGAGGGTTAACGACACTGGTTTGGTTCTAATCAGCTGATGGAAAGTATGGTCTGCAAAGCAGTGACTGATCTGAGCAGGTATGGAAAGCTGTTATTTCATCAAATGCACATTTAACCCTCTACGGCAGGTCATTTGTGTAAATATTTATCTAAAAGTCATTTTCCCACACTAGGGTTCCTCTCACCTCACTTAAATGTGTCATGTGTGTGTGTCATCATCATCTGGTCCCTCAGGTCACCATGAAGGTCATCAGAGGGACGTGGACAAAGGACGTCCACTTCCATGTCTCTCTTTATCAACCTGCTGATGACCCTCTGTGTCCTCTTAGCTCAGTGGACACTTCCATCTGAGAACTTCCTGTTTGAAGCGTCTCTGTTGATCAGTTGGTAGGTGTGGTCTTGGTCTGATGATGTCAGAATGTGGACATCCTGATTAGAGACCAGGTCTAATGGATCCAGGACATTTATTGGTGGATTCATGGATCAAACAGCTGCTGTGAATTGATCCATTCAGCTCCTTGTTAGAGAACAGCAGGTTGAGTCAAAACTACTGAGACACTGATCAGCTGGACATGAGCACTCAGAGGTCAGAGGTCGGCACCTGAAAAGGTCAGAGGGTATGTTAGGGCCATCCTGAAATGTCACCAGAAGAGAAATATCCCTAACTTTTGGTGAGCTGTGTGTAAATCAGCAGATAATCAGTCAAATGTCTCAATCTTTTTAGAATCTGCTTAACGTCGTGTCCTTAGAGCTGTTCTGAATCGTTGTCTCTGTTTTGTTCCTGCAGGTTGTCGGAGTCGCTCAGGCTATTAACAAGAAATGTGGGGAGGATGGTGCCTTCACAGAGCAGGATGAAAAGGCTAGTAGAGTTTGCAGTTTTTAAGCTTTAAATTGTGTGCTAGTCTCTGACAAAATCCCTCTAGAAGGCAGTGAGAGAGCAGTCGAGGTCCCTTTGGTTTTCAGTGATCAGCAACTGGCGTTCCTGAAGGTCGCAAACGTCTGGCCCTCCAGCATCATAAGGACTTTATTTTCCTGAGTGTGTGTGTGAGTCGGCCTGCACGGCCCCTAAACAACATTTAAACATCGAATGGTAGATGGTTGGGTCTGGGATTTGAACCCCGGTCTCCCGGGGTCTCCTGGGGTAAAGTAGGTTATAGGGTATTTCAGCCTTTCCAGGTGAAAACATTAAGAACCAGATTGAGTTACATTTATATTTCAATGACAAACTACTGCTTTCACAGTAGCAAAATCATTGTATAATAGCATGCTAGTAGGTACCATTCACTTACAGTGTTTTACGCTAAGCTAATGCTAAAGGAGTATTGCTGGAGGTGAATATCCGCCTGCCGGATCAGGAAAACAGCTGAACTGTTTACAGATAGTTTTTGCCCACTGATCTAACTCTGAGGAATATGACAATAGACAAAAAATCACTTCCTGGTGGAGTATCCCTTTAAGACACGCTACAGATTATTATTGTCGCGCCTTAAAGTCTCGTCTCGTCTTCTTCCGCTTATCCGGGTCCGGGTCGCGGGGGCAGCATCTCAATTAGGGAGCTCCAGACGGTCTTCTCCCCAGCCACTTCAACCAGCTCCTCCGGCAGGATCCCAAGGCGCTCCAGGGCCAAACCAGAGATATATTTTCTCCAGCGTGTTCTGGGTCGACCCGGGGGCCTCCTGCCGGCAGGACATGCCTGAAACACCTCCCTGGGGAGGCGTCCAGGGGGCATCCTAACAAGATGCCAGAACCACCTCAACTGGCTCCTTTCGATATGGAGGAGCAGCGGTTCTACTCCGAGTCTCTCCCGAATGTCCGAGCTCCTCACCCTATCCCTAAGGCTGAGCCCGGCCACCCTGCGGAGAAAACTCATTTCAGCCGCTTGTATCCGCGATCTCGTTCTTTCGGTCACTACCCAAAGCTCATGACCATAGGTGAGGATTGGGAGGTAGATCGATCGGTAAATCGAGAGCCTTGCTTTCCGGCTCAGCTCCTTCTTCACCACAACAGACCGGTTCAGCGTCCGCATCACTGCAGACGCTGCCCCAATCCGCCTGTCGATCTCCCTCCTTCCCTCACTCGTGAACAAGACCCCGAGATACTTGAACTCCTCCACTTGAGGCAGGACCTCTCTCCCGACCTGGAGTTGGCAAGCCACCCTTTTCTGACCGAGAACCATGGCCTCAGACTTGGAGGTGCTGATCCTCATCCCAGCCGCTTCACACTCGGCTGTGAACCTCCCCAGTAAGAGCTGAAGGTCAGAGCCTGATGAAGCTAGGAGGACCACATCATCTGCAAAAAGCAGAGAGAGGATTCTCCTGTCACCAAACTCGACACCCTCCACACCACGGCTGCTCCTAGAAATCCTGTCCATAAAGGTTCTGAACAGGACCGGTGACAAAGGGCAGCCCTGGAGGAGTCCAACCCTCACTGGGAACAGGTCCAACTTACTGCCGGCTATGCGGACCAAACTCACACTCCTCTGGTACAGGGACTGAATGGCCCTTAACAAAAGACCATCCACCCCGTACTCCTGGAGCGCCCCCCACAGGGTGTCCCTGGGGACACGGTCATAAGCCTTCTCCAAATCCACAAAACACATGTGGATTGGTTGGGCAAACTCCCATCACCCCTCCATCACCCTAGCGAGGGTAAAGAGCTGGTCCACAGTTCCACGACCAGGACGAAAACCACATTGCTCCTCTTCTATCTGAGGTTCAACTATCGACCGGACCCTCCTCTCCAGGACCCTGGAGTAAACCTTCCCAGGGAGGCTGAGGAGCCTTAAAGTGTTCAATTTTAAACGTAGTTATACATTTTACTATACTTTAAATTTAAATATGCTTTGCTTTTTGATTTTTTAATAAAAATATTTCTAAACAATAAGATTTAGTTGTCAAATACAAACTTTTTCTAAAAGTATCTTTTGAAAAAGGGGGTCAGGTAGGGTTAGCGTTGAGCTGAATTTCAGGTAAAAATACTGTAAAAACCAGCTGCAGCAACACAAACAGAAACAATGGAGGAGAGAGATGATCGATTTCTACCTGAAATAAATACAGTCAGGATTTAGAGTTAGTGTCAGATAAAGATAACAATAAGGTTTGTTCTAATGTTCATAGAAATGTTCTGATGTCCATAAAACCTGTTAAAATGAATTTAATAGTTACAGTAATAAACAAGTCATTTTATAAGTTTTGCCATATTAAATGTCAGGTCAAGAAAGTCTTTAATTTATATTTCATAAAACAAGTATTTTCTTCAGGAAATAGTTTTTAAGTTCAACTTTTTTTTTTTTAAATTTGCACAATAAAAGTACACAATTAATAAGAACAATAATTTAAAAACAATACAGTATACAACTTTGATGTCAGGAGATCTTTTTGTTGACTTGCTGTTAAATTTCACTTCTAATAAAGAGAATTTTAGTCAAACTGGAGGTCATTTTTATGTTGAGGCGGGGGAGGAGTCATCGGCAGCTGAAGGTCACTAATAAAGTAACTAAAAAGTAACTAGTAATCTAACGTAGTTACTTTAAAAATCAAGTAACTTAAGTAACTTTTAACAGGAGTTAACAGTAATCAGTAGTCAGATTCCTTTTTCAAAGTAACTGTGGCAACACTGTTCATTTATTTGATTTATTTTTAGACGTACATTTTTACAGTACAGTTTGATCTTTTCTGAGTTAAATTCCCTCATGCATCAGGTTGTTCTTTGTGTCTTCTCTCTACTCTTACCTCATGGTGCTCTGATGTTCTCACTGTCTTCTCCAACAGGACTTCTCTTCTTATTTGGCCTTTTCAGGCATCGTCCTGCACAACGCACAGATGTACGAGACGTCACGGCTGGAAAACAGACGCAATCAGGTGAGAGGGACGGCTACCTTCTGAAGGTGTGTGTCCATGCAGGCACAGGTCTTTGTATGAAATGTGTGTGTGTGTGTGTGTGTGTGTGTGTGTGTGTGTGTAGGTGCTGTTGGACCTGGCCAGTCTGATCTTTGAGGAGCAGCAGTGTCTGGAGGTCATACTACGAAAGATTGCAGGAACCATCCTGTCTTTCATGCAGGCCCAGGCCTGCACTGTCTTCATCACTGAGGACGACTCAATGGTCAGCTCACACACACACACACACACACACACACACACACACACACACACACACACACTACTCCTCACGACCCTCTTGTTTCTGTCTTGTGGGACGTCCATCTTTAGAGCTCTGACGATGGATTTTCCAGGATCAGTTTGAGTCAAATGGACTGTGATTCTGAACTCTCTGACCTCAAAGGGACAACAAATCATGTCCACCACCATTTTCCTAGAGCACATGATGGATGAGTAGCCAGCAGTAAACAGATCATGCTAAAAATAAACGTAGTGTTCAACATCCTGAGAACAAACACCATTTATCAACATCTCTTTAAATAGTTTAATACAACAGCTGTCCTAAAAGAAACGATGCTCTTTAAGCACCTGATATTAAAACATTATTGACAGAAGAAGTCTGGTTTCAACCGGATTCCCTGAACTAATGAGCAGGTTGCTGCAGGTCACATTAAAGGCCAGAGGTAGTTCACTGCTGTGTGAGAGGTCCTAAAACCACACCACTATGGGATATGAATCCTGTACTGAAGTATGTATGTCAGTGGCGGCTGGTGAAAATTTTTGTGGGTGGGGCGCATTTTTGCTAGTCAGTTTTCAGATGCGCAAAAAAAAAAATCACATATCACCACTAGGGCAGGGAATGATAATATTTTCATCTGACTGAATATTTTGCTGGTAAAAATCCCTAGTACCACCAGTTCTCTAGAAATGTGGAGCTGTTAGGTCTAATTCTACACATCAAACAGTAAAGAAATCATAAAGTCTTCATGAGGAGACCTTAGAATAATATCAATATAATCAGATACAAATAAAAAACAACCAAAATGTGGTCACAACAGAAGTTGTAAGAGTTTCAAGGAAAAAACAACCTGGCAAAGTCAAAAACATTACTTAATATTCACAATCAGCTTTCTACTGACACCACAAACAAATAAATCCATCTCTAACTAATACAGTCAGATAATTAATGTTATAATTCAGCCAACAACCACTAACCAAGCAAGTCATGACAATCAGCTCAACTACTGAAGTGAATTAACAACAAAATAAAGTCAAATCCACTGATAAGTCCCATCAAACCCAGTCAGACCAAACTTCCTTAAAACACCATAATAATTTAATGAAAAGTAGAGAAAACGCATGAAAAACGGGCTAAACTACATAAACCAACGTATTCAATCAGCAGTACCTGTATTTCTCTAACATTCGGCATACACCTCAACAAACACATATCGCTATTTAAGGTATAAATTCACTCATCAGGACTTAGCACTGCTAGCCGCGGCTAGCTCCGCCTATGGGGTTTTTGAATGGGAAAATCCGTGACAGACACATAGTCATTAAGAAAAAGAAACAAACAAACGAAGTCACTCACCATTGAGTTGATGAAATCAGGACAAATTGAATCATTCGGCTTGTTTTCACAAGCGGGCAAGAAGGATTCTTTGAATAAATATCCATTTTCTACCCTCCATTAAAAAGAGAGCAAGAACTTCCGGTTTCGGTCTGAGCAACACTCCAGACTCCTGCTGTTGTGCGCATGTCACACAGGGACGCTGAAGACCTGCGTCCCGAGCAATCTCCTATTTTTTGCACTCAGTGCGCATGCGTCAGGAAAAATTTGCCAGTGCGCATGCGTCAGGAGTAGAAAACAATGCGCTATGTCGGGACGGCGTCCCGTCCAGACATGCGCAGTAGAACCCAGAGAAACACGACCTATCGGCCCAGTAAAAAATAGTAAGAACACCTTT
Organism: Callopanchax toddi; assembly: GCA_006937965.1. NCBI lineage: Eukaryota > Metazoa > Chordata > Actinopteri > Cyprinodontiformes > Nothobranchiidae > Callopanchax > Callopanchax toddi. Next base: position 11,259 of record SSNR01000269.1, on the reverse strand, counting down.
CTAAACTACACCTAAATGCAGATTATACACAGCACTTATTGTATATATGATGGATGGCTCGTTTAGTTTTATTTTTATGTTAGTTTTTTATATTTTGTGATCCCTATTTCTCTTCTTCTTCCTCTTGGGACTGGTGGGGCGGCGCCCGAGCGCCCCCTATGGACGGGCCGCCACTGATGTATGTACAGTTCATACAGAAAGTACTGACAGCATCACATTTTGTTAGGTTACAGTCTTGTTCAAAAATGGATTAAAGTCCGTTTTTCTCCTGAACAACCTGAGTGTGCATCATGTGATCCCTGCTCAGACTGGAGATGGACACTGAGACGTACTGGCTCAGAGTGACCTGCAGGTCTTAATGGATGAAGAACAAAGTCACTTCCAACACCAAGTCAGACTAGAGCTCTGACCAGCTTTAAAGGGGTGGTTTTGTCAGAATCCATATTTTTCAGGTCTTCATAGTTTCTAATAGTTCCCCCTGAGCCTGTCATGTCGGCCAAACATGAAAACTCTCTGTTCCCTGGTTAATAAGAAAAAACAGAGTCTGTAAGAAATTAAACTTAAAAATGCGGAGCTGCATTTGTGCACAGTTTGACGTCACAACGTGTATTGGCTGAGATGGTAACGCCTTTCGGTCCGCCCAAATATCTATGCGCCCAACTGCTAGCGTTTTTTTTTTCATAAATCAACATTGCGGAACGCAGACAGGCTTGTGTTATTTGCACTAGCGATGGCAGCTTAGGTCACTGGTAACAATTCTGAATAGACCCTGTGCACGAGAAAATGCTAACTTCCGGGTTTGAGACCGGATGTGCTGTCTTTCGTTTCCTGTAGCTGTATTTGACGGTAAATCCTTACTGCGAAGATGGACTACAGAATCATGTCCAAATTACGAAAAGGAAAGGATCGGGTTAAAAAATGGTTGTTGTATATCAGAGGTCGCGCTAGACTTTTTGGTTTTCCGTCATTTTGACTGACAGGGTTTAAAAAATCCGGTCATAATCTATTTTTATCTGTCACTTATTAATTTTAAAAATTATAATAATTACATTTTCAGTAGCATTATTACTCTAACACTGGGTCCATTTAGCACATAAATCCATAGGATTAGACTCTAAATTAGTCGATCAGCCAGTCATCCTATAGAAATTTCTAAAAACTCCGTTTGGAGTCGAGCGCCTCGCAGCGAGGTGCAGCTCTGTGCGCTCCACGAGACTCTGATTACAGAATATTAACGTTCATTATGAGATCATGAGAGACAGTGAGAGAGGGATGAGGGGTTCACATATTTTTCATTGAGATACTCGGGGGGGGACCTGGCGATGCTATTTAATGCAGACCTCCTCACGTTTGGAGTCCAGTTCTATGTGTGCGCAGCTCGCGGAGCAGATTTTGCGTGTCAACAAGCCTCCACAGCCTATGAACGCTACTCTGAGGGCGCATTACAACAGGAAGTGTAGTTAATCCATATATGATCGCGCACCTGTCTCTTAT
>SSNR01000268.1:848753-911263 GCA_006937965.1 Callopanchax toddi | reverse complement strand
GTCTGAACTCCTCACAGACTTCCAGTCTAACTCAGAACCGAACCCCAGGAGGACCAGGACTATGACACCACTGTTCAGCAGAACATCACTCTGATGAGACTATAGGAAAATCATCACGATGGGAGAGTTTTACAGTAAATTAAATGTATTTAGGCTGACATCAAAGGAAGACTAAACCACATCCCTCCAGGATCGCCAACAGTCTCAAATCAATGAAGCTGCTGTAGGTTGATGATTTGATGATACAGCAGGTAAAGTAACACGTCACCAATTTAAATATATTTCTAAAGGTTCAGGGTGCTCATTTATAAAACCTGCTTACGCACAAAATGGGCCTGAAAGTTGCGTAGGTCACTTTTTACTCAAACTTTGGGATTTATAAAAGAAAACGTAACGAAACAATGTGACAACTCTAAGCAAACTTTGAACCTTGCGTAAGCACATGTTGGAGACGTGAAACCTGTCAGAGCAGCTGGTGAGATGAAACATGTTGAATTTATGACACAATTAAAGACTTGTAGACCCTCACACACACAGAACCAACAATCCGTCTCTAAAAATAATAAAAATGAAAATCTGAATGAAAATATGTCGTATTTTAGAAAAATATCCCATTATGTTCATCCAGTCGTCTTCAGATTATATAACAAACTGCACTTATTGGTGCATTAATTGTGATTTCTGAGACTTAGGAATCCTGCAGGGACACTTGTGCGTAATGCGCTGGAATGCTCTGCAGCTCAGCCAGTAGTCAGACTCCGGATGAATGGGAGAGAGTTTTTAGAGATTTCTAGATAATGACTGGACGATCGATCAGCTGATAGATTCATTAGAGCATCCTATGGATCAACTGGGTCCAGTATTAGATCAACAGAACCATCGGAACCAGTAAAACCCGGTGTCCGTTCTCAGGTTCCCTTCAACCAGCGATTTATCCAGCAGGTTGACTGTTTGATAGGATGAACAACATGTTGTGTCTTCCCCTTTGGATTCCATTAAATGTTGTCATTAAAGGTTTCTCTTAGATCTACACCATCTCTCTGTCAGTCTGACAGCAGACGCTGCAGTGAGGACACTTCGTGTCTCTAATCCGTCACATTTCATCACCTAATAAAACATTTTTCCGTCCATCCACCGCAAGCACCTCGAGTTTCAGCCTCTGTAAAATCACGTTTTCTAAACCTCTCCGTTGTGATGATTTACTGTTAAAAGCCAGAAACCCACCGGCTTATGCATATGTAATTATTCATGAGGTCCTTAGCATTGACCGTATATGTCAGAATGTGGTGTGTAGGAGGAGGGTTCTGACCCAAAAACAGCTGAGAACAGTTCTAGGTCTGAGAGCGATTTATAAAGCAGAATTGTGTGGATCTGTGCGTCCGCAGGGTTTTATAAATCAGAAATGGAATTACCTGAAAATTTTTTGCTGAACTTAAGCAAGTTTTAGTAAGGATTCTACGCAGAGTGTTATAAAAGAGCACACTGGACATGTCTCAACAGATGTTCATTGGTGTAACAGATGCTTTTATCCAAAGCAGCTTACATGGTATACACCTTATCAGGTATGTGGTGGTCTGTGGGAAGACCCCCCCCCCATGCATGGGGAGAATGTGCACAAAAACTGCAGGTGTGATTTGAACCTGAGAACTTGTTGCTGCAAGGTTACAGTGCTCCTGACTGCACCACCGTGCAGCCCAGACGTAAACAATAAATAAACAACCCGTCCATGTGGACACATTAAGTTATGTGTAATAAATGTAACCACACAGGGGAAAATGATTAAACACATGAAGAAAGGAAGGTGCAAAAAGGCCTGGAGAGCCAGGAAGACCAGCCAGAATTCAGTCTAAAGCTCCAGTTCACATCACTGGTCACCTCAAAGCCCTGAACAGCAACATGTCCAGGTGATTTCAGGTCCAGGATCAGGACAACTGCTTACAGTTATAATAAAACTAGATTCATTATAAAATACCTGAATGCATTAAAAATGATGTTTCTTCAATGCAATTTTTCAGTCTGCAGCACAGTACCAGGGCGACAATGGGAGTGAAAAATAGATTCAGTAATCAATCATGTGACTTAGTGCTAATCAATACCAGCTTCTTAAAGGGGTCTCATTACCAAGGTGTCACACTAGAACCATCTCCTGATGGCTGAAACCAAAGAGCTTCTTCTCCAGACCGTCACAACCTGATGGTTTCAGAAGAATCTCTAAATACTGAAGGTCCCAGTGAGACTGTTGGGTCAGGAACCAAATGGAAAGAACACCATGTCACCAAGCTCATTTTAAAGATTCAATTTAGAACACAATACCATCGTGTTGACCAAAAGTTCAATAGCCTGCTACCTCTGCTAACTGTTTATAACTGTTGCTCGTCCGTCTTTCCATAATAAAACTTCTAAAATCTAATTCCGTCTCAGACTTCTATTCGTCAATATTAAAATACATGATCTACTCACTGTGGCATCAGAAGAATCTAGAAATGTCCTTGTAAGAGTCTAGCGAGCGAAAGCTTCAGAGGAATCCTCTGTGTCAGACTGACAAAACTTCCTAGAGCTCTACAGAAGTGTGTGTTAATATAAACCATAAAAATAGAGTTTATAACACTACACCTTCATACCGTACTTTATTACTAGCCTAATATTCAGACTAGTTTTTACATTATTGTTACCTTAAAATGGCTCCAAATAAATAACAAATGCAAAAAGAAAATGGTCATGGTTTTGTTTTGGGTTAGAAAGTTAAAGAGCTAATAATAATAATAATAATAATAATAATAATAATAACAAATGATGATGTTAAACTTCTTAATGACCAATAAATGAATGTGTTTCCTGATTTCATCAGTGCGAACTACATGGTTAAATGTTTGTTGTAAACAGGATTTCTTGAAGCTCTTATTGGAGCAACAGTGTGAGGAAGAAGTGTGTGAGAACACACTCCCCTGTTTTATCTAAATCAAGGAAAAGTTAATGTGTTGTCATCTTGTTGTGTGTCTCTAAAGCCTGTAAATGATGTGTGTGTGTGTGTGTGTGTGGCTGCCAGGCGCTCTGCTGCAGCAGCACGTCCCTGCGGTCCACTGGGGGAGACGTCCAGATGAAATGTCATGCCTTTTCATGAGGGTGTCACTCAGAGCACCGACTCTATTCTCCCCGCTGCCGCCTCACATTAGGCTGATTAACACCAACTGACCCTCAGCATCCAAAACACAACGTCTCAGATCAAAACACCAGAGTTTAGCTGTAAACTTGAAGTGATGGAAACTCGGACAATAAACTATATTTATGAATTTATTAGCAATAAGTGTCTAAAACGTGGCCTCTGGTAGACTATTGGTAGACTGTTGAATCCAGGCTGATAATCATTAAAGGTGTGGTTTACTGGTTTATTTTAGGGATCCACATTTTTTCACTTCCGATCCAATCCCGATCCCTGAATTTGGATATCTGCTGATACCGATACTATTCAATACCAGAGCTCTATTCACTATAATATCTCAAATGTATCTAATGCTGCTGCAAGAAGACCTGTCCACACACACTAGTGAGGGGATTTATGGCTCTTTGAAAGGAGCCGTTCATTTAGGAGCCGTTCACCTCAAAGTGCCCTTCAAAGAAGTGGCTCTTTAAATGTTTTTTTGCAATATTTTGAAAAAGAAATGTCGTGTGGAACTATGTTTGGGGACACTCTTTGCAACACCCACGGTGTGCGTTGCTGATTAGCTTCCCAGATAGAACTGACGGGTTCATGTTGCTCTGCTCACTGATGTTGGTTTAAATGGAGCTGTTCTGTTTCAGACAGTAACTTGGGGTCATTGAATATCGCCTGCTGGCCTCAAACGTCACAGTTAATAAAAAAAAAAAGAACTATTGTGTCAGCTGAGACGAGTGGAATCAGATGGTAAAACAAGCTATTTGGAAGCAGGAGGAAGCTCCAACATGTTTACATCTGCAAGTTATCACTTCATGTTTTTAAAATACAGGTGTCTTGTTTTAGACGGCTCTTATGGAGTTGTGTTCCAGCTGCAGACGTGACGCAGCTCTAAGAATGGATGAAGATTATTCTAGGTTTCCATCCTTTAGAAGCAAACATCAGGCTTCAGAAGCATGATGTGCTTGTGGGCACACACACAGACATTCTCAGATATGTCAAGATAATAAAAACGAAACTTTGAAAATATCTTTCCGTGGCACAGAACAGATGGCATCTGTGATAAAAACGGTCTCTGTCCTCGAGGCGTCGCAAACAGAAGCATCTAGAGTTTGTGGTTGTTCTGCTGCCAGATGCTCCCAGAGGATGTCTGGTAAACAGCAGGATTTACTCTTCCTCCTGATTAAAGAGCAGTGTTTGCTGCTGGAACACCCAGTCACAAGAAGTGTTACCATAAAAGAGTTAAAGCGTGAGAAACGGATTCAGGTATAAAGAAAACTCAACCTGTACAGCAAGTATTCACACTACTTTGATAGAAGTGGGTTAGTGTGTGTGTTTAAGGGCCTGTATGTGTACACACTAAATACCTGAACTATCTGTGTAAAGTAACCAGTAAAGAAGAGTTTCCATGTTCATGTTAGAGAAAAGGAGGAGGAATGAGGCTGTTGTTATGCTATGGTATATGATGATATGATGTGTTGTGTTGTGTTGTCATGCTTTGCTATGGAGTAGTGAGTACAGGAGGGGGGTGAGGACACATCCTGGTGGAGCGCCAGTGGAGCAGGAGGAGACTTCTTGTACCTACACAGGTTGTGGTCTTTCAGAAAGTCCAAATCCAGGTACCAGTCCTGCAGCAGCCGTCTGAGTCCTGGGACTCCAGGTGAGTGAGAGCAGGTGGATGACAGCTGACATCAGACAGATCGGTTCCTCCTGTATGCAAACTGCTGAGGGTCCACCATGATGTCAACTGAGTCCTTGATGTGAACCAAAACCAACGGTTCCAGGCAGCTCATGACAATCATGGTGATTAGGAGCATTTGTTGCAGCTGAATGTTTTGGGAATGGGACAACAGTTAGAGCAGACGGGCACCAGAGCTTTAACAGAAAGAGCTGAAAACCTCCGAGTTCCTGGTCACACCTGTCCTGGACCAGCTGTTTCTGTAGGTTAATCCTCTGCAGCGTCGTCCTGACTGGAGCTGAAGACTCTCTGAAGGACAGCTCACCTGGCTGGACTGTGAACCTGGTGCAGCAGTTATTCAACCATCATGAGAGCAAACAACCCTCCTTTTTATTTTTGTTCATTTGTTATGTGTTTATAGGCTATGATGATTTTTATGGTTTTCTGTATGCTTCAGGGGTCATTGGTTACAAAACTGGAAGATGGTAAACTGGTAACTGAATCACGAGTAATGTAATGTTCTGTTTAATCAGTATATATATATATATATATATATATATATATATATATATATATATATATATATATATATATATATATATATATATATATATATATACAGACTGAACACAGAACCAAACCTGACCCACAGTATAAACCCTGACCGTGTACGGAGAAAATCTTTGAGGTTAAGTCTTTCAGAACGGGCTGATGGGAAAAAACAGGTGAACAAGAGAAATAATCTGCAAGCAAATTATACTCATTTTAATTTTTGTCATAAAATAAACCTTTGCACAAACAACGCCAAATTCTTTACAACCTTGACAAAACAGAAATAGTAATTAAAAGTAAGCCAGTGACAGATGTGTGGGGCTCTGCCTCCTGCTGCAGGCTGGAGAAAAGCAAACGGAACCCAAAACCACAAACAGCAGCGTCATTAAGCAGGTAAACACTGGGCCGCAGGTAAACACTGGGCTGGAGCCAGCAGCACTCTCAGGGTTTCACTAGACCAGACCTCAAGGGCCCAATGATGGAGCCAAACCAGGAGAACCAACAAGGCTGCTGGTTTAAAACGTCCTGAGAACGGCTACACACGCAGGTTCACCATGTTAGACCTCCAGACCCCCAGAGACCTCCACAGACCTCCAGACCCCCACAGACCTCCAGACCCCCACAGACCTCCAGACCCCCACAGACCTCCAGACCCCCACAGACCTGCACAGACCTCTAGACCCCCACAGACCTCTAGACCCCCACAGACCTCCAGACCCTTTCAGAGCTCTAGACCCTCACAGACATCTAGATCCCCATAGACACCTAGCCAAGTTTAGCTGCTTTGTTCCACCACTCTGATTGTGTGTGTGTGTGTGTGTGTGTGTGTGTGTGTGTGTGTGTGTGTGTGTCTACAGTCTGTAAATGTGTCTTAAATTCAACCTGTTACCATTTCACCAGCTGAGCTTCCAGTTTCCTCGTCTCCAAACGATCCACACCAGGGTCAGAGTTTGATTAAAGGTAAAACATTTGTCTGCCATGTTTTTTCTATAAATCACAAAGTTTGAATAGAAAGTGGCTTAAACAACTTCCAGACTTTGTTTTGTGAGTAAGCAGCTTTAGAAACGAGGCTCCTGGTTGTCCTAAACTTCACTAAAGGTTTCCTTTCTGTTCCAGACCTGTCGCTGTGTGCTGAAGAATAAAAAACTTCTCTAAACGTCACCTGGTTGTTGTTGGTGTCTTGAGTTCTGTCAGGTTACAGATTGTTGCAAAGTACTTTACCCCCAAAATACAGCATTCATTTTAATGCCCTGTAGTTTGGTGTGTGATAGTGTTAGTAAAATATCTCCTGAACCACTGGACATGTACAGCTAATTAACATCTGAAGGCAACCAGATTCAAGATGGCCGACATATAATTGAAATGAGCAAACAGAAGAACGTCTCCAACGCAGTCATTTTTATAGAAAGGTGTCATTATAGCTGAGAGACATTCACAACACATACTTTGAGTTCTAAGGAATCATGGGAGATCTTCATCACACTCATTTTTCTCTCAGGCAGTCATCTGGAAACCGTAGGGTCCTCAGTTCGATCTGGATGGGTTACTTTGTCGTCATGTCCATGAGCAGGACACCTCAGCCACCATGTCTGGTGGTGGTCAGGAGGTGATGCCGATTGTACGGCAGCTCCTGTCTGTCTGCAAAAGGACAGCTGTGGCTACAATGTAGCTCACTGCCATCAGCGTGTGAGTGACTGAATGTTGTGTGAAGCACTTTGGAGTCCTATACAAGTGCAGGACATTTACTATTTACAATTTGTTACAACAAATGATGGAAGTTAATTTACGAAAATGTATTTTGCCTGAATGATAAAATAACCCAAGGTTAATTAAATATATACACTCCCTTTCACCGTTTTTTTTTTCCAATGGAAAATACATTATTTAAAGTGACAATATGCAGTTTTGCTTGTTTTGGGCGCCCTCTGGTGTCCGTTTTAAATCACTGCATTACACAAGTTAGCATATTGTTTCAGCTTCTAAACGCCTAAATCTACCTGTTGAAATGTCTCCTCAGCCTTCATAGCTTTCTACAGGAGCGGTTATTTACTCCTTCAAAGAAATCAGCTGTGTTCAAGCACGGAGAGATGGGAAAAAATCAGGAATCATGAGCTAAAAACACTCCAGCGCTAGCATAACAGCTAGCCACTTTGGGTTAGCCTAACCTTCGTGAGACATGTGACTTCCTGGGTACCGTGACGGCGACGAAGATTTTGCAATCGTGGTATTCTGGATCTAACCACCAGATGGGGCTAAGTGACTTTTCATTAACTCTGTAAAGAGTCAGATTAACACAGACTGGCTCAAGGAAAAGATTTAAAAACATGAAAAAGTTGCATATTATCACTTTAAGGTCACAAGTTTGACCTGAACATGTATTTATATTTACTGAATTTTCACAAATGGTAAATTGATTTTTTCTTGAGATTGGACCGCAGAGTCTCCGCCCTGCTCTGCTACTCAGTCTACATCACAACGGATCCCTCACGCTTCACCCTGCAAGTGGGGGGTCTACAGGTGGATGAGCCCATGTAACCAGTTCAGGCTGGGACCTAGCGGCAAAAGTCTGGCCACCAGGCACACACACACACACACACACACACGGGCCCCAACCCCAGGCCCAGTAACCCTCCAGGTGTGTTTCAGTTGCCCAGTAGGTGTGGCTGGTCGTTACCTTGGCCCATGGTTCCCAGTACACAGGTCTGCTGCACTCGTTATATGAAGGCTTCAGAGAGGGGGTATCTGCTCTGCTCTCTATTTCCACAACACAGTTTTATTGATCTCGTTGTTTTGTCTACCTGCAACACCTTGAACTCCATTGTTTCACTCATTCCTGCACACAGACACTACTGAATACCCGATTCACACTTAAGTTACACGTACAACAAAAACATGATTATTATTAGTGCTTAAACTTCGTGTGACGCCTCCCTTTTCTGTTATGGCTGTAACATATCGGGGGCTCGTCCGGGATGACCGGTCCTCACTTTCATGAAGGAAGAAACCTTCCTAAATATCCAAATTATTGTCAAGAGGTTAAAAAAATCATGTCATTTATCAAGCTGTATCACACACACACACACACACACACACCAGCTGTCAGGCCAGCAGTTGTGTAGTTGATGTTCGTTAAGACTGTTGAGGGGGAGGTGAAACAGCTTCACTCTCAGGCGCAACACAGATGTTGAGTCCAAATCATTTGTGGTCCTCTGAACATGGAGGCTGAATTAGTCACAGCTGACCATATGGACCTGCGGTCCTTTAAAAAGGGCTCCTTCAAACTGGGCCATTCACTACATGTAATTGGAACACTTGATGCGTTCATTGTTGCCTTTTCAGAGCGATGGTTGGAGTTGGTTCTCAGTGGGTGGTGGTGCTACCAGATGTAACTCCCACATCAGTTTATGAGGAGAAAAAGAGCGTGTCTGTTAGTGGCTCTTCTGAGAAACGTATGTTTGAGGAGGAAAAATCAAGTTTGATCCAAAAAATCCACCAGTAAGTGAATGTTTTAATCCTGGCAAGAAACATTTTTTAAAAACCCAGTTTATTTTAGATTTGAAATGAATATTTGGGTTGTTTAAAGTGGTGATTGATCATTTATTTAGTATTATCATTATATTAATAGTATCATTATTAAACCCTTTTCCTGAACATACCACTGAGTCTGTGCTATGTGGTAACATTTATTTTACTGTGAACCAAATAAATGAACATTTTAATTGACAAGATCTCTGTTATTCTTTTAAGCTACTTGTATGAAAGGTTTGGTGAAATAAGAATTTTGACTGAAGTTTCTTAATCATGGCTATATTTAGCCGTGTCGGTACTGCGGGTCACACCGAGGACGTCAGAGAGGTGCAGGACATGTATGAGACAAAGACGGACAGGATCAGGACTGAGTCCATCAGAGGGACAGACCATGTTAGATGTTTAGGAGGTCAGATCAGAGATGGTTTGGACATGTAGAGGACGGATCGTGATGCTCATGTGGGAACTGCCAGGCAGGAGACCATGGAGATGCTTGCTAGACGACCTGCAGGGTACCTGACCACAGCACCAGGTACAGGTGTCTTCCTCTTCATGGACCAGAGAGCACGAGGGACCAGTGGACCTCAGTGTTGTTCATTGATGAAAGTCTATTCACATGAATAGAAATGATGGACACCATCGAAGTTGGAGACCTCAAGGAGACTCTGTCCATCAGCTACTGCAGTCTCCAGACCAGCCTTTGGTGGTGGAGGTGTTACAGTGAGGACAGGTGTCTCTAGTCAACACAGAACTGTCCTACACTCTGTGAATGTCTCTGAGACAAGTCCATAATACCTGGATGACATCATTAATCCAGTCATTGATCCTCTGCATGAACAACACAGGTCTCATTTCACCTTCATGGACCACAATGCTCCAGACCATCCAGGTTCAGACTGGAGGACCTCAGAGGGAGGGACCTGGACTTCCTCTAGATCTGAATCCATAGAAAACCTATGGATCAGCTGAGTCTCCATGTAGAGGCTGGTAACCCTGACCTCCAGAACCTGAATGACCTGAAGACCGCCCTTCAAGAAGAGAGTGATGTCATGACTCAGCAGACAATCAGTGGACTTGTGGACAACATGAGACGTCATCAAGCTGGAATCGATGCTCCAGGTCCCATGAGCAGCTACTGAGACACGGACATGTTTAGTGGGGGTGTCTCCTCCACTGCTGTTGGGTCAATAAACAGTTTGAGATGATCCAAAAAAAGGTTTTAAATAAAGGCAACTGGACTTATTTGGTTCTTTGAAGACGTGAGAGAAAATTTCACCAGGAAGACAAACATTCCTGTTTCTGTGAATCAGGTCAGGACAAAGTTACAGGGAGTCATGTGACGAGTTCAAATTGGGTTGTTGTTCTTTTAAAAAAAATTTTAAAAAAGTAGAGAAATCCTTTGATAACAAACACAGAAAGGTTTATTTATCATTATTTTATTGTTAAAGTTTGTATATAGATTTAACTAGAGTACCTTACTTAGTGAAAACATGCTGCTATGATTGTGATGACGCTGACTGTTAAAGTGTAAAACACCTACTGTATGTTTTACACTTTAACAGTGTAAAACGTACAGTAGGTGTTTTACACTGTTAAAGTGTAAAACACCTACTGTACGGTTGTTCCTTCTGGTTTTGCCACAGAGAGAAACTCTAACATTGTTCATTATAATTTCTACATGAATTCTGTTTGTTAATGTGTGCTTTTGACTTCGGGAAATGTTAAACTGGCTTAAATAAACATAACTTTGTTATTACACTTGTTGTGAACTGGTGCTGTTAAACAAACTGAACAGAGGATATAATGCAGCCATTAAGTAATGTTTTGTTTGATTTAATAATCAACAGTATGAAGGACAGAGGCTAACAGCTGGGCAGAGGTCTCTCATGTTACTGATCGTCCTCCAGCGCTCTGGAGGAACTTCACCCAGACGTGGCTCTGGCCCTCGTTCGATAACACTTCTACTTCCTGGTTTGTTTTGTTGCATTAAAGGACTTTTGTTTGGATCAGGTTCCTCCAGTGACTCACTGACAAAATAAAGCATTAAACACAAGTCAATGTCAAAGAGATTTAAAACAATTAAAGCTAAAATCTTTTGGGTTGCTTCATGACCCCTCTGCCCACTAGGGAACACTTCATTATTCAATGAAAACATGCATGTAAATACTACAAATAAACAACGTTTCACAGCTTTAGCTGTCATCAAGAGAATGATTCAGTTCAGTTCAGATGATTACTAAAGCGCCAGTTCGGAAAACAAATCGTCTCAAAGCGCTGAACAAAACAACACATCCAGAATCAGGTCAGCTGATTATAGGAAATGTGTTTCAGCTGTAATAAAAATAGTCATCATCAAGAAAACAATTAGCCAGGTCGTCTCGTTATAAAGGAACCAGCTGATTGGACGAAACAGTTACAGCATTCTGAGCAGCACGATATGAGGAAGACGATGGGAAGGAAAACTCTTTAAACAGGAAGAAATCTCCAGCTGGACCACGCTCAGGGTGGGCGGAGCCTAATGCCTCAGCCCGCTGTAGTCTAAGGACAGGAATGAGACACCTAGGATAACTATGGGATTTATCAAAGAGCCAGAGCCTCAGCTCAACAGCAGACAGGGTTTGTGTCTGGATGGAAACTAGAAGCTGGCTCCACCAGAGAGGAGCCTGAGAACTGAAAGGAGCCAGTGGAGTGATGCTGAAGCTTCAGAAATCTCATCTCTCTTTCTGGCTCCCGTCATAACTCTGGCAGCAGCATCTGGATCAGCTGGAGGCTCTAAGAGAACATCCTGATCATAGAGAAGTGCAGGAATCAAGTCTGGAAGTAATGAATGATGGACTAGTTTCACTCATAATGGGTGAATTCATTTCAGATATTTGATCTTTTAAGATGAAAGTATTTGATTATAGTGACCCAGAACATTGTCTCTTTTATTGGTATCTCCTGGTATAAAACTATGACTACGAGTGTGTCTGACCTCAGATAGAATGACACCAGAACCATGAGCTTGGTACCGGCCCACTCTGAAAGCTTTGCTGAAGTGAGTCTGGGAGCGACATCTCTGTCCTTTTCCTTCACAAACACTAACATTTCAGAGGAATAAAAGTTGACAAATGAAACCAATTAATGCCGACTTAATGCACCTCTAGAGGAACATTTTATTGCGACAGTAAATGACCCGAGCAGAGAACTATTACACAGCACTTTAGCATAATCAGATATGCCTAAAAGCCTCTCATTGGCCTTTAAGCTCCTCTCTTCGTGTGAGGCACTCAGAGTTAAAACACCAGAGGTCTGAATCAGTCCTCTTCCTACGGTCCCAGCAGATCTTCGGGCCTGCTGCTACTTGCTGTCCTCTTGGATATCAAACTGTTTGTTGGGTTTGGTGGATTCCAGCATGAGTTCATACAGCTGAGCGATCTGTTCATCCTGGAAGTGGTTGAGCCGCTCCTCCGTCAGGTCGGCACCAAACGCCACCGAGCCACGCTGTCGTCCTGACGCCTCCAGAACCTGGGTCTGCAGGGTGTCCTTATAGCTCTACAGTAAAACACACACACACATATATAGATCAGATTAGCACAAGCAGAATTAGCAGCACCTGGTCTTCCACCTCACCTCCACTCTGAGTCATTAAACATCTAATCTAGTGAATCAGGCTGACAAACAGCTGAAGCTTCATTCAGCAGATATCAAATAAACTAAACCTGTCGGTGCTGCATACAGCTAGTAATCTACTGAGCGACGGGAATGGCATGAAGTGTATTAGACCCCTTACAGGTTCCTCTGACTTAAAGGTTTCAGATCAACACATGAATTTCAGCATCAGACAAAGAAAACCTGAGAAAATATAAAATGCTGCTTTCAAATGATGATTTCATTAACTAAAGGAACAAACCTGACCCTGTTTGAAAACGTTTGTCCCTTAAACCTAATAACAGGTAGTAACTCCTGGTTAGTGACAGATAACTAGTAAAGAGTCTCAGGTGTCTGTGGAGGAATTCTGTCCCACTCTTTATAGAATTGTTTAGTTACAGTTAGGGCTGGGCGATATGGGAAAAAATCCTATCACGATATAATTTTTCATATTGGTCAATACCGATATATCACGATATAAAACAAATCCCTGTTTAGGTTGATCTTAAACAGGGGCGGACCTAGGGGGGGGGGGCTTGGCCCCCCTGTGGCCCCATGTTAAGTGCTTAGTGTTTTAGAATGTACCCCTTTTAAAAAGCAGCTGGCTCCTGCCTGGCCCCCCCTCTAATTTTTTTCTAGATCCACCACTGATCTTAAATGTTCCCTGAAATTTAAAGATATCTAAATTAGATTAGATTCTAAATACCCAGAATTCCTCCACATGACTGAAGCAGAGTTCTCAGAGGGCCCAAAGTCGAACCTGAACACAAAATGACGTGGTCACGTTAAACACTGGACCACCGGACCTGAACCCGAGTGTTGTTTTTTAACGCAGGGTGGACCAGGAAGACCGCGGACGCCGCCCGAGGGCGCACCCTTTTGATGCGGAGGGAGAAAGATGGTAAACGAGAGGGAAGTTGCGTAAGGATAAAAAAATTTGTTTCATTTCTCTGCCCTCCTTAAGGGAGTTTCAGGGACTTGAAGCAGGCAAAACCCACCTCACTACATTCAGAGCAGACAGACTCAGACAGTCACAACGTTGACACATGATGTAGGTAGGGTGGGTGGGAGCTCCGAGCCCCCCCATGAAGCCCCCGCTAGAGCGCAGCCTCAGTGAGGCCACTCTGGAGAGGGAGGAGTGTTGAGGAACGAGGAGGGCGTTGAAGGTGGATGGTAGATGTGTGCGTATCAGTAGTAAGGCTGAACGATTAATTGTATATGCAATTAAATTGCGATATGACAAAATGAGATTTTCTAACCGCAAAGGCTGCGATTTGACTGGTCATGAGATTTGGGAAAGTCGTGACTTGCGAGCAGCTCAAACAACCGTGGAGCAGTGGCAAGAGAGATGGCCTCCCATGTCAGAGAGCGTGGGTTCAAACCCCGGCCCGGCCATGTGTCGAAGCATCCTTGGGCAAGATACTGAACCCCCTAACAACCGCCTCCCGGGCGCCATCCTGAGTTAACAGCCCACTGCTCCTTGAACAATGAGGATTAGTCAAATGCAGAGATGAATTTCCCCAAGGGGATTAATAAATTATAAATTATTATTATTATTATTATTAATAGTAGTAGCTTAGTAATTTAGACGTCTGGTTGAAACAAACTACACAAATGTCTAATGCTAAATTCTAGAGGTTTACTAACAAGCAATATACTGTTGTAATGCATCAGAAGACTTTTTGAGCAACAGTTGTTTCAAATACCTGTAGACAGGGTCCGAAATTAACACTCGCCACTCGCCAAATGCGACCAAATTGCTCCACTTGGCGAGTGAAATTTGGAGCGTCATCCGCCACATGGCGAGTACGTTTTTGCACCAACTTAGTTCTGTTCATCAGATGGATTTCTGTGACGCTCCTCTCCTGCCTGCACGCCACGTATGCGAAACATGAGAGTCGCACCCTGAGGCATTTCCTCCTATCTATTCACTGTTCGTCAAGGCAGCAGCAGTTAGCTTTAGCAGCGATGTGTGGCGGTTTAGAACTGGAGTCAGCCGGTCTTCAAAAAGAAAAGTAATGGAACTGGAAGAGAAACCACCAGGACCAGTGGCAACCAGAAGATTTAATGAAAAGTGGCGAACTGGAGGTGGTGGTGGAGATGTTGATGTTGACGCTAGCTACAGGGCACAACAGGTGTTGTGCAGTAGTCTGTTCCCCTGAATTTTTATGTTCCCCATGTCGAACCGCGAGCTTCACAGCACTTCTAAAAGATTTCTACAACACGTAGTCGTGCTAGGGTTGATACTTTATTTAGTTCACAGTAAATAAATTAATACAAATTTTAAATTGACATTTTTTTCTTTTTTTGTTTTGTTTTAAACACTGACAGAATCGCTGAGCATTTTATCCGCTCCAGGTGAACATACCTGTAGTATTTCAGGGGAGCAGATTTTAGCACAACACCGGAATCTGCACAGACGAGCTGCTCCGTTTTCCTTCAGTACGCTAAAAGACCCGTAACACCTCACTGGTCCTAGGAAATAAGACGATGAAGGGACTCCACATGAGGCTGTAAGACTGTCAGAAGCAGGAGGGCAGATTTCATGGAGAGAAAACAAGGAGTCTGACTAGATTTCATTAAGAGAGTTCATTAAAAACATTTCTAAAAAAATAAAATAAAAAATCTGAAATGTGTAAAAAGTAGTTTTTATTAATGATTATTTAATTAAGTTTCATTCCTTTCTGTTTGGAGCCAACATAATATCATATTATAGAATAACGTGCTTTGAGTAGATCTAAATCATTTAGAATTTTGGCCAGTCAAAAAGTATTTTTTGGCCGGTGACTCAAAATTTTAATTTCGGACCCTGCCTGTAGATTTTGATCTGCAGCAGTGTCTCTCCTGATCTTACTAGCAATGAGCACAGCACCAGTCAGGGGACTACTTCCTGTTTGTCGAGGGTCTGCCTGGCCTGCTCTGAGTAATGCCACCAGTGGGCTGTGATCAATAACTGATAGAAGACACCACAGAGTGACCAAACCCAACGTGTTGGTACCCTTTGGTTCAGGACTCTGACGTCACTCAGGTCCAGTCTTTGGTCTAGTCTGTGGTTAACTCCAGTTTATGTGGGGTGACTCAAAACTGTAATACATGAATCATCCCATGAGCAGCTTTATGGCCACCCCCATGTGTTCCTTCCTTTTCTTTTTGAAAAGCCATCCATCATCCCAGTCTGAAGCCTGCCTTTTCACAAAGCATCTTGGGTTTGGAATGCTCCTACTGTGAGCAATAACAAGCCATTTATCTAAAAGGCTTTTTCCTGCACATAATGTAATTATGTTGAATATTTGCCAAGAGGGAAATATCCTCTCTAAGCCAGGCAGGAGACTCGCAGCATAAAAGAATACTTCAAATATTGCTTTAGACTTTTTGAAGTCACTGTGAGCACACGGTCCTGGTAGGATGTCCAGCCGTTGGCTGCAGGAGAACATGTGAGGAGAAAAGAAGTGGGTCATGAGACGGGGTTTGAACTGGTCCTTTTCTATACAGGTTTGAAGTTTTAACTAAATATTTCATCAGATGCATTGTGTGACATTTTTTGGAAACCAAACATGCGATCTCCACCTCCCTTCTCCGTCAGTTTTTACCTCTTATTATTTATGAACCTCCTGGTTTCTCCTTCCAAAGATGGTGATGAACGTTCATGACGATGCTTCTACTTTAGATCAGCCAGGATGACTTATGTCTGTTTCTCTGCTTCTCGTTTGTAAAAGTTTGAATGTAAATCAAAATTTGTCATGCTTCTGATGAATAATTATTTCATGGATTGAACAGGTCCAGAGAGTCCAGAGGAGTAGTGAAGGTAGGAGCTAGTCTAGAAGATGTTCTCTGAAGAGCTGGGTCTTCAGGAGGTTCTTGAAGATGGACAGCGACTATAAATAGCATCACATCATTTGCTTTCTAATTTATAGTTTAGTTAATATTGTGAATAATTCTGAAACCGGTGTTGCTAATTTATCTCAGTTTTCTCAACTTTCTTAACCAGTGTCATGTTGTTAAATCGGGGTAGAGAACCCTGGTCCGAGAGAGCCGACGTCCTCCTTGTTTTCCAACTATCTTTGTTGCTCCTGCTGTTGAGTACCTGGATCAGGTGTGTTCAACAAGTCAGAAGCTGAACACACCTGATCCAGGTAATCAGCAGCAGGAACAGCAGAGACGCTTTGACAACAAGCAGGATGCCAGCTCTCTTGGACCAGGGTTTCCTAAAATAGTACCTGTAATTCCTTCGTGTTACTCAAAGGGCTGAGTTTACGGGTAGGCAGGTAAAGCGTGTGGACTGATAACGTCCAAAGCGAGTGGGGTAGGCTGGATCCTCTGAAGGAGGACCTCGTTTCGGGCTGCGTCAAGGTCTGATCTGTGCGTCTGGGTAGCAGGAAATCATCCTGACAAGTGCTCCGCCTCAGCCTGGTAAACCAGACTCTATATGTGTATATCTAGTCTGGCTACTGTCCACTGAAACCACTCATTCATAGGGGCGGGGCCAACAGCTGTCAATCAGACTGTCTTCACATGCTATTGGATAGCACTAAGACCAATCAGAGGCGTTTAGCAACAACCGGAACCAGCTGGTAGATTAAACTTTTACCATATCCTGTCGGCAAAGCGGCCAATAAATCCTTTCAAAATAAAAGCCTTAAGTTCCTCTATCTGTTCACGTCTTAGAGAAAAGCTCAGATCTAAATCGTCTAAAGTCGATGACAAAGACGTTTCAACGAACACGGTTCCCGAGCTGCCGCCATGTTGTTTAAATTCAGAGTCGGAGCTCTGATGTCATCGGCTAATCCCGCCCACAACCAACCCATTAGAGCGTTGTGATTGGCTTGCTACAACACTGACCGGACCAATCAGTGGGCTGCAGAGGTTCCAATGGAGCGAGTCTAGACCAAAGTCTGCAGAGCAGAACTGATGGTCTAGTTTACTAGGCTCGCTTCAAACGCAAGTTGCGTAAATTTTTTTACGTATTTTTAAAAATTAATTCATCAAATGTAAGGCATTAAAATCCCACCCCTAGATAAAAGATATCAAAAAGATGAATCACACAGTAATAGCTTAAAGACTTATGACTTGTTTAAAATGTGAACGAGGTTTATTGAAACAAAAAGAAGAATTTTTTAAAGTATAAAAGTTAGAATTACCTAAAGTCTGAGCCAGAATGTCCTGAACGTACAGTAGTGATCAA
Organism: Callopanchax toddi; assembly: GCA_006937965.1. Taxonomy (NCBI): domain Eukaryota; kingdom Metazoa; phylum Chordata; class Actinopteri; order Cyprinodontiformes; family Nothobranchiidae; genus Callopanchax; species Callopanchax toddi. The sequence goes on along the minus strand of SSNR01000268.1, from coordinate 893,542 downwards.
AGAGCTGAGAATTTCGTTTGAGCACAAAGAATGTATAAAAGGACAGGATGAGAAAGTTGAATAAAAAGTAAAGAGAATCAGAAAAACTATAGACTGAGTCAGCGCTTTAACAGCTACAGCAGCCAGGAGCTACTGATCAGATTACTGATGAACTGATCAGATTATTGATGAACTGATCAGATTATTGATGAACTGATCAGAGGTAACAGCAGAAGTTTGGGCTGTTTGCTGCTCCGGAGCATACAGGTGTGTGTGTTTAAACCATCTGTAGAGCAGCAACGCCGCCTTTCTCCATTCATCTCAGTGTTTCTTGCAGCGTGTTTGACCCACTGGAGGTGATTTATTTGGAGTGCTCCCACTCTAAAATAACTGGATTAAACACCGAACGCTGAAGCCTCGTAATGTCATTCTGGTTTTTTCTTCTCTCGACTCTATTGAGGAAACTGGGATGGAGCTTTAATTTCTCCGGTCTCCACAGCAGAAGGTGAACGGTGAAATCTGCAGTAAGGGGTTAATCCCTCTGCACTACACCAAGACGCCTGACAGCCCGTCAGTGTGCTCAGAATGTAATCAGGAGGTTCTGCTCTCTAGTCGATATCGACCCAGCTGTGGCCAAAAGTCTTGAGACACTAGTGTTGGTTTCACAAGGTTTTCTGGTTTAGCGTTTCCAGATCGTTCTGTCAGAAGTTTGAATGATTATTAAAGGAGAATTACAGCATTCAGAGGTTATATGTAATTTTTCCTCCACAGATTAAAAAAAAAGAGAATCAAACCTTCCTGCTGAAGGAAGAATTTCAGGCTGAACGTCCTTTAGATGTGGTTCATCTGGCTGTGGGTGCCATCTAGTGGTTTCAGTAAATGTCTTTTTCATGCAGCCACACAGAATCAGAATCTGAGAGGGCAGCCTGTTGATAACAGCCAGTCATCTGCCTGATTAGAGGATTACAGGTGATCTCACCTGTTGACGGTATTTAGCTTCTGCAGCAGAGAAGTTCATTATGAAAACAAAGGAGCCTCCATTAGAGGCAGAAAAGGACAAAGATTATTGAGGAACCAGAGGCTGCTGGTTTAGGGTTTATTATTTAACTCTGAATTACCGGTATTAGTTACTAATCATCTATAAATTGCTTATTCCAAGAAGTGAGGTAAAATGTCAATTTCTGTTTACATCATTGGTTTAAAGCTGCACTCAGCAGGTTGGTAAACAAGCTAGGTTAAAGCAGCACTCTGGAGGATTTCATCAAGAGAGCAGTTTTTGAATCTAGCGTCCAAAGGCTCCTCCTCAAAACATCTCGACACGCGCGTCCGGTCGTGTGTGCGCGCGTGCACGCGGCGCATATACTTCGGACATGAACTGTACCGCTCAATGTGTAGGGTTTAATCACTCACAGTTCACAATCTTATTCCAACAACACTACGAGGGTCTGAAGAGCCCTCTCTGTCCCTGCTGCTTCTGATATTAGCTCTGTTAGCAGAGAGCTGCTGCTGGACTCTGAAGCTGAACTTGACTCGGCCCTGGATGAACTTTCTGACCAAAATAAACGCGTAACCCTGTCAAGCCTTGTCATTCTGTGAGGTGAAAGGTTTAAAAATAAAAATAAATCCGTCTTTAGCTGGAGAATGGGTAGGTTTTTAGTAGAAATGAGCCGTGAGTCCTCAGTGAACGGCTGAGACGGCAGAGAAACACACGGAGCGTCCTGTACGACAGCGCCCCCTACTGGTACAGGTTTGGTCGATGCGCGTGCATGTTGAGAGAATGCAGAAATTTGAATTTCATTGGCTGAAAAATGTCGGTGGCAAGAAATAATGCAAAGGGGTCTCTAGGAGGAAGGAGGGTCTTCATCAGAATGACAGATGTTGTGGAACTCAACCCATAGATCATAGTTTAGACCTGAAATATCATTTAGAACATTTAGAAAACTTTGATACAGAGAAAAATAATCCAGAGAGCCGCTTTAAGCTAGCTATTTTACACAAACACGTCTCAGAGCTCTCACCCCTCCCGTCGGGTAAAATCCGTAGTCCAGCCTTTATAGGACCATGCATTGCCACAGTAACTGTACAAAACTCCAGCCATAGAAACGTTTCTCCAGGTTTTTCCTCTTTTTACCTCCAAACGTTTTTAGTTTTCTGCTGAAAATGTGTTTTTTTTTTTTTAAACTCTGGTATTTTTTCCTAAAATTGAAGCGCTAACAGCCGGCTGTTTCTGTCCTCTCTCACTTCCGGGATGTTCTGCTGTAAAATGCACCCGGGTGGATTAAAGCCATACTCAGTAGCCAGGTAAACAAGCTAGGTCTTGCTAGCTAGTTTACAGAAACACGACTCGGTGCACTCACCCCTCCCGTCGGGTATAATCTGTAACGCCAGCCTCCCGCGGACATGGGACCCCGCTTTGCGACGATAACAATGCACAGTCTAACTTCAGCCGTAGAAACGTTCCCCCAGCTTTTCCTCTTTTCACCTCCAAACATTTTTAGTTTTCTGCTAGCTGAAAAGGTGTTTTTTGGGGGGACTCTGGTATTTTTATCTTAAAATGAAAGCACTGACCACCGGCTAATTCTGTCCTTTCAATTCCGAGATGTTCAGATGGAAAATGTGTCCAGGCGGATTAATGCCAATCCAAGCAGTGAGGAAATGCGGCAGACAGACAGCTGGATTGTCCAATCCTATCGTTCGGTCCGAACGATAGGATTGGCTGAAGTTTTTAGAGAACTGCGGGACAACTACTTTATTGATTTCTTTCGGGGTTTTTTTAATCTCCACAATATATTTATGGCTATACTATGTTGGAATGTTGTTAAGAGGCTTAAAAAAAACATTAAAAGCTACATTGTTTACCTGGCTACTGAGTATGGCTTTAATGGAGGATCCAGTGAGGAAGTGAGGCGCATCAGCGAGACAGACAGTCGGATTGTCCAATAGTTGCTTTCGGTCCGAAACGTATGATTGGCTGAGGTTTTTAGACAACAATGGGACAACCACTTTATTGATGTCCTTCATTTTTTTTTAATCGCCACAACTAGAACGTTGTTAAGAGGCATGAAAAAAAACCCGTTTTAAGCTAAACTGTTTACCAAACTGCCGAGTGCAGCTTTAAACAAACAAACTGCTGAAGTTGATGACAGCTGATGCAGCAGCTGTGGTGGAGCTGGAACCTGATTATACTCATCCTCCTCCATCAGCTTGTTCAAAAATCCATCAGCTGTATCAGGATCATCGAGCAACAACTAGAAACAACAAGGTGTCTGCTTAGCGTTGAACAGAACAGTCGCTAACGTTATGTTCTGAATATAGCCGTACTCAATAGGCGGCCTGTAAATTCTAATTTTTAGAATATTCAATGAATTATTCTAAAAAGTAGGAGGTTGTGGAGGATGGACTGAGCATCAGCTACAGGTGGATGAACCTCAACAGAGGCTTCCAGCTACATGTAGCCTGACTTTTAGCAGCTTCAGTGTGACGTCACCTGGCAGCTCCCTATGTCCTTTAAACGGGTAGAAGTGAATGGTACAGTAAACAGAGCTGGATAAAGGAAGTTTAGTTAACTTCATCTTTTACTTGGTTTGATTTGAATAAAAACAAGCCTGTAAAAACACCCAGACCTCGACTCAGACTGAAGCAGACGCCGATTCATCCATGATCACTTTTAAACTGCAGCCTGGGCAGAAAGGGCTGACCGATAACTGGGACAGGAAGTCAACCAACGTAGGCAGTGCCTCCTAGTGGTGTGTGTGTGTGAGGGGGGTACTGGCTGAAGGGTTTAAATTATTAAAATTAAATTAATTAAACACATACGTTGACTACAAGTGTTCACGTTGTCTAATTATCACAGATGTAATCGATTTTGATGACGATAAGTATGGGAAAAGGGGAATTTGTGGCAACATAAACCCCAATGCAACGTAGTGGAAACTGTTCTCTGCATTTAGACCATCCCCGAGGAGCAGAGGACCAGGAGGCAGCTGGAGTTCAGTCTCTTGTCCAACGCATTGCTGGGCTTTGAACCCTGGTCTCATGACGGACGGCCTCTCTCCCCCATTGGCAGCAACACTAGTCAGTAGCCCAAAATTATGAACCAGCCTTATCAGAATTTTTTAAAACCATCACAGCATATCTTAAGAGAATTAAGAGTTTTATGAGACCAGCAACATTTTAGACCCCTGATAAGGTTCAAATGGGAACCTGAGGTCCATTTATCCCTAGAGGCGAATGATCAGACTCATCTGAACCCCAATAAGGGACTAAAAAGTAATATGTTTTGACATGACCAAAACAACATGTTAGCTTAAATCTCTGGTCTGGAGTTGAACTCTGGTTAGTTAATTTTACCCTGATTAGAACTGTTTCAGAGCTGAAATTCAGGATGTAAAGTCTAAAATAAATCAACATAATGTGAAGTAAATCCCTTTGTTTGTGTCCCGAGTTGATTTGACATAAAACCGAAGAACTGGTGAACTTTCTATCCTCCACTGTGTGTTTACAGGCCGATTCTTTTTGTCTCCAGATCTGGAAACGCTGATTTTTAGTGAACATTTCTAATCAGGACAGCAGCAGAAGGCTGTTAGTTCTAAACCACTGAAACAATCAGGTGAATTCCATGACCTTCAGAATGGGTTGGACTGAAGGCTAGTAGCTGTCTGTTACCTTCCACTCGCTCATGAAGCTCTTCACTTCGTCCGCCGAGGCGTCCTTGTGTCTCCGGAACTCGTCCTTCACGTAGCGGTCTCCCAGAGCCTTCAGGTGGAGCGGCAGGAACCGGTGCAGAACCAGAATCCTCTTATAGAGCCGGCAGACCCGGGAGACGTGAGCGGACATCACGTCCGGTCTGACTAACTCTTCCTAAAAACCTCCAAAAGCCGTCACTAAACCAGTACAACCGTAATAAATCGAACCTAAAGCTGTTTATACTTTCACAGCTCTTTGTTTATCCCGGAAGTCTTCTTCTTCTTCTGATTCTGGTGTGTCGCTATTTGGTTACATCAGCGCCGCCCGCCGGCTCAAAGTGGAATAACAACGGTATGGTGTAAAAGATTAGTGTCAATTCATTCTTTACATGAATTATTATACATTTATTGCACAATAAAAAGTCAAAATACAGCAACAAAACGATATGCTTGTGAGATAAGGAAACCGTAGGGTTACTTAGTGTTCGTTTTAAATCACAGTCATAAAAACAAACTGTTGGGAACGTTACTTTAAAAAAGTAATTAGTTATAGTTACTCACTACTTGTTCCAAAAAGTAACTGAGTTAGGTACAGAATTACTTTATAACAAAAGTAACTAGTTACCAGGGAAAATAATTTTTGCGTTACTATTTAAAACAAAAACTTGCGGTATATCAAAGAATTAGGATTTTTCTGAGCAGTTTTTATGAATAAATTTAAAAGAAGCGGAATCTTCAGGACTTAACGACACCTCACAAACACATTCTGGACTTTTAACTCAATGAGTTTGAAGTAGTGGATAAATCTCCACCTTGAAGATGACAACTTTTCATCCTAATGCTCCAGAGTCGCTGTTGTGTTGTTTATAATAAACAGTCCTTTAGTTCAGTTTTATGTTTGCTTAATTGAACACGTTCTCATGCATCTGACCGCCATGTTTCTCTCTCGTTCTGTTCTCGCGATAACTCAATAACAAACTATACTACATGTTCCTCCTTTGTTTAGAACAAAAGCCTAGCCGTAACAAAAAAACAAATCAAACAATCACATTGTTTTAGTACTTTCTAAAATAAACAAACTTTTTTCCATTTCTTTTTTCAAACAGTGACATTTAACTTGTCAACAAATCCAACATTCATTTCCACTTTATTTATTTATTCAAGTCTCTCTGTATCTGATGGGCTTTCTGACAACACGTCCCTTCCTGGTAGTGATGACATCAGACACAGGTGGGTTAGGTTCAGGTGGGATCTCGACTGATGGAGTGTTCTTCTCAGCACTCAACACATCCTCTGGTTCATTATGGATTTGAGGGTTGTGTTCCAGTGAAGGTTCAACAACATCAAAGTCCATTACAACAGGTGTGTGGCAAAGATGTTTGACATTCCTGATCACCCTTGATCCATCTTCTGTGTTGATCAGTTCAAAGGCGTTATCAGCTGTGTTTCTCAGTATCACATAACGAACGTTACTGAAGGTAGGATCCAGCCTTCCAGTCTCCCTACTAGCAACGTAGACTACATCACCAACTTTAAAGTTGTGCTCCTTTGCTCGGCTGGTCTTGTCAGCGTACTGTTTCATTTTAGTTTTGTATTCCTCGTGATGATTTTTTACATCTGTTATCCTCTTCTTTTCTTTTAGAGTTTCACATTCCCTCTCCAAGTTAGGACATTTTGTGCGGATGTCTCGTCCAAACATGAGCATTGCTGGTGTCTCTCCCGATGCTCTGTGTGGTGTTGCACGATATGCCATCAGTATCTTTGGAAGTTCATTTTTCCATAACTTTCCCACACTCTTGGATGTTCTGAAGGCTTTCTTCAGGTATCTGTGAAACCTCTCTATTTCCCCATTGCTTTTAGGATAATATGGAGATGCTCTGATATGTTTAAATCCACAGGACTTAAGGAAAGACTCAAATAACTGTCCTACAAACTGCTTTCCATTATCAGTAACAGCCTCCAGGGGATATCCAAATCTAGCAAAGATCTTAGTCATTTCTGTTACCACAGTGGATGAGAAAATATCTGAAATGACTATAGCTTCTGGGAAAGATGAATAGTAGTCAATCACAGTTAATATGTACTGGTTTTGGATGGGACCTACCAGATCAATACCTATTTTACTCCAAGGTCTTGGTGGTAGTTCTAGTGGTTGGAGTGGTTGATCTTCATGTAGTGGCTGATTAAGCACACAGGCAGAGCAGTTTCTGATCAGTCTTTCAACATCTAGGTCCATGTTGGGCCAGTAGAATTTGCTCCTCAGGTATTGTTTTGTTCGAATCACTCCTTGGTGAGTCTCATGTCCGATTTCCAGTACTTGTTTCACCATCATTCTTGGTAGAACTATCCTATGTCCTCTCAGTACAAGTCCATCATATGTGCAGAGCTCTCCTGCACATCTTCTGTAAGGCTGCAGTTCATCTGGGATTGGATTTGGCCATTTTCCCGTCTCCACAATTGTCAACAGTTGACTCAGTGTGTCATCTTCAGACATTTTCTGTTTTATGTCCTCAAGGCTAATGGCTTCTACCTCATACATCGTCACTGACAGCACTCTGTCCACGTATGTTTCCACATACTCATTGTAGTCTGTCTCTGGTAAAGGAAGTCGTGAAAGAGAATCAGCTACATTCGACCTTCCAGCAATGTGTTCTATCTGATAGTCATACGGTTGTAGTCTCAGGCCAAGTCTTTGTATTCTGGGTGGTGACAGTGTAGCTTTTTCTGAGTTGAACATGTAAATGAGGGGTTTGTGGTCTGTTTGCAGTGTAAACTTGGCTCCCCACAAATACGTTCTGAAGTGTTCCACAGCCCAAACACATCCTAAAGCCTCACTGTCATGAAACCCGCTCTTGCTCTCTGCCCCTCCCTCACCTGCTAATCATCATCATTGTTTCCACCTGTCCCTCTGACTATATTAACCACAGTTCTGCAGCTCCTCAGTGCGAGATCATCTGTTGTAGTTACCTCACAGCCTTCAAGCCTTCATAGTTCTGTTTCCTGTTCCTGTTCATGACCACAGTTTTCCGTACCCTGACTACTGCCTCTAGCCTGCTCCCTGTCGGACCTCGTTTGGATACTTTTGGATTTTTGACCTACCTTCCGTTACTGGACTGCCGTCTCTGCCTGCTCCCTCTGGATTCTGCCTGCTCATCTCCGACCCGGACCGCCTCTGACCATCCCTCTACTGGATCACGGACTTCCCCTACCCGCTGTGGTGAGACCCACTCTCCCATCGCTTGTACTCACCTCCTTGTCCCGTTTTCTCCCCCATCAGCCGGACTTACTCCCTGTGGATTCCACTCCTCCTCGTTTTTCCCTTCTGGACGTACTCTCACCGGACTCACAGCTCTATTCCACCTCCCCTTTCCCTTTTACTATAATAAAGACTCTTATTGTTTTTACATCCTGTTGTCTGGGTCTCGTTCTGGGTCTGACTTGCCACAGTCATTACAGAACGATCTCGCCAACATGGACCCGAGAACTGAGACTACACCAGACCGAGAGTGGTACAAGAAGGTCGAGACCGCCATCAACAAGTTGGAAGGCAACGTCCTGGGTCTGTCCCTCAAGGTGCAAACTCTCACCACGGCTGTTAGCGCTCCTGCTGCTAGCGCTTCCTCTGCTAGCGCCTCCAGCTCTCCTGACCCTCCGAACACCACGTCACGTCCGGTTGCACCGTCGCCTAGCAACGAACCCAAGCTCCCGCCTCCAGAACGTTTTACTGGCGACCCAAAGGAGTGTAGGTCTTTCCTCGTCCAGTGCTCCCTTCATTTCGAGCTCCAGCCATCCTCCTACCCCTCCGAACGATCCAAGGTGGCTTATGTCATCTCCCTCCTCTCAGGTAAAGCCAAGCTGTGGGGAACTGCTGAATGGGAGAATAACTCCGCCTCCTGCAACTCCTTTTCTGCTTTTTCTGAAGCACTCACCAGGGTTTTTGATCCTGTCCGCCCTGGGAGGGAGGCTGCCAGGGGTTTATTCAGCATCCGGCAGGGTTCAAGACCCGTGGCTGATTACGTCATTGACTTTCATGCGCTCATGGCAAACTGCAAGTGGGACTCCGAGGCCCTTTTTGATGCTTTTTACCAGGGTTTATCCGAGGAGATCAAAGATGAGATCGCCACCCGGGACCCCCCTGTGACCCTCAGAGAACTGGAACAGCTGGCGTCACGAGTGGATCAACGGCTTCGGGAGAGGAGAAGGGAGAGGACCAGAGACGTACAGGTCAGACCGGTTACTCGCTATCTACCCAGATCTCCTCCCTCTCCTGCCTCACAACCAGAGTCTCCACGCCCCCTCCTGAGGAGCCTATGCAGATCGGACGCACCCGATTGTCCCCGGAGGAGAGGGAGAGGAGGACCCGCCTAGGACTCTGCTACTACTGTGGTGGGAGAGATCACAGAGCCGTCCTGTGCCCGTTAAAAGCCAAGGCTCAGTAAAGGTAAGGGGAACTTTACTGAGCTCTATGTCTAAAGTTAAGAGATGTCCCCAGACTGTTTTAAGAGCTGTTTTTCCCCAGTCCCCTGTTTCCTGTGATTACCCAGTGTTCATCGACTCCGGAGCCGACACTGAATTCATGGACTCCAAGCTGGCTGCTGCTCTTAAACTGGACTCCACACCCCTCTCACAACCTAAGGAGGTTTTCGCCATTGATGGACGCAGGATTTATAGCATCACTCATTGCTCTGTTCCCGTTACCATGATACTGGCTGTGAACACCGTGAAACCATCTCCTTCCTGCTCATTGAAACCCCGGATCTACCCATCATTTTGGGCAACACCTGGCTCAAGAGACACAACCCCGTCATCGATTGGACCACGGAGGAGGTACACACCTGGAGCCCCTCCTGTTCGGCTTCCTGTCTCATGGGGGCCTGGTCCAGCACTAAGACTGTGAGTGATGGGATTTCTGTTAACCTTGAGTCGTCGGGCATACCCCCTGTTTACCACGACCTCAAGGAAGTGTTTAACCAGTCTAAGGCGTCTAAGTTACCCCCCCATAGACCTTTTGACTGTACTGTAGACCTAGCCCCTGGCACCACTCCCCCTAGAGGAGGACTTTATTCCCTGTCTGCCCCTGAACGGGAGGCCATGGACAAGTACATCACCGAATCCCTCCAGGCGGGTCTCATACGCAAGTCTACCTCACCCGCCGGTGCGGGTTTTTTCTTCGTCGGCAAGAAGGATGGTTCCCTACGCCCGTGTATCGACTACCAGGGTTTAAACAGGATAACCATCAAGAACCGTTACCCTCTGCCGTTAATGTCCTCTGCTTTTGACCTCCTTCAGGGCTGCCGTATCTTCACGAAGTTGGATCTCTGCAACGCTTATCATCTGGTTCGCATCAGGGAGGGAGACGAGTGGAAAACGGCCTTCAACACTCCTTCAGGTCATTATGAATATCTGGTCATGCCTTTTGGTCTCACTAATGCCCCAGCCGTTTTCCAGGATCTCGTTGATGACGTTTTGAGGGACATGAAGGACAAATTCGTGTTCGCTTACCTGGATGATATCCTCATTTTTTCTAAAGACCTCCAGTCTCATGTCTCCCATGTCCGTCAGGTACTACTTCGCCTCCTCCAGAACCAACTTTACGTCAAAGCAGAGAAATGCGCTTTTCACCAGACGTCCATCTCCTTTCTTGGATTGAACATCTCCCCAGGGAGAACGGAGATGGATCCCCTTAAGGTTTCCGCAGTCACCACCTGGCCTGTCCCTGCCTGTGTTAAGGACGTACAGCATTTTTTAGGATTTGCTAACTTCTATCGTCGTTTTATTCGTGACTTCAGTGCTGTGGCTGCCCCCCTCCATCGCCTTACGTCTTCCAAGACCAAGTTCTCCTGGACTCCTGAGGCACAGACCGCCTTCGACTTCCTTAAGTCGTCCTTTGCCTCGTCCCCCATCCTTCGGTCCCCTGACGCCTCCTTGCCTTTTGTGGTCGAGGTAGATGCCTCCGAGTCCGGAGTGGGCGCTGTTCTGTCCCAGCGCTCTGCCACTGATTCAGAGCTCCATCCGTGTGCTTTCTTCTCCCACAGACTTACGCCTTCTGAGAGGAACTATGCAGTAGGAGACCGGGAGCTGCTCGCCGTCAAGAAGGCTTTGGAGGAGTGGCGTCACTGGTTGGAGGGCTCCAAACACCCTTTTCAGGTCTGGACGGACCACAAGAACCTGGAGTACCTCAAGACTGCCAAGAGACTTAATCCTCATCAAGCCAGGTGGGCCCTGTTCTTTGATCAATTTAACTTCTCCCTGTCATACCGTCCAGGCTCAAAGAATTCTAAACCCGATGCTCTGTCCAGAGTTTTTGAGTCCAGCTCCAAGACCGCTACCTCGCCTGACCCAGCCTACATACTGCCCTCCTCAGTATGATTAGCTGTTACCCGGATCAGCCTGGAGTGCCTAGTCGCTCGTAGTCATGCAGCTAACCCACCACCAGTTCAATGTCCTGCTGACCATCTGTTTGTGCCAGAGACCCTGATCTCCAAGGTACTGGTTTTCTGTCATGACTCTAAGCTCTACTGCCACCCAGGCATCACCAAGACCACTGCTGTCGTCCAGTCTCGTTTCTGGTGGCCTACCCTACGCAAAGACACCCGTGAGTACGTTCTAGCCTGTACTGTCTGTGCAAAATCTAAGACCTCTCGTCGTCCTCCTGCTGGTCTCCTCTTGCCCCTGTCCATCCCTAGGCGGCCTTGGTCCCATATCTCCATGGACTTAGTCACAGGACTTCCTGTCTCTGCGGGTAAGCGTGTCCTGCTTACTATCGTGGATCGTTTTTCCAAGATGACGCACCTGGTCCCGCTGTCCAAGCTGCCCTCTGCCGCTGAGCTGGCTGACATCATGGCCCGGGAGGTGTTCCGCCTTCATGGGGTACCCCGTGACATTGTGTCTGACCGTGGCCCTCAGTTCGTCTCCCGCTTCTGGGGTGAGTTCTGCTCTCTGTTGGGTATCGACATCAGCCTATCCTCAGGGTTCCACCCCCAATCAGACGGGCAGACCGAGCGGATGAACCAGGAGGTTGAGACTAAGCTCCGTGCTCTGTGCCTTGAGGACCCCACGGAATGGACGGCCAACCTCCCCTGGGTGGAGCATGCCCTCAACAGCCTCCCCTCCAGCGCCACAGGTCTGTCACCGTTCCATGTCATTTATGGTTTCCAGCCGCCTGTGTTCTCTGTTCAGGAAAGGACTGCCTCTGTCCCTGCCGCTCACGTGGCTGCTCGCCGCTGTCTCAGGGTTTGGAGAAGGGCCAGGGCTGCCCTCTGCAAGACCTCTGCGGCGTATAACCGTTCTGCCAACCGTCGTCGCTCTCAGGCCCCCAGATACCTCCCGGGACAGAGGGTCTGGCTCTCGGCTAAGGACCTGCCTCTCAGGGTGATGTGTCGTAAGTTGGCTCCCCGGTTTGTGGGACCTTTCCCTGTTGCCAAGCTGATTAACCCTGTGGCTGTCCGTCTTTGTTTGCCCCGTGCTATGAGGGTCCACCCTCCATTCCATGTGTCCCGGCTTAAGCCTGTCGCCTCCTCACGTTTCAGTCGTCCTGCGGCTGCCCCTCCGCCGCCCCGCCTCGTCGACGGTGGTCCTGTCTTCACTGTTCGTCGTCTCCTCCGGTCCAGGCGCTGGGGCCGTGGGGTTCAGTACCTGGTGGACTGGGCTGGTTACGGTCCTGAGGAACGGTCCTGGGTGCCCTCCCGTCACATCCTGGATCTGGACCTCATCCGGGATTTTCGTCGTCGCCATCCTGACCAGCCTTGAGGGGCGTCCTGTGCCGCCCCCTTGTGGCGGGGGTACTGTCATGAAACCGCTCCTGCTCTCTGCCCCTCCCTCACCTGCTAATCATCATCATTGTTTCCACCTGTCCCTCTGACTATATTAACCACAGTTCTGCAGCTCCTCAGTGCGAGATCATCTGTTGTAGTTACCTCACAGCCTTCAAGCCTTCATAGTTCTGTTTCCTGTTCCTGTTCATGACCACAGTTTTCCATACCCTGACTACTGCCTCTAGCCTGCTCCCTGTCGGACCTCGTTTGGATACTTTTGGATTTTTGACCTACCTTCCGTTACTGGACTGCCGTCTCTGCCTGCTCCCTCTGGATTCTGCCTGCTCATCTCTGACCCGGACCGCCTCTGACCATCCCTCTACTGGATCACGGACTTCCCCTACCCGCTGTGGTGAGACCCACTCTCCCATCGCTTGTACTCACCTCCTTGTCCCGTTTTCTCCCCCATCAGCCAGACTTACTCCCTGTGGATTCCACTCCTCCTCGTTTTTCCCTTCTGGACGTACTCTCACCGGACTCACAGCTCTATTCCACCTCCCCTTTCCCTTTTACTATAATAAAGACTCTTATTGTTTTTACATCCTGTTGTCTGGGTCTCGTTCTGGGTCTGACTTGCCACAGTCATTACACTCACATTCTATTTGAGAATAGTGACGTTCTGTGGGAGTTAGTGAGCGGCTTGCATAGGTCACTGGTTTGTTTTGTCCATCTGATTGGGTCTGTAGCAAGACTGCACCTAATCCTACTGGACTTGCATCACTGATGACTGTTGTGGGCGCTTCTAGTTTAAAGTATGCGAGGCAAGGTTCACTCACCAATGCATCTTTCATCGCTTGGAATGATCTCTCTGTTTCACTTGTCCACTCCCATGCTTGTCCTTTTCTGGTCAGCTTCCGTAGTGGTTCTTCTGATAGGTTTGCATAGTTTGGTATGAATTTCATCAGAAATCCACAAGTGCCTAGGAACGAACGAAGTGATTGGACGTTTTCAGGTCTGGGTGCTTTGCTGATGGCTGTAACCTTTCTTGGATCTGGTTTGATTCCTTGTGCTGTGATCACATGTCCAAGTACAGTATTTTGATCTGTTGTAGTCCAAAGACACACTTTTCTGTGCTGAGGGTTAGACCTCTGCTCTCAAATCTCTGAAAGACTTGTCTCAGTCTCTGTTCCAGTTGATCTTCATTCTCTCCGAAGACAACTACATCATCCATGTAGCAAACAGTACCTGGCATTCCACATGACATAGAGTCCATAGCCTTTTGGTAGGCTTCTGGTGCACTAGATAATCCAAAGGGAACTTTTCTGAAGCGGTAACACCCTCTATGTGTGATAAATGTTGTCAGGGGTCTGGAATCTGGGGCTAAATCACACTGCCAAAATCCCTTGCGTGCATCTAGCTTAGCAAATACTGTTGCACCCTGCACTGATTGTAAGACGCTATCTACTGTTGGTACTGGCTGTCTTTCCCGGATCACTGCTCTATTCACTTCTCTGAGGTCTACACATTAATTCCTTTATTCACTTCCTCTATTATACCTTGTTCAAGCATCTTGTCTAGCTCCTGCTTTACAGCCTCTAACATAGGATAAGGAACTATAATGAGACGCTGTGCTACAGGCTTAACTTTTTCATCGACTGTAACCTTATGGCTGTAATCTCTGATCTGTCCTAGTCCTTTGAAAACAAGTGGGAACTCTTTAACAAGCTTGCGAAATCTCTCTGTGTGCCCTACTGTGTTCACCTTTTCTCCTGTGTTAAGGATCTTTAAGTCAAAACTTGTTTTTCTGCCTAGAAGTGCTTCTACGTTTCCTTCTATCACATATATGTTATCTTTGACTGTGTTATTTTTCCAACTCATTTCTGCCTCAAAGTAACCTACACATTTAAGTGGAGTAGTTTGAGCATATGCATAAAATCTCTTCTTGGTTGCTTTCAGTTTAATTCCAGATGGCATCTTTTGTTTGTATAGCTCCTCCCCTATGAAGTTTCTGTCACTTCCTGTATCTATGACCATTTCTAGCCATTGTCCATTTATTTTGACTTTCTCTGTACCTTCAGGATCTGCAGCATGAATAAACTCATCTGAATCTGAGTCAGAAGTATCTTGAACTACTGCTCTCACTGGTTTACTTGATCTTGTCTTTTCTTTCTCTTTATCTCTGTCTTTAATTTTTCCACTTTTCTTTTCTTTCTGTGTCTTCTTTTTCTTCTTAAAACACATGCGTGCATAATGCCCTGTTTTGTGACAGAAAAGACATGTTGCTGTCTTTGCACCACATTCATCTGCTTTATGAGTGTCCATTCCACATCTGTGACACAAGGTGTCGCTGTTGGCTTGCTCTTGGCCGCGCATTCCTCCTGGCACAGTTCCAACCTGCAGTCTTCGTTCGGCTCCTCTGCCTTTCTTAGTGAAATTCACCTGATTGTCTCTCACTCTGTGAGTGGTACTTTCAGTGAAAAGTTTGGATTCTGCTTGAGCTGCTTCAAAAGCTCTTGCTGTTGACAGTGCTTTGTCTAGACTCAGTCCATCCTCCTGCAACAATTTATCATGCAGCTTCCTCATTACACATTTCTCCACGATTTGATCACGTATCATGTCATTCTCCAGCGCGCCGAAATCACATGACTTTGCCAGTTCTCTCAATGCATTCACAAAAGCATCCATTGACTCATCCGGGAGCTGAGCTCTCTGCCGAAACTTGTGTCTTTCCAGGACAACATTTCTACGCGGAGTAAAATAAGCATCTAGAGCGGCAACAGTCTGAGCATGTATACCTCTATCACCCGGTAGATTTGCGAAAATCCTCTGCGTAGGCGCACCTATACAATGCAACAGAGTGGCTCTCCTCACCATATCCTGCGTATTAATAGTTCCACTGGCAACTTCAAAAAAGTTGTATGAGTCCTTCCACAGGCTGTACTCTGTGAACAAATCGGTCGCTCCTAAATTCAGTGGAGCTGGCGGGTTCAGATTAGCATAACCGGGTGCAGCACCTGCAGCTTGCTGTTGATCATCATTCGACATAGTTCTCACCCAGTCACTCTTCCTTGCTGCAAGGTTCTTGGCAAACCGTCTCCTCGTTTCCAAATGTTGTGTTGTTTATAATAAACAGTCCTTTAGTTCAGTTTTATGTTTGCTTTATTGAACACGTTCTCATGCGTCTGACCGCCATGTTTCTCTCTCGTTCTGTTCTCGTGATAACTCAATAACAAACTATACTACAGTCGCCCTGCTCCATCGCTGGCGTTTGTGTGTGTGCATTTGTGTTTGTGTGTGCGTGGCTGCGCGCACAAGCAGTTTGTGCGTGGGGGCGGTGCGTTCAGAGTACACAGTTTATTTCATCAATTAATACCGTAATAGTCTGGTTATCGTTTGTTCTGAGGCTGCTTGGAAGTTGAGACTCTGTCCTTTTCTGCTTTGTGTGAAAACAGCGAGAGTCGCGTGAGAACAGCTGATGGGGAAACGGGGCGGAGCAGGAGCGACAGAGGGCAGGAAACAGCTCTGTTTGGTTGTTTTTAACAGTTTTAGACTGTTTTTGGTGTCGCTACAGCCGACAGCAGTTCCTATTGTTCTAAATAAAGCTCAGAGGACTGAACCTACGGACGCATTGTTGGAGAGAACATTAGAAAAGTAACGCACCGCATTTCACGCTCAGTAACGGAAACACCGTTCTCATGACGGAAATGGTAATTAGTTAGATTAGTCCGTTACTGATAAAAGAACGGAGTTACCTAACGCCGTTACTTTAAAGGTTGTCTTTGTTTCTTTGGAGGCTCCACCATGATAAACATGATACAATAGATCTCTAAGCTCATATCTATGATGTCTATGTCTACAGCTCGTCTGTCCTGAGCAGGTTCTGTGGCGGAAACATGGATCGCCATAAAGCACTTCTCATGAGATACGTGATTTTGTGAGACCAGAGACTCTGAAGTTGTAAACGTGGTATTCTGGATCCAAGCAGCAGATGGGGCTGAGTGACTTTTCATGAACCTGTAAAGGGTCAGATTAGCACAGACTGGATAAGGAAAAGATTTAAAATAGGAAAAAGTTAGCTTCTCATTGCCACTCTGAAATGGTAAATGGCCTGTATTTATACGGTACTCTCCCATAAGAACCTGGACAACAGGTGTTGTATTCAGAGTCTCTATCTCAGCTGATGACGCTTGTAGCTCCTTCAGACCAGTCCTGGTGTCCTGGTGGACTCTCACTAGTCTCCTTCTCTCAGGTCACTCAGTCTGATGATGTCCTGATCTAGTCAGATTTACACATGGAGATATTTTCCCTAACTGATACTTTAACCTCTACTCTGGTTTCTGGTCACCCTGCTGAGAAACAGCACATTGGATCAAACATGAATGATGTCTGTCTGAGAGGGACTTGTTGCTGTGGCTGCTAACATGACGTCTCACCAGGAGATGGAGACAAATACTAACAGGAGTTCTCCTACACAGTCAACACAGACACATAGCATTCTGAAACCACAGCAAGACAAGACAATAGCAAAATGTTCAATGAATGCAAACAGGCAGAAAACTAAACATAATTTATTTTGTAAAATGAATAACTAAAAACTTTTTAAAGTATAAAAGCTTTATTTACATGATTTAGAATAAACAATGTTCTAAACATCAAAATCTCACATGAAACAACATAAAGAACATTAGTGAAATATATACTAGTACATTATATATTTTACAATTCACAAATATATAAAACAATATAATGACGTAATAGTGATAACTGACATGCAATGACTTTGTCAGATCAGGTCTTTTTACAGTGTTTACATTGCAGGTTGTATCAATATGTAACTAGACAGATGATGGAATGGACTCACGCCTCCATCATACCTGTAAATGTCACTAGTTACTACCCACCTCTGAATGCCGTGGCAAAGCGTATGAATTTATTACCCGGTTTAATGTTATCCTTATGTGGAGACATATGATTGACCAACAAACAAACTCATGTTTAAACTCGCATAACATGCAAACCATGTTATGCGAGGGTCGGCGGGCATCTTCATGCAGATGTTTTCATGCATCAATTATATGACAGTGATGTAATTAACTTACATGTTATGCTTTTTTTATGTTTTATCCGGTGCTGCACTGTTACTTTAAAGTAGAGTTCTCAATTTAGACCCAAACGCCCCAAACCAATCCATTATCTGTTCAGTTCTAGTCGAATATTTAAGTTTCCGGTAATTGTTCAGCCTTCGGACAGAAGACAGACAGACAGAGAGAGAGAGAGATGATGGACATTGTTTATTGTTATTAAAAAGGATCCCCATTCGCTGACGGGTAGGCGACAGCTAGTCTTCCTGGGGTCCAAGCAATACATGCAACACAATCACATTAAAATCTAAAAACTATTAAAAACTATTATAATCCCTGCTGAATTAAAAACAGAACAATACACAATCACTATTGGATAAAAAATAGAACAAAAAGACATAAAATTCAGTTGACTAAAGATGTAAATTAAGTCAAATCAACACACACATATCATATAACAACCACTCGATGAACTGATCCAGATGATGTTATGATTTTGCGTACAGGTGCAGTCTTAGTTTCTTTTTGAAGCTGACTTTAACCTTATCATCACGAACCTCAGCCGGAAGATTATTCCACAATAAAATAGATAAAAAAATCACAGTTCTCTTCATAAAATCCGTCTTAGGTTGAGGTAAAGCAATCTGTCGGCTCTTGGCTCCTCTTGTAAACTGGGAATGCACATTTGAGCGGAAAATTATATTATTATAGAGCACTGTAGGAGTCTGGGTGTCAATAATTCTTTTTAAAAACAATAGCGTATTAGCAGATAGTCTTTGCTTTACCATCAGCCATGAAAGACGATTATGCATTTCTGTGTTATTAGTTCTTGAGGAACAACCAAGAACCAGTCTTGCAGCCTTGTTTTGAGCTACCTGTAGCTTTCTTAAAAGACAGTTGGACACAGCAGACCATACAGCTGAACAGTAATCTAAATGACATCAAACCAGTGAACAAACTCATCTTGTGTCTGTAAGCAAGTATTTTTATCAGTATATTTCATGGTCAACTGGTGACTAAAATAGTGTACATTAATGGTAAACGTGCAGACAAAGAACCTGACAGTCACACAGCAGAAGACGAAGCTGATGTTTTCCCTCAGATGGAGAGAGGTCGTTGAGTGTCAGCCTATGAGGTCCAGGAGAGATGGCCTCCTCTGAGGAGGTAAGGGTGTCTTAATTTATTCAGTACTTATGTTATTCCGGTTAGGCACAGGTTATACTAGATTGACTACAATTGAAGTAGTAGTATTTACTTGGGTAATCCAGTCAGGCATGAACATGGTGCCGATTGCTCTAGACAGCTACCTGTGCTGAATAAATGACAATATTTTGTTGGTTGTCTGGCTTAGATATTATGTAGCGTTATAAACTCTATTTGTAGTTTATAATTTGCACACACTTCTGTAGAATCACTAGCAAGTTTTGTCAGTCTGAGACAGAGGAGGTCCTCTGAAGCTGTCACTTACCGTGTTCACAGGAACTCTAGGTTCTGCTGATGTTACAGGGAGTAGATCATGTATTTTAATATTGACGAAGGGAAGTCTGAATCGGAATAAGACTTTACAAGTTTTATTATCAAAGAGACGGACGACAGTACAACAGATAAGCAAGAGGTAGCAGTGTTTACGCTTTTGTCAACACGATGGTATAGTGTTCTTAGTTGATCTTTAAAAGAAGTTTTAACGATCTGAGTCGCATGATGTTATGAGACTAGGGGATTTAACCTAATTTAGTTAAGGATTGAGTGGAGGAGTTACTTGTGGTAAGCTACGTGGAGTGTTAGCTTTATCAAAGTAGGCCTGTCAGCTTTACCAGAGAGGGTTTCTACTTAACTGGCGTTCCGTGGATCAAGTCTGGTGTGGGTGGACGACCGCTGGAAGGTGGAACTCCTTCTCGACCGTCGGGAGCCCGTTGGGGGGCTGCGCCGCCTCGGGGCGACCGGGTTTGTCCTGGATACAGCGGTCAGAAGATTCATCTCAGCTGATGGTTAGCAGGGTGAGCTAACACAGCAGTGTCATCTTTCCCCATGTCGGAGAGAGAGTGTGTTGTCGGACCTCAGGGGAATAGATCTTTCAAAGCGTCCCTTGACCAATGTGTTCCTGGTCTGCTGAAACGGTAGCGGTTTAAGAAGGGAGCTCTGGGTGAGAAGATGGAAGACCTGGATAAACTTGATGAAGGTGAGTGAAGTGTTACTTAGAAGATTAGACTTTTCTCATAACAGGAACAGAAAAAAAGGTTGGCTTCACCAAAAACACACGGGTGGAGATGTGTCAGTAAAATGAATGTTTCTTTTTGTTCTTATTTGAAGGTTTTTGATTTAACAGAATTTGTTGAATGTGTTGTTTTTATTTTACATGCTGCTGGGTCTGACCTATGCGTTGTCTTTGTTACTATGAAAGAGTTCTGATTTTACATTGTGTATAAGTACTACACTATGTTACTATACTAATTGAAACGCTTGTTTTCCACTGAATACTCTTTAGACATCTGACGTTGTGTCCCACCGAAAGACAGCAGCACTGAGAGGCCGGCCCATTTTCCGCCGAGAAGATTCAACAGAGGATTTCCTGAAGTGCTTGGTAAGTACCAAAAAAGTAATGCAAGTAAAACTAATTCCTAATTCCAATAAGATGTTTTAAAGAATGAGTTCTTCCAAAATGGAACTATACACCTCCTCGGTGCAGACCAGGTAATTTTATGGTGAGGATTACAGTTGTCTATACCTCTCACTCCCGTTTTTCTACTGAGAAGCAGCTGGTTAGTGGGTGTTCATAGCAGAAAATACTTTTGTACAAAACTCATCACAAGGTTGATGGTTGAAAGCTACTTAATTAAAGGAAAAAAAACGTTTTCGTTTTTAAACCTCCAGGAGTTAAATGACTAGCACGGTACACAGGTGTAAGTTTAAATCTGTAGAAATGTATTTTTGTCTTTAGTTTTTTTCTAGGGGTGTACCGATACCACTTTTTTCAAAACCGATCCGATACCAATACTTAAATCTGAGTACTCGCCGATACCGAGTACCGATACCGATGCTTCTACCATGCAAAAAAATGCAACAAATTGGAATACAGATTTTATTTTTTCTTCTCTGCTTTTTAACAATTTAACAACTAATTTTAACAAAATAAAATGAACTATTTGGCACCATCTCCAGCTCTCAACCCACACTGTTCCTCTTGAGCTCAATAGCTCCCCCTAGTGTTCAATATAGGAAACTACAACAGAAATCACAAGTCACAGACAGTGAAACCACTGGTATCGGTTCCTGGTATCGGGTAACTTTTGGTATCGGTACCGATACCGGTATCGGTACCGATACCGGTATCGGTATCAGTGCATCCCTAGTTTTTTTAGCCATTAAAAATTAATCTGTTACTTTTTTCAGGACACTGATATTCTGGAACCAGTGTGTTGTTTTCAAGTCTTTTGCAAACAAACTCATTATTCCTACACCTGTTTGTAGTACAGGAAAAGATCAGTCATCAAACTGTCCTTTCTGTGTAGTACTCAGGTTTCATCACTGGCTGCCTGCTTCTCTAACAGTGTTCAGTTTTTAAACAGATTTCATCCAATTTAATTGAGGTCTCATTCAACACAGGGAATGTGTTAGAATTTGTTTTCGGCTTAATCTTTAAAATGTTAAACTAAATCAGATTTGTGCACAGTGATATCTGAAGTCCAACACTTTGTTTTGCAGCAGAAGAACAACAGCGATGTTACCAGTGTGACTGTGGGCTCAGCACTGCCCCCTATCAGTGCAGGATGGTACATTCTGCCTCAGTGTGTGCACCATGTACAGACCCCTGCTAACTGCTCTTCTCTTTGTCTCAGCCACCACTACACATCATCAGAACACATCCTTCAGTAAACCTTTAAGCTAATCTACTGCTGAGCCTCTGACTGCTGACTGCATCAGAGTCAAACATGACATCGTGTATATTGTCGATACCAAGAAAGAGCACAGTGTGAGAACCGTCAGTTCACCTGGAGTCATTTAGTTCTTGTTGAGCTGAAGGTGATCTGGAGACTTGGTTTCCTCTGAAGGACGATGCAGCTTGAGAAGTGTCAGAACCACTACAATACAAACGGTGAAATTCTCAGTTATTTCAGAGCTGTTGGTTAAATATTTGCTTTAAACTTGACTCAGATTGAACCTGCTCCAAAGTTTTTACAAGCACAGCTTCAGTTTCCTTCTAACTGGAAACCTGGAGGGTGAGACCAGGGATTGCGTGCAGCTGAGGTACAGATGTGAATGTATTTTTAATTTAAAGGTAAACTATGTAACTTTTCACATTTTAAATCTTTTTCTTGAGTCAGGATGTGCTAATCTGACCCTTTACAGGTTCATGAAAAGTCCCTCAGCCCCATCTGCTGCTTGGATCCAGAATACCACGTTTGCAACTTCTGAGTCTCTGGTCCCTGAAGTCTCATGAAGTCACGTATCTCAGGAGAAGCAGTAACGCTTTACACCAATCCATGTCTCCACCTCAGAACCTGCTGAGGACAGACGAGCTGTAGACATAGACATCATAGATATGAGCTGAGAGATCTATTGTTTCACGTTCATCATGGTGGAGCCTCCAAAGAAACAAAGAAAACCTTGGGCAGCTTGTTTCAGCAGCTCTTTTGTTCCAAGTGAGTTTTGGTTTGGGAATTTTTCTGCTATGTTTTTCAGATTGAATGATTTGGTTGTTCTGGTTTTATCGCTGTGCTGCTTGGAGAATTTCAGCTGCAAATGTTCTACTTTTTGACCACTGGTTACGATGTGGAACCATAGCAACAAGGGATTGTTTACAGGGGGAGCAGCTAATAGATGTCTCAACAGTTCAAATAAAACCCAACCTGAGACCCAAAATCCAGCTGAGTCAAAGAGGAGGAGTCATGGATGTAGATCAGGAGCAAAGAAGAGGAGAGAGAAGTTGAATCCATCACTTCCATCCATCCTAACGGGAACGTGAGGTCTCTCCTGAACCAGATGGACCAGCGTGAAGCTCTGATGAGGATCCAGACAGAACATCATGTGTTTCACTGAGACCTGGTTCAGGATCAGATCCAGACTCCAACATCTCTCTGAACGTCTTTCAGACGAAACCAGCAGACAGAGATTAGAAGAGGAGCAGAAACAGGATAGGAGGTGGATTATCAGCTGGTGGAGTCCAGGACCTGCTGCTGTAGAAGATCATCTGTAGACCAGATACTGAACTGAGGTCTTCATTCAACAACAGAGTGTCTTCAGTCAGAGACTCCTTCAGATCTGCTGCAACACAGAAGATCCTTCCTGTCCATCACAGACCACTAGAAGGTCCTTCCTGTCCATCACAGACCACTAGAAGATCCTTCCTGTCCATCACAGACCACTAGAAGGTCCTTCCTGTCCATCACAGACCCCTAGAAGGTCCTTCCTGTCCACCACAGACCACTAGAAGATCCTTCCTGTCCATCATAGACCAATAGAAGGTCCTTCCTGTCCATCACAGACCCCTAGAAGGTCCTTCCTGTCCATCACAGACCACTAGAAGGTCCTTCCTGTCCACCACAGACCACTAGAAGATCCTTCCTGTCCATCACAGACCACTAGAAGATCCTTCCTGTCCATCACAGACCACTAGAAGATCCTTCCTGTCCATCACAGACCACTAGAAGATCCTTCCTGTCCATCACAGACCACTAGAAGGTCCTTCCTGTCCATCACAGACCACTAGAAGGTCCTTCCTGTCCATCACAGACCACTAGAAGATCCTTCCTGTAGAAGGTCCTTCCTGTCCATCACAGACCCCTACAGAAGAACATCCTACAGTGACTTTATGAAGTAACTTAAAGGAGTTACAGAAACATCTAATTTTATTCTGGGATTAATAAAGTACTTCTGAATTGATGTAGTCGTTATATTAAACTTGATTTCATACTTTGTTAAAAAGAAAAATGTCAGAAAAAGAAAAAAGTGATATTTCTTCTGACAACAGTAAATTTGCATTTTCAAGTATTTCAGTTTATCGCCCTGTGAAGCATCAATATTTATAATATTTACCATCATTTTCTGTGATAAATAACTTCATAGATTCATACTAAGATATCTGTATGAATCTATCAACCTGATTCAGTTTCATTAGAATAAAATCTAAATAACAGTAAATAAAATATGGGAATGTAGCTGAAGACACCACAAGTCTCCCTACGGAGCGGTTCAGGTGGCTGATTTCACATCATCAGACCCCACGTGGTGATGGAACATCACGGATGTTGATCGTCCCGGTCCTATGATGTGTGGTGTGTTCACAGTCATTAATCCATCAGCAAACTGTGAAATTCTCAGTTATTTCAGAGCTGTTGGTTAAATATTTGCTTTAAGCTTGACTCAGATTGGACCTGCTCCAAAGTTTTTACAAGAACAGCTTCAGTTTCCTTTGAACTGGAAACCTGGAGGGTGAGACCAGCTGTGTACAGCTGAGGTTTGCAGACATGCACTAATCTATTCCTCATTAAACTAGTCGTTTAGTTTAATTAGTTGGAATGCTGACTAAGCATTCCAACTATTGTTTTGCTGTTTCTCTTTATTATTCTTCTTCTTCTTCTTATAACTTCCGCCGTTTTTTGGCTCGCTACTCCTTCCACAATTTTCTGCTGATTTCAACCATTCATATATCAAAACGTTCAGCTCATTTAGGACTTTCCTGGAATGACTTTTCTTCTTGATATCTTTAATATTTTTTAAGATATTCAGCTTTTTGTCCAACTTTTGGGCCCATTGGAATACATTGAAATCCTTCAAATTCTTCAAATTTTTCAAATAATTCTACTCTTTTTCAAAGTTGTACTACTTCAGCATACTTCAACCTATCAACTTCATTCAACTTTTAAAAGACTCACAAGACTTTCAACTATTCCCAAATGACTCAGCTTGTTGATATCTTTAACCATTCCTGAGATATGACGAGTTAAACTCAAGGAACATTTCAGAAGTCACACAAAAAAATCGACAAAAATATAATGAAAGAGATGGGAGCAGATTTGGACTTTCTGAGCCAACTAGGTCGATTTGTGAGAGAACCGTAAGTCACACAGACATGAGAGTTACACTTTCTGAAAGCTAACAAAAATCCCTAATCAGAAATGTATAATTTATACATGTGCTGTGAAAACTGTGGGAGCAGGACAACTTTGTTCGGGAGTGAATCGTGAATCTCAAACCTGTCTCCCACTCTAGTGATGTCATCACCGCCCTCTAACCCTCAGCACGTTTTGGATTAGGAGAGACTTTTTCTTTCAAATGGTCACTACAGTCACTCAGTTTGAAGAACATCAACAAATTATACATTAAAATGTTGGGATTTTTGTCTAGTTTCAGAATATCTGGTTGTTTGGGCCATAGGTAGTATGGCTCGTTCATAAATCACCTCAAGGCCAGCAGAAATCCTCCCTTTTTGGGCCGATTTCTCATGTTAATCGACCTCATCTGTCTGTCTTTGAACTTTCACTGAACCCTGTTTTTCCATCGTCATATCTCCCTCAAATTTTAACGTAGACACACAGAAATTTAGACAGAACACCTCGAAAGTGTCCTGTCACCCACAAAGTTTAAATTTTTTATTTATGTCTTATCGTTTTTGAATAGCAGCTAGTTGTTCGGACAGTGGTTTTTCCAGGTTAAACACAGCAGTGTGAGGTAGACATAGTTAAATTGCATGTCACCTAAGCATGACTCAGCTAAATTGGTGCTTTCTGATTGGCCAGGCTGATTGGTTTATGATTCTCTCAGTCTGTAATGGATTTCGACTGCATTTAAGCACCTTTCTGAACAAAATGTTCCTACTCTCACACCGTTTGTCCTATTTAGACAAGTTATACATCAAAATATTGGGATTTTTTTCCTTTTTCAGCAGATATGCTACTTAAGGCCATAGATATTACGGTTTTTAAAGAATCATCTTCTCTTTCAGCAGAAGTCCCTAATTTTATGATCCTTCAGCTCTGTGTTTGACCCTTAAAATGTCTTTATATTCTTCAGTTGAGCTTTAGTTCAGGTTTTTAGATTTTTTTCAGAGGTTTTAAACTTTTGTTTCAGCTAAATTTAACCTTTTTAGCTATTTTAAACTTTTAAAATAAAAAATTAAGATATTTTAAGCCCTTGAACTCAAATTAAACTACTTTATTCTTCTTAAACCTGTAACTTTCATCAGCTGGTCACACTTTTACTGCATGTGAGCACCTTTTTGAACAAAATGTCCCTACGCTCACACCGTTTGTCCGATTTAGACAGGTTATATATCAAACCTTTGAGATTTTTGCCCTCTTTCAACAGAACTCCTTGATTTTCTGACTCCTTAAGGTGTTTCTGTGTTTGACCTACATTCATTAAACTGCCTTTAAACTCTTTAGCCTCGCTTAAGTTCAGCTTTTTAGAGGTTTTAACAATTTATTTAAGCTAAATTCAACATATTTCAGCTAATTCAAAGAAGTACAATACAAAATTAAGATATTTTAAGGCTGTCAACTCAAATTAAACTACTTTCAACCTCCTTATATTTTAACTAATATTCTACCATTCTGCTTGACCTTAAAGTCTTTCTTACACTGTACTGTTTAGCTAATCTTATAATATTTCTTCTACTATATTTTTACCTTTTCTGCTGGTGTAAACTTTTTTGCAAGTTATTGCCTTTTGCTATTTTCTTCTTTTGCTAACCATTTGAGTGTTTAAGCAGTCTTTTCTTCTAAATTGCACTTTTTATACAAATTTCTACACCTAAATTTCAACAAATCAGGTATTTTGAACTATTTAATTCAAATTAAACTCTTTTAAACTTCTCTAAACTTCAAATATTTAAGATATTTCGGCTAATGTTGTCACCTGAACTTAAATTCAGCTTCAGATTAACTCTTTCAGTAAAGTATTTAAAACTTTTCAACTGAGACTTCAACTTTTTAAAAAGGATTCTGCTTTTTATGACGTTTTAACTTAATTTCAGCTAAAGTTCTTCTTCATTACATAAGGTTTCAGCCAGTTTTAACTGTTTTCATTGTCTTATACTGATTTCACTGTATTTACACAGTTCAGCTTAGATTAAGCTTTTAATCAGTTTTTAAAGATTTTTTCACATGTTTAAGCAATCTTTTCAGCTAAATTACAATTTTTCAGCAAATGTGTACAATAATTTCAACAATTCAGGTATTTTCAACAAATTTGTTCAAATTTAACAACTTTAAGCTACTTTAAACTTAAACAAATCTAAATTTTCAGCAAATATTTAAAGTTTAGCTAAATTTCCACTCATTTGAGCTTCTTTCAGCTGGTTTTGGACAATTTCAGCTGTCTCTTTCAGCTTTCAGCATTCCAACTTTGCTTTTTCGCAGGAAAAGCATCTTTTCTAGTTATATTATCAATTTAGTGATTAGACCTTTAATAGTACACATCGGTCTAATTATATGTATATTATCTAAATCAACCACCATCATCAAGTTTGCTGACGACACCGTCGTGGTGGGCCTGATCTCTGACGACGACGAGTCGACCTACCTGAAGGAGATTGGAAATCTGGAGAACTGGTGCCAGAAGAACAATCTTCTTCTAAACGTCAGTAAAACAAAGGAGTTAACAGTGGACTTCAGCACGAAGCAGGGAAGGAACTACCAGACCTCCGTTATCAACAGGAGCCCAGTGGAGAGAGTGAACAGCTTCAGGGACCTCGGTGTTCACATCACGCAGGACCTGTCGTGGTCCTGTCACATCAACACCGTGGTGAAAAAGTCTCGACAGCGTCTCTACCACCTCAGATGCTTGAGAGACTTCAAGCTGCCCTCCAAGGTGCTCAGGAACTTCTACTTCTGCACCATTGAGAGCATCCTGATGGGAAACATTTCAACCTGGCTTGGGAACAGCACCATGCAGGACAGACGAGCCCTGCAGAGGGCGGTGCGATCAGCTGAGCGCATCATCGGCATCGATCTCCCTGATCTGCACTCAATCTACAACAAGCGGTGCTGGACCAGGGCCAGGAAGACCATGAAAGACCTCAGCCACCCCAGCAACGGACTGGTTTCTCAGCTGCGATCAGGAAAGTGTTTCCGCTCCCTGAAGGCCGACAGAGAGACTGAGAAGGAGCTTCATCCCACAGCGATACGGTCCCTAAACCAGATCAACACTCAGATATAATCATCTTTGCACTACATGCACATTTGCACATGTATACAAAACTGCTCACTCCCTAATCATTCCATTATTTCCATTTCCATCTTCCTTTTTAATATATTAACATTGTTGTTTACATTTGTAAATACGTGTTTTTACATTTCTTATATATAATCTGGTAATTTTATATTTGTTCTATTTTTTAAGCTAACCTTAGTCTTATTTTATCTTCTTTTTTTAAATTTTACCACACCTTTTTATTTCTTACTCGCTTCTGATAAATGTTTTTGTTTCAGCAGCAGTCGTACAAGCATTTCACTGCATATCGTACTGTGTATGAGTGTCTATGTGACAAATAACATTTGAATTTTGAATTAAATCTGAGTCTAATACCAGATAATAAAGACAAGTGTTTGGTTACCATGGTGACTCTAATGAGCCACTGACAGCATTGCTTCTGGTTCTCATTACACATTTTAAGCACCTGAAAAAGTGAACATTAGATCTCAGCTTTTATGTTGATGTTGGCGTCAACTGTATTGACTTTATATGCTCTCAGTTGATGTTAAATTTGAAAGAGGAGCTCTGAGTATCTGGAGACTCGCTCAGAGGAGGATGAACCTCTGAACGACAGAAGGGTGTAGAGATGAGAGCGCACACCCACATTCTTATCTCATGTTTCAGTAGTTCTACAGGCCTCACATGGAGAAAAAACCCAGATGACTGAGAATCTGTGAGAAGACAAACCCTGTGCACACCCACTGGTCTGGAGCTAATCACTGGTGCTGCACTGCCACCTACTGTCCAAATGAAACAAAACATTCTCATGTTTTCTCAGATTATTTGAATAAAAGTCAGTGTATAAAAAGTCAAATAAAGAGACCAGAATCAAAGAAATGAGTACAAACCTGATGTATCTATACAGACCATGTGAGTGAGTCACATTTCTGATTCTCTCATCATTCTCATGGTCGTCACACAACGCAAAGAGAAGTCAAAACTTTCTACTCTCTTTAACCAGAAAGACTTTCCATGCATTTTGTTCAGTTATGCACAAGTTATTTCTGGACAAACAAGATGAGTGAAGCTCTAAGGAATCCTCCTCCTCCTCCTCCTTTCCGGGTCTCTCCTGGTCAAGTCTTCAACGAGATCATGACAGCTGAACATGTTTCTCTGAGAGCTGAATTCAGCCGCCTCCAGGTGATGCTTCACAGGCACTGACAGTGGCCCTCCCCCTCCATCACTTCCTCCCTCCCCCTCCCCTTTCTTTCTTCTCTAGTTGTATGTTGGTGACGTTGGAATGTGATGGGTTCTGCTCCACCCGACTCAAACATGAGTACATTAAAGTCTGTGGGAGGTGACAATGTGTCTATGTGTAAAGAACAACTCCTCATCGCAAACAGGTAAAGGTATTCATTTTATTTATGTTTCTAATATTCTGATGTCACTGGTTTTAACAGTTTATTGAATAGTATTTGTATGATGCCTGGGGGTCATGATACCTGAATAGAGAAATGTTTTTGCATGTTCAACAGGAAGAATGAGGATCACATCTACTCTGGTGTTCACCACGGGGCTGGTGACCGGCTTTCTCTTAATTCACCTGTTTGTCAGCTCAATGCTCTCAGTGGAAAAGCTCAACTATTCTGTTAGGGGGATGAAGCACGGGGTCGGTCTCCAGGATCCACATCCAGGTAGGTCATCATCACCTGTTTAGATTTACAGTTCAAACTGAGATTATTGGCTGTTAGGACGGGGTGCTGATGGGGAAGTAATGCATTCAAAAAGCCACTGTCATATTTCAGTTTATTTAGCTTCAAATAACATTTCAAATCAAATCCAGACATATAACGTTAAGCCTAAAATTATAGAATAAATCCTAATATTTTAAAGGTCCCATATTCTGCTAAATTCACTTTGTAGAGATCTTTTAACAGTCAGACCAGTCCCAAAGACTGTGTCTGAGACCCCAAGTCAGTCCCTCCAGGAAGTTGTGGGGATTTTTTGTGATTGTTGCGATCTAAAATGACTGATTTTGCGGCACATTTTTCTAAAAGTTGCGATTTTTTTCAATCATTTTAAAATTTTGTTTAAGGTTTTATTTAGTTACAGTTAACCTCTTTACACACACACACTGTATGCGCTGTTTAATCATAAAATAAAGACCACAAGATGATGTAATCTCCATGAGAACACAGCTGACAGCCTGTCTCAGCGTCACTCAGAGGTTACAGCGTGAGCGGCTTTACTTTCCCTTTCAGATTCACCTCAAAGGTTCACTGGTTCAGCAGAATAAGTTTAGAATAGACAAGCGGTTCCTCGTGTTCACTGGATACAAACGTCATGTGGTTAATCGCGTGTTTAAAAAATAAACAACGTTCAAAGGAATTCACGTTAACGCTGACGGTCCGATTTTTAAAAAATTTTTCTGACATAATAGCAAATCCGCCAACTCAGCTCACAGTTTAGGACACAGATCAGTCCTTTTTAAATCTAGTTTCTCACATTGTCCAGATACGGACATTAAACAGAACTCACCTCGTCTCTTTTATCACTCCTATCAGACCCCAGCCCGTCTCTGCTCCTCTTTTCAGCTAATCTCCTCCATGTTTTGCCGTCAA
The DNA here is from genome assembly GCA_006937965.1 of Callopanchax toddi. Classification (NCBI taxonomy): domain Eukaryota; kingdom Metazoa; phylum Chordata; class Actinopteri; order Cyprinodontiformes; family Nothobranchiidae; genus Callopanchax; species Callopanchax toddi. The sequence goes on along the minus strand of SSNR01000268.1, from coordinate 863,291 downwards.
AAAGTTCTTGTCAAGCGACGATTTTCATGTATCGTATTGTAACACCACGACGTTGTGTTTGGTTCAGAACAGCTTTCCACCACTCTGGTGTAATACTTTAGGAAATTGATTTGCTCGTATTTTAGCCGTAATATCTGATGGAAACCGACCGGAGTTTAGCGGCTCTGAGCTCAAAAACAGGAAGCAAACACAGCTGGAGGCAACGGGATTGGTCAAAACTTATCCATGGGGCAGTGATTGGTCAAAGAAGATGACGAAATACGACAAAAACAAAGATGATTGGTCAAATTTGTGGAAAAGTTGCGATAATTGGTGAAAATTGCAAGGCCGCAACAAAGTTGCAGCAAATGGTTGAATTTGCGTTAATAGTTGCGATCGCAACATCGCAACTTCCTGGAGGGTCTGCCAAGTGTTCAAATATTTTCACCGTCTAGAGGACAGAGCCAATCATGAGCAGCTTTGGCTACCTGAGCTCACCCCGCCCTGTAAAAACCATGGGAGCGCTCATCCTCACAAACGTTAGCTAACAGTCATGGTGACGCTATGAGCAAAGGTAGATGGTTGATCAACAAGAACAAAGTCTTATCTACTCCCTTCATCTGAGACCCTGAAGACCCACCAACCACCACGGTGGAGAAGAGAGATGGGCGGGGCTTAGAGAAGCTCCACCCATTTGAAAGTAAAGTTTATCTTCAGGAGGCTGGATGAAGAACAACAGCTGACCTTAAAGTAAGGGTCAGTTTGACCAGCGCAGAGCTTTGACCTGTTATTGAGATATAAAAGAAATGATTCAGAGTGGAGAGAAAGGGCAGAATGTGGGACCTTTAAACTTAAATCTGAACAAAATGTCGTGCTTTTAACTACATATTATTTAATTTCAACCAAAATAAAAGCAGGGTGAGCCAATCCCCCATCAAAAGTCCCTTTGATGGTCAGATTTTGTGATTCTATTTAACCATTAAAGAAACCCTGAGACGTTGGAGCAGGGATCTCTATACTCCACTTTTACTATGTATTCTACAACAGCCTTAGATCAATATTTATATTATGACTCATCAGACAAGTTATGCCTTTAGGCCGTCTTAAAAATGTGTCTTAATAAAACAAAGGCTGGTGTGGTGGCTTAAAGGGTTGGTTTAGTCAGAATCAGTGGCGTCTCGTCATTCAGGGCCGGTAGGTCCCGGCCCCACCAGCCACCAGATGGCGCTGTGGGGATCAGTGGGAAAGAATAGTTTGTTTTTAGACTAATACTGCATAAAAACCCATTCTGTTACTAAGATATTCTGTTATAAATATATGTGTAATCATATCTAAGTCTTTGCTTTGATACTGACAAGCAGTGGCGGCTGGTGAAATTTTTTTTGGGTGGGGCGCATTTTTGCTAGTCAGTTTTCAGATGCGCAAAAAAAAATCACATATCACCACTAGGGCTGGGAATGATTATATTTTCATCTGACTGAATATTTTGCTGGTAAAAATCCCTAGTACCACCAGTTCTCTAGAAATATGGAGCTGTTAGGTCTAATTCTACACATCAAACAGTAAAGAAATCATAAAGTCTTCATGAGGAGACCTTAGAATAATATCAATATAATCAGATACAAATAAAAATAAAAAACAACCACAATGTGGTCACAACAGAAGATGTAAAAGTTTCAAGGAAAAAACAACCTGGCAAAGTCAAAAACATTACTTAATATTCACAATTAGCTTTCTACTGACACCACAAACAAATAAATCCATCTCTAACTAATACAGTCAGATAATTAACGTTACAATTCAGACAACAACCACTAACCAAGCAAGTCATGACAATCAGCTCAACTAATGAAGTGAATTAACAACAAAATAAAGTCACATCCACTGATAAGTCCCATCAAACCCAGTCAGACCAAACTTCCTTAACCCTCCCGCACTCCTGGAAATTCCAGACAGGAGGACAGGTCATCCCAACCCCAACCCACCCCCCGTCCGGTCACACACACACACACACACACACACACAGGCACACAGCTTGGGACCGTCAATCGGACTCAATCTCCGAGTCCACCTCCACTTCCTCGTGGCCCCTTTCCTCCTGCCCACCTCCACCGCGTCGCGGGACCACCATCCGGCCAAGACACACACGGCAGCACGTCTTCGAGCAAAATCCGCAGACAAACTTTCCGCAGACGCGACACGAAGTGCTGGTCTTTCTATCGTTCTTTCTAGGGCACAGTTGACACCTTCTCCTGTTTGTCCTCCTCCTAGCACTAACACTGCTGCTGCTGCTACTACTACTACTACTACTACTACTACTACTACTACTACTACTACTACCGCTACTACTACCACTACTACTACTACTACTACTACCGCTGCCGCTACGGGCTTCGCCCCCTACTGCCCTCCTATCCCTCCCGACGCGGCCGGGCGCCTCAGCGTCCGTCCGCGCCCTCCTGTCTCGAATGTCTCTGGCCAACCGGGCCGAGAAGGGACAGCGAGGCGGCCGCTTTCTGCGTTCGACCAGCGGGGCCACCAGCGCCTCCCCGAGCCGTTCGAGGAACAGCCTCCTCTTGTGCCTGGCGCGGGGCATCCACTCGGGGTGCATCTCCCTCCACAGCACGAAGGCGTTGTAGGCCGAGACGTCGATCAGGTTGTGAAACAGCGCGACGGTCCACCGTCTCGTGGCCCTGCGGCAGCCGTAGGTGGCTAAGAGCTTGTCGAGGTTGTCCACGCCTCCTTTGTTTTCGTTGTAGTGGAGTAGGACGCTCGGCTTGCGGTCCTGCCGGTCGGGGGCGACGCTCACGCCCCGGCGGTGAAGCGTGCTCATCAGGATCACGTTCCTGTTCCTCTTGGGCGTGTAAGACACCAGCGCGGCCACCGAGGTGTAGGCCGAGACCGTGGAGAGGGCGGCTCGCCCCGCGAAGCCCGAGATCACGGGCGGGAGCTCGGGTTTGTTTTTGCGCACGGTCCCGACCAAAGTGTTGCCGCGGCGGGCGAGCAGGCGCTCGGCCAGCCGGTAGGAGGTGAAGAAGTTGTCGCAGGTGACGTTGCGCCCCGAGAGTCCCCTGGTGACCTCGAGGACGACCCCGGCCGCGAGGCCCAGGTCCCCCTCCTGTTCCTCAGATACAGGTTCGGTTCGGGAGGAGGAAGCAGCAGCAGCAGCCCTAGGAGCGCCCACGCCTTCCCTCCCTAGGTAAACGCTCATCCTCCAAGCGTAGCTGGACCTGGCGTCGCAGGCCACCCAAAGCTTGACGCCGTATTTTCCGGGTTTGGTCGGGATGTACTGCCTGAAGGGACACCGTCCTGTGTGTGCGTGTGGGGAGGGGGGGGGCGTCGGGGGGGGGGGGGGGGGAGAGAGAGACGACACCTTACACGTAGCTGAAACCTGAAACTTTAGGCAGGTGAGACAGAGAGAGAGAGAGAGAGAGAGAGAGAGAGACAGACAGACAGACAGACAGACAGAGACTGACTGACAGAGACAGACTGACAGAGACAGACTGACAGAGACTGACAGAGACAGACTGACAGAGACAGACTGACAGAGACTGACTGACAGAGACTGACAGATAGAGACTAATTGTTAAGACACAGCGAGCGAGCACGGACCTCTGAAAGGAACCAGGCGTTCGTCCACCGTGATCTCCGGACCGGGCACGTACATTCGCGGGAGCAGGGCAGACCACGCCTCCCACAGCTCTCTGAACGGTGCAAATTTGTCCCGTACCTCCCCGCGGAGCGCGGACCTCTCGGCCCTGGTCCGCGGATCGTCGAAGCCGATCAGCGAGGACAGCTCGTGAAACCTCTTTTGGGGCATGGTGGCGGCGAAGATCGGACGCCCGCTCTCGCCCGCCCACAGGCACGCGGCGGACTCCCCGCGGGAGCGGTAGACCCCCGAGAGCAACAGGAGTCCCAGGTACGCGCCGAGCTCCACCGAGTCGGGCGGCCTTCGGGTCGAGCGCGGGGGGGCAGGGGGCGCCGCCTCGGGGCTGTGGGCCCCGACGCTCGAGTCGTCCTCCGGCTCCTCCGAATCGCCCGCGTCTTCGGCCTCTTCGGAGTCCGTCTCTTCCCGCGGCGGCCCTGGGGCTCGCGCAGGCGGGCAGGAGGCTCGCTCCTCCGTCGCGTCCAAGACCAGGCGCTCTAGCTCGGCGGGAAAGAAGACTCTGAAGGCAGACGGGATGTCTCTGTCCGCTCCGGCGCGCAGAGCCGCTCGGCTGGGTCCCTTGAGAGCGGGAGGCGGCGCGGGGAGCGCCTCTCCCTCCCCGGGAGGGCGCTCTGTCTCGCCTGGCGCCGGAGGAGGGGATTTTTGTCCGGCCTCCTTCCTGGGGCGGCCTCGCGGTCTCCCGGGCGGCGGAGGAGAAGCGGGAGACCGCGACGAGGGCGCCCCTCCGCGGCCCCGGTGGGCCGAGGCTCCGTCGGAGGGCCCAACGGGAGCCTTGCCGCGGCCTCTCCCCTTCGGACCCGAGAGCCTTGGCGGAGGGTCGGCGGACTCTCCCCGTCCGACGAGGGAGCGCGTCCGCCGAGGAGGCTTCGGGCCGGAGAGCCTTCCCAGAGGCGGGGCGGCCTCTCCTCCCCGTGCTAGGAGGACGGGCGGCGGCAGCGGCCGGGGGGGGGGGGGTCGTCGGCTTCGGACCGAGAGGAGAGGCCGTCCGCTTTCCTGGGGCGCCCTCGCGGTCTCCCGGGCGGGGGCGCAGGAGGAGCGGGCTCGAGCTGCGGACGGGGCCACTATTGTATCTTGCCGTCTCTCGACAGGTACTTGTTGCGCGAGGTGCTTTCGGGGGAGCGCGGTTCGGCTCGCTCTTCCTCGTGTTGTTCCGGTTCCCGTTGCGGGCGTGGGTCCGGGTAGGCGGCGGTCTCTGGCTCTCTCGTGCTCCTCCTTATCGAGCGAGAGGAGCGCGAGCGATGCATGTGGGCGGACGCGATCGGATCTTCTGGACGCTCCTTTTTTTTGGGTTTCGGGGGAGAGAAGGGGAGAGAGTGAGGGAAGTCTGAATCAGAATAAGACTTTACAAGTTTTATTATCAAAGAGACGGACAACAGTACAACAGATAAGCAAGAGGTAGCAGTGTTTAAGCTTTTGTCAACACGATGTTAAAGTGTTCTTAAGTAGATCTTTGAAATTAAGTTTTAATGACCTGAGTCACATGATGTTATGAGACTAGGGGATTTAACTTAATGTAGATTAAGGATTGAGTGGAGGAGTTACTGATGGATCAGTTACTAGTTTGAATGAGCTAAAGTTGTTAGCTTTTATCAAAGTAGGCCTTATATCAGATCATGGGTTTTTACTTGTACCAGAGCGGTCCCGTGGATCCAGCCGGTGCTGACTCGCCTCGTCGAGGTGGAAGCCGACCCCGGCCGAGGAGAGACGTCCGCACGGCGAAGTAGTTCGCCGAACGGGCAGACCGGGTGGTCCTGAGATCCGGGGGTAGCAAGAGGATTCAGTCCATGATCCATGATGGCAGGAGTGTGAGGCTCATATTGAGTTGAAGGGAAAACGACGTGTTTTCTCTTCAGGAACCAGAAGTGAGACCGGCCATAGTGGGCTGTTGTACCCACTACTGGTGGGCCGTCTCCAGAATAGCTCGGCTGCTGTAGAGAGGAAAAACAGCTGAGCGGTCGTCTGATCAGTGTTTAGACCAGAACTGAACACTTCCGGGCTGGAAGGCAGTTATGAGAGATGTGTGACTACGTGGGCCTATGGGAGAGTTTTAACAAGTCACGTGACTCAGATTTTTTTAAACGGCAGTTACCTTCATGAAGGGAGTATTAAAAATACTTATTTAACCTTTTAGCAAAGTATGTATATAAAATAATACTGAAAGTGGACCAAACATTCACAATACTGTGGAAGGAAATGCATTAATCATATTAAAGACATTTCTGAACAGTTTAATTAAAGTGTCATTTTAGGAAGAGACACCAAGAGTCTTTAAGTTTTATTATTATAACTAAAGAGAGTCCGGTGGAGTCTTCCGGCACGACCGAACCCTTGGAGGAATGTTGATTCAGGTTAAAACATAATAAAGAGTCATTATAATCCGAGTTATTGGGAAAAAGATGGATTATTGTTTGTGATGGTCAACAGGGGTCAGAGATTATAGCATATTTGATAACGCTACACAAGGATGAAAATTTGATTTGAAAAGCATGAGGGACACAACTGTCTTAAGTACAGGGTGGGGGTCTAGAGGTGGAGAAGAGGGGCTGACCTGTTTAAACCAGGGGTCACCAACCTGGTGCCCCCAGAAACCAGACAAGGTGCCCACAGGCCTTTTCCCCAAATAGCTTAAGTCTATAATAAAATACAATTTATAATCTGTTGCCTTCTTTTTTAATCACAAATGCATTAATATAGATTTAAAAACGACAAATTTCTTTTAAAAATATTAAAATTAGAGGTGGGCATAGATTAATTTTTTAAATCATCTTATTCCAATCCTCAGCTATGGTCATAAGATTTGGGTAAAATGGATGGATGGATGGATGGATGGATGGATGGATGGATGGATGGATGGATGGATGGATGGATGGATGGATGGATACATCAATGACAACCTTTAGAAATTTTGTTTCAAACACTCCAAAATTCAGCATACATTTTTAATTTAAATGTCACATTATTTATCTTTTGATTTATTTTTTTATTTTTTTGTATCTTTTGATTTCAAAAGATCATAAATTTAGTTGTTTTTTTTAAATAGTCAGTGATAATTTATTCACATCAAACCAAGATTTTAGGACATCTAACTCTTTGTCATTGCTCTTTAAAAGTTCCTTTTTGCCTGAGCAAACTAAATTTGTATCATCTGCAAACATTATACATTCGAACAATTTTGTGTTACATACCGTATTGACCCAAATACTGGACGAACCCGATTATAAGACAACCCCCCTTTCAAAGACTAATCTTCAGAAAAATGCCTAAATTTACTTTTTTTATTGAAATTTTGAGAAAATTATTTAAATAATACCATAATTACAGACTGCTTTAATATTTGCTTATTAATCAGAGGTTAAATTTCTCCGTCGTGGCAACAGATTTCCACCAACTGGAAAAAAAGAGAAGAAAGTTCAGTTAAAGCTGATAGGAGGAGTATTTTCTCTGTATCAAAGTTTTCTAAATGTTTTAAATGATATTTCAGGTCTAAACTATGATCTATGGGTTGAGTTCCACAACATCTGTCATTCTGATGAAGACCCTCCTTCCTCCTAGAGACCCCTTTGAATTCTTTCTGGCCGCCGAACTTTTTTAGCCAATAAAATTAAAATGTATGCATCGTCAGCTTTCTGTCAACGCGCTTCTAGCAAACCTGTAGCAGCAGGGGGCGCTCTTGTACAGGATGCTCCGTGTGTTTCCCTGTTTACCATCTCAGCCGTTCATGGAGGAGTCAGAGCTAATTTCTACTAAAAACCTACCCATTCCCTGGCTAATGATGGATTTATTTTTATTTTTAAACCTTTCACCTCACAGGATGGCAAGGCTTGCCAAGGATACACGTTTATTTTGGTCAAAAAGGGCCGAGTCATTTCTCTGTTCAGCTTCAGAGTACTGCAGCAGCTCTCTGCTACAGAGCTACAGAAGCAGCAGGACAGAGAGGACTCATCAGAGCCTGGTACAGTGGGGGCGTGATTTGTGAACTGTGAGCGATTAAACCTACAGTTTGAGCTGTACAGTTTATGCCCAGCTTACAGACCGAAGAAAGAGGAGCCGTTGGACGTTGGATTCAAAAACTGCTCTCTTGATGAAATCATCCAGAATGCAGCTTTAAATCTTTTTCTCTCTCTCTTCTCGCGCTCTCTCTTGGGCTCAGAGTTTCCCTCTCTCTCTTTCTCTGTGTGTGTGTGTGTGTGTGTGTGTGTGTGGCGCAAATGAAGATACATGAGAATAGTGAAGGTCATGGGTGAAGATTTAGCGTGGTGATGTGTTTACACCAATAGCTTGATCTAAGGGTACAGAAATAGAGTGGCTTACCCGCCATTACGGAGCCAGTCCAGCGACCGAGGTTCTGAGCAGCTGTGTGACGATCCAGGGGAGGGAGATGTGTGTGGATCGACCGACACGAGCCCTTCATCTGGACAGAAGTCCACACTGAGCTGCTCACGCTGAAAGCTCTTGCCCTGGGTCTGGAAGTGGACCTTGCTGGACTGATCATCCCCGGTGGGTCTGTAACTTTGGGCTGGTCCAGACCGGGACCGGTCGTGGTCTTGTTGTTGCAAAAATGTTTGCCAGGTTCAAAACATGAGTCAGAGAGACTGCACTTTTATAAAAATAATTATAGGTAATTTATTTACATATTTAGTTAAGCCTTACAGCGGATCTACAAGCGCAGCACAGATTGAGATCATTTTTCATAGAGAGCCCAAATCAGAAGTCTAGAATCCCTAAAAATCTGCTGAACACAGCCGAGCCTGACACTTTTATAGATCGTGGCTTCTGTGACATCAACCTATCACAGTACACGTCTCGAACCATTCTTAGCCAATCAACTAACACTAAGCACGTGCCTCCCGCATGGACCAGTGATGCAATGCTCTTTCCCGGATTGGGGTGTTTTTGTTGAAATGAGCTCTCTGGAGTCCATCTGGAGTTTCCTAATCTTACAGGACATTGGAAAGAACTTATCATCACTATGTGAAGTAAGATGTTCCTGGCTCACATTCAGTCTCCTGTTTCCTGCCAAACTTCAGTTATCGTAGAGAGAAAGAAACTGTGTGTACGTGCTGTTCTCAATTCTTACCAAGAACTCTGACCTCCCTCTGACCGCAAACAGAGAACAAAACAAGAACACATCTGACTCCTCTCACGCTATCTCCTCAGATAAGAGTTTTTTCCTGGCAACCACTTGTTGAGTTTCCACTAAACAAGTCCTCTGTACATGTGGATCTCATCCAGGGTTCCCTCCCCTGCTGATCTTCACACACGAACCTGAGTTCTGAACAGTCACAGAAAGTTCAGCCTGATACCTCCAGCCTTTAAGTAGAATGAAACATATAAAACATTATTAGGGATAAAATTAAAGTCCTTCAGTCTGAGCTGAGATTCCTGTTGCTGCCGCCTTTACAAAAAGCCTGCGCCCTCTGCTGGTGCAGTAGTGTAATGACTACAAAAAAGTAGACCCTGATTATAAGACCACCCCGCATTTTTACATTGTCTTATATTCGGGTCAATACCATTAAAGCCGCATTCTGGAGGATTTCATAGAGAGAGCAGTTTTTGAATCTAACGTCCAAAGGCTCCTCCTCAAAACATCTCGACACACGCGTCCGGTCGCGTGTGCGTGCGTGCACGCGGCGCATATACTTCGGACATGAACTGTACCGCTCAATGTGTAGGGTTTAATCACTCACAGTTCACAACTCTTATTCCAACAACACTACGAGGGTCTGAAGAGCCCTCTCTGTCCCTGCTGCTTCTGATATTAGCTCTGTTAGCAGAGAGCTGCTGCTGGACTCTGAAGCTGAACTTGACTCGGCCCTGGATGAACTTTCTGACCAAAATAAACACGTAACCCTGTCAAGCCTTGCCATTCTGTGAGGTGAAAGGTTTAAAAATTAAAATAAATCCATCTTTAGCTGGAGAATGGGTAGGTTTTTAGTAGAAATGAGCCGTGAGTCCTCAGTGAACGGCTGAGACGGCAGAGAAACACACGGAGCGTCCTGTACGACAGCGCCCCCTACTGGTACAGGTTTGGTCGATGCGCGTGCATGTTGAGAGAATGCAGACATTGGAATTTCATTGGCTGAAAAATGTCGGCGGCAAGAAATAATGGAAAGGGGTCTCTAGGAGGAAGGAGGGTCTTCATCAGAATGACAGATGTTGTGAAACTCAACCCATAGATCATAGTTTAGACCTGAAATATCATTTAGAACATTTAGAAAACTTTGATACAGAGAAAAATAATCCAGAGAGCCGCTTTAACATATAGTTAGAATAGTTTTGGACCTTTTTCTGACCCTTGTAGAACACCACAGAATATTTCTCTAAATCCTGATTTTGTATCTTTGATTTTTACACACTGTTGTTTGTCTTTTAAATAACTTTCTATCCATTAACTGGCTATACCTCCTAGTCCATAATTCTCCACTTTCATTAATAATCTCCTGTGGTATTTTTAAAGCCATACTCAGTAGCCAGGTAAACAAGCTAGGTCTCGCTAGCTAGTTTACAGAAACACGTCTCAGAGCGCTCACCCCTCCCGTCGGGTATAATCGGTACGCCAGCCTTCCCGCGGACATGGGACCCCGTTTTGCGACAATAACAATGCAGAGTCTAACTTCAGCCGCAGAAACGTTCCCCCAGCTTTTCCTCTTTTCACCTCCAAACATTTTTAGTTTTCTGCTAGCTGAAAAGGTGTTTTTTGGGGGGACTCTGGTATTTTTATATTAAAATGAAAGCACTGACCACCGGCTAATTCTGTCCTTTCAATTCCGGGATGTTCAGATGGAAAATGTGTCCGGGTGGATTATTGGTGAATCCAAGCAGTGAGGAAATGCGGCAGACAGACAGCTGGATTGCCCAATCCTATCGTTCGGACCGAACGATAGGATTGGCTGAAGTTTTTAGAGAACTGCGGGACAACTACTTTATTGATTTCTTTCGGGGTTTTTTTAATCTCCACAATATATTTACGGCTATACTATGTTGGAACGTTGTTAAGAGGCTTTAAATAAAAATGTTAAAAGCTACATTGTTTACCTGGCTACTGAGTATGGCTTTAAATCCACAAAAATATAGACAGAGAATTCTTCATTTTCACTGAAAATAATGTAAATGTTTACAGTAAAACCTAAATCATGATTAATCCTCGGTAACTCGATTAGCTGGTTGTTTGAGGTCAGGGAATAGGCCACGTCTTCCAGACTGGAAGTCATCCAGGATACGAGTCTCAACATGTTTTACACAAACAAACAAGTTTATTTATGACACAACAGCCACTGTGTTGATTCTGCACTAGAAATAACGGAGCGTTATAACTTATATAAATATTTGGGATCCCCAGGTGAGAAGAACAGCAGAGAGGAAAACGGGACGCGGATTTTATGCTGGATTATGACTGGACCCACAAACCTAGAGAGCAGAACCAAGTACATCAGAGACACCTGGGCCAAGCGATGTGACAAAGTGCTGTACATGAGCTCTGTGAAGACTGATTTTCCCACTGTGGAGCTGAATGTGAGTGAAGGAAGAGAAAACCTGTACTGGAAGACCATCAGAGCGCTGCAGTACATCCATCAGAATCACCTGGATGATGCAGACTGGTTCTTAAAAGCAGACGATGACACATACGTGGTCCTGGAGAATCTGCACTACATCTTATCCAAACACAATCCGGAGGAGCCATTTTACTTTGGCAGAAGGTTTAAGCCGTTCATCAGTCAAGGCTACATGAGTGGAGGAGCAGGTTACGTCCTGAGTAAAGAGGCCCTGAGGAGGTTCATCAAAGGGTTCAGTACTGGAGAGTGTAACCACTTCTCCTCTATAGAAGACATGGCTCTAGGGAAGTGTATGGAGACGATGAAGGTGGAGCCAGCAGATTCCAGAGATGTGAAGGGGAGGCAAACCTTTCATCCTTACCCACCAGACCATTACTTAGTTAGAAAGCCATCAAGACCTCGGCCTTGGTATTTGATTTATGACCATTATGTTCCAATTGAGGTAAACACCACTGCTTTTGTATGAAAATAAAGATAAGACAAGTTAGATAGCTATGACGCAATCAAAGCCTTTCCTTGAGATTACACCCAACTCCCAAAACGTTTATGAGATTAAACCTCACAGCTGGAGTAGTTAAGCAAACAAGGAACTGTTCTGGATTAGCAAGATCTGTGACCGCCATATTGGCTTCAATCCAGGAATGTCAACATTAGGTTTGGTTGAACAAACAACAAGGGTTTGTTTTGAACCAATATTATAAACCTGTTACTGCATCTTCATTTTTAAATATGTAAGTATAGCCAGGGTATGTTTGTTATGACTCTTAAAATAAATAGATGATGGATGACTAACACTGCTTCCTACAAGGACTGTATAAAATGGTAAAAGGCCTGTATTTATAGAGCGCTTTCTAGAGTGTTCAACACTCCCCAAAGCGCTGTACAACAACAACAGTCATTCACCCATTCACCCACTGGTAGTGATAAGCTACATTGTAGTCACAGCTGCCCTGGGGCACACTGACAGAGGCGAGGGTGCCATGCACTGGCGCCCTCCAGGACCCTCCAACCACCACCAGTAGACAAGGTGGGTGAAGTGTCTTGCCCAAGGACACAACGACAATGTAACCCAGCCAGAGCTGGGATCAAACCGGCAACCCTCCAGTTGCCAGACCAGCCACTCTACCAACCGAGTTATACGCCGCCCTTATAAAAGAACCTTGTCAACGGCGTAGATTTGCTCTTGGCATTGGAGGGGACCAGAATAGGGCACTCAGGGGGTGGGGGGCGCTGATACAGGAAGTGCTGATTTTAAAAACGCCGCTCAGATTGCGGACTGTGCGACTGTTCTGTCCCGGTCCAGACCGGCCCAAAGTTACCATAGGCCCACCATAAAAATGCACGGAATGCCCGATGGCAAGTCCATATCCAGGGGAGGAGGCATATCTGGAAGCACGGACATCCCAGAGGGAGGGGCTCACACCGATCGATCCAGACACGCCTCCTTCCCTTGGACACAGGTCCCTGCACAGCGGCACGGCACCTCGGTCTGCTGGACTGCACGTCTGATGCAGCGCTATTTCTACCCTCTTGGATCGAGTTATTGGTGGGGACACGTCACCTCTGTCCAAACTAAATCTACACCCATGAACCTTTTACATCAAAATCCCCACTTATCAATCAGTTTACTGTAATTCACATTGGTTTATTTTTATTCTGCTTCATACTGACCAGAATCATTGATCAGGTCTCAAAAAGATCATAGTCTATGCTCTAAAACATAAATTAGCATACACTAAATTAGCTAGATGGATAGTTGAATGGACGCATGGATGTGTGGATCAATGCAGAATGATATTGACTAAGCTAACATCAGAGCTAATACCAGAGCAATGAGTCATTTCATTGGGTGGGGGCCAGACTATATATCCACATATACAGTAAAGGATGGCTTGCCAGGCTAATTGTAGATAACTTCCTGAACAGACTGTTCAGAGAAACAGAGTTGAGGTCCTGCAGGGCTGATGAGCTAATGGCTAGTCTGAGTTAAGCTAAGATACAAATGCTTGTGCTGTTTAGCTAAACCACTTTAGTTCTATTCACTTTAGTTCATGTTCTATTTCATCTTTCTTTCTGTCTTCAGGGTCCAGGTTGCTGCTCAGACCTCGTGGTCTCTTTTCACTACATCTATGCTGTTCAGCAGTACATGTTGGAATACCTGACCTACCATCTGAGAGCATACGGATACAAATACAGATTTAAACCTGATGAAAAAACTGAAGTAAACACAACTCAATCTATCTGAAGTCGTGCACCTGTTGGAGAAGTCATCTGAGAATATTGCACAATTTTTTTTTTATCTTTTATAAGAATTGTTTAATAATTTTTCATGATGCCAGTACTCTCACTCATGCATCAGAAAGAACATGTCAACATGTGAATTGAAGAGAAAGAGATATGAAGTTCCTCTTATAAATGTGACCTTAGGAGAAGCTCGTCTGTGTGTGAAGACATGCACGTACAAGTTGCTAAAGACATAAACATTTTATTACACCAGCTCAGTTAAAGATCACACAACAGTGAATCCTATGTTAGCTCCCTGGCTCACTTCCTTCCAGATAAAGTGTAAACCACTATGATCTTTCACAGAATTTTGTAAATTTCACAGAATTCCATGTATATAACCACAGAATCCCACATAAATAACCCCAGAATTCCACATAAATAACCCCAGAATTCCACATAAATAACCACAGAATCCCACATAAATAACCCCAGAATCCCACATAAATAACCCCAGAATTCCACATAAATAACCCCAGAATTCTACATAAATAACCCCAGAATTCTACATAAATAACCCCAGAATTCCACATAAATAACCCCAGAATTCCACATAAATAACCCCAGAATTCCACATAAATAACCACAGAATCCCACATAAATAACCCCAGAATTCCACATAAATAACCCCAGAATTCCACATAAATAACCCCAGAATTCCACATAAATAACCCCAGAATTCTACATAAATAACCCCAGAATTCTACATAAATAACCCCAGAATTCCACATAAATAACCCCAGAATTCTACATAAATAACCCCAGAATTCCACATAAATACCCTCAGAATTATATGTAAATTACCCCAGAATTCTACATAAATAACCCCAGAATTCTACATAAATAACCCCAGAAATCTACATAAATAACCCCAGAATTCCACATAAATAACCCCAGAATTCTACATAAATAACCCCAGAATTCTACATAAATAACCCCAGAATTCTACATAAATAACCCCAGAATTCTACATAAATAACCCCAGAATTCTACATAAATAACCCCAGAATTCTACATAAATAACCCCAGAATTCTACATAAATAACCCCCTGTCTC
>SSNR01000268.1:762806-827180 GCA_006937965.1 Callopanchax toddi | reverse complement strand
GTGTGTATGAGAGGTTTTGTTTTCACGTGTGTGTATGAGAGGTTTTGTTTTCACGTGTGTGTATGAGAGGTTTTGTTTTCACGTGTGTGTATGAGAGGTTTTGTTTTCACGTGTGTGTATGAGAGGTTTTGTTTTCACGTGTGTGTATGAGAGGTTTTCACATGTGTGTATGAGAGGTTTTGTTTTCACATGTGTGTATGAGAGGTTTTCACATGTGTGTATGAGAGGTTTTGTTTTCACGTGTGTGTATGAGAGGTTTTGTTTTCACGTGTGTGTATGAGAGGTTTTGCTTTCACGTGTGTGTATGAGAGGTTTTGTTTTCACGTGTGTGTATGAGAGGTTTTGTTTTCACGTGTGTGTATGAGAGGTTTTGTTTTCACATGTGTGTATGAGAGGTTTTGTTTTCACGTGTGTGTATGAGAGGTTTTGTTTTCACGTGCGTGTATGAGAGGTTTTGTTTTCACATGTGTGTATGAGAGGTTTTCACATGCGTGTATGAGAGGTAACTTGGAATAATGTCCCTGGTGGCCCCTCATACAAATGCATGGCTTTCATACTGGAGTGGCAGCTTTTGGTGTGCAAGTGGCCTTAGTAGTTAAAATGAGAGCGATGATGGGAAAGTGAGGTGTTTTTCTTACTGTACAGCATTCTGAAGTCATCTATAAGGTAGACGTGTTCTTCATCAGGATCAGACGCAATCGTTTTCATTTCAGTCTGGAACTCTTCATACAGAGGGTCAGTTTCGTTCATCACACCCACAACAAACAATTCAATCCCTCCTGCGTGAGCATCTGGGGCTAGCTCTTCAAACCTCACGTCGTCCCGCGGGTCGGTCAGTCCGTCTGTAAGGACCACGGCCACTTTCCTCACACCGGGCCGAGAGGCCTGGAACAGCTGATTGGCCTGATGGATGGCGCTGCCCGTGAAGGTGCCCTCGCCCAGGTAGGGCATTGCCCTGACAGCAGCCTTGATCTCATCCTGGTTGGGCTGCTGCTGCAGACTGACCACCACCATGTTTACATGGCTGTAGAGCACCACACCGATCCGTCCTGCTTCCCGGCTCACAACCACTTGGTCGATGAGAGCGTTCACAAAGTCCTTCACCACCTCGAAGTTTTCTGGCCCCACACTCTCAGAGCTGTCAATCACAAAGACTAGTTCTAGAGGGTTCCCTTTGCACTTGAAACCACATCCTATGAGACACACATAAAAGCAAGTTAAACGTTTAAAAAGCAGCATGGGTAGATGTAAAACAGGCATACTGGTGCAGCTCAGTGTTGATGGAATTAAGGTTATGGAACATTAAATAACCTAGTTTGGAAAACAAGATAACGCTTCATATCATCTGATATGACTGCACTCTTAGAAATGTAGCTGAAACTCATTATTGCTGTGAAATAACACCATGGTTCTCAACTGGAAAAGGGGTCTTGCCAACTCCAGGTTGAGAGAGGTCCTACTTTAAGTAGAGGAGTTTAAATATTTTGGGGACTTGTCCATAAGTGAGGGAAAGAGGCAGTGGACAATATATGTATGAGAGATTTGAGATAAAAGATTAGAAGAAAGTTGACAGATGAGATGACATAAGATCTAAACTTTATATTACCACAAATCCCCCTTATTATTTCGATGACCTCTTCTCTCTGTTTGTGGGACAAAAAGAAGGTAAGAAAACAAGATCTAACCTCGTGAAAATTCACGTGGTTGTCAGTTTCTCACCGTCAGTCCTGGTTCCCCCTTTTCTCCAGGTCTCCCCTGTAAGATTGGGATCAGGTTTAGTTGGGGTTCAGGACAAATGGGAAACTCCAGTTAGAAACTGTAACTCCTATTAAAAACATTATTCAATTAAATAAATGAAATGTAAAATAGACATTTGGTCTCCGAATGCATTCTTCCTTCAACACAACTGACAGTACAAGCCTTTTACAAAACTTAAAGTAGTCAGACCAAAACTTAAAGTAATCAGAACTAAACTTAAAGTAGTCAGAACTAAACTTAAAGTAGTCAGAACAAAACTTAAAGTAGTCAGAACTAAACTTAAAGTAGTCAGAACTAAACTTAAAGTAGTCAGAACTAAACTTAAAGTAGTCAGAACTAAACTTAAAGTAGTCAGAACTAAACTTAAAGTAGTCAGAACTAAACTTAAAGTAGTCAGAACAAAACTTGGTTAAAGTGGGTCGACATAATGACATAACTCTGAATCTTTGAATGTAGAAAAGTTTTTCTAAAGAACTCACTAAGAACCAGTTCTTCTAGCTCTAGAACTTCTTTGATACAAAACCCCTGAGTGTTACCATTGCTCCAGGTGAGCCCGGTGCTCCATGGTTCCCCGTGTCCCCTTTCTTTCCCCTGTCTCCAGGATTTCCTTGATCACCCTATGCAGGTGCAAAAGCCATTTTTATATAGTACTATGGAGCACTGGTTATTGAGTACAAGACAAGTATGAAACCAATTGCATATGTAGTATTAGAGTTGTACCTTCTCTCCTGGAAGACCGTCTCCTGGAATCCCTCTGGGGCCCACTAGACCATGAAATCCAGGTTCTCCCTGGTCATAGAGATTAAGGAGATACTGAGACTATCTAATAGTGTTTTGTAGTCCCTGAAGTTAAATACTAAACTGAGTAATTAGATGTGAAAGCTCAAGACAATGAATGAACTTCACAGAAAGCTCCAGCAACTGAATGCAGACCTCATTCCAAAGTGCCTGATCCATTCTAAACGAACAGTATAATACAAAGAAAGAAGGATTTAGATCCTTTCTCATGACTATGGTGTTATTCTTGCCAACCTTTGGTCCTGGAAAACCATCTCCTGGAGGTCCTGGCAGGCCAGACGGGCCAGGTTGACCTGTGGAACCCTAGAGCACAATAGAGTGAAGGCATCAGGCTCATTGTGTAGGTCAGAGCATCAAGATGAGACATTGTTCATACTGTATTTTAACCATGAATATCCAATCCTGGTCTTTAAGAGCTGCTATCCTGAATGTTTTAGATGTTCCTCTGTTCCATCACAGCAGGTCTGAATCAATGAGCTTCTGCAGAACTTGAAGATAAGCTGAACAGTTGTTGAATCAGGTGTGTTGGAGCAGGAAAACATGAAAACATGCAGGCAGGATTGGACACCACTGCTTTACACACACTGACCTTTGGTCCATAGAGTCCAATTCCAGGAGGTCCTGAAGGTCCTGAAACTCCAGGTAAACCTCTGTCCCCCTGACACAAAACACAGACGGTTTGTCCACTCCTCTTTGATCATATCAGTCCAGTTTTACTAGGTGTTTGTCTCCAAAGACATAAAACAATCTCAGCTATGATTCTCTGACTTTACTTAATGACTTTGTAAATAAAACTCACCTTCACTCCAGGTAGTCCTTTCCCTTCAGGTCCAGTTTCTCCTTGTACTCCTGGTACACCAGGTTGACCCTGAAAACCAGAACAGACAACACACACTATTTATTCTCTACTAAAATGGTAAAAGGCTTGTACTTGTATAGTACTTCTACCAACTCCAAGGACTTTTAAAGTACTATACACCACAGTCAGCCATTCCTCCACTCACACACATTTACACTGATGGCAGTGAGCTACATTGTAGCCACAGCTGCTCTGGAGCAGACTGACTGAAGCTGGAGCTGACTTACAATCACAGCCACCGAGTCCTCCGGACCACCACCTGCAGGCAGGTGGGTGAAGTGCCTTGCCCAAGGACTCAACAACAAAGTCACCCAGCTGGAGCTGGGATCAAACCAACGTCCCTCTGGTTGCCAGACAGCCACTCTACTTACTGAGCTACATGTTGCCCCAGTAATCATAAAATGTGATTATTGTGTTTTCTTCTTACCGGTGGCCCTGGCACACCATCTCCTTTTGCCCCTGGTGGCCCAATTGGACCAAAATTGCCTTTGTTTCCCTGAAAAGAGAATGAGGGCAGTCAGAGTACTAACAAGAATCTGAGTATTAATAAAACTCACTGTAAGGATGGATCTTGTAATGCCATATTTATTTACTTTGACTGTGCATACACTCCACCGACTGAACTACAGAATTCTGCAGCCGCTTTAAAAACAGAATACAATTCATCATTGGGCTCATGTACCAACACCTGCTTGGATTTCCCTTTAAAATATGTTGCATGTTAAAATCAAGAAAGGGGTGTACCCAAAAACAGATCCAGATGTTTGAAAATGTGTAGACATGGGTTTAAGAACACAATTACTTGTGATGCTGCTCAATGTGAAATGTGGTGTGTATGAAGTACTCTTACACAGAGCCTTGCCCTTCTCACACTTTTACAGTATTCAGCATAGCATAGCATCTTTCTTTATAAAGCACTTTAAAACAATACAAAGATCAGCCAAAGTGCTGAACACTAAAATAAACATAAAAGATTTCCATAACAATCAAACAGATGCAGGTAAGAGGCAGGTCAAAAAGGTTCAAACAAGTTCAAACAAACCCACATTTAGTAATCATTGATATTTTAGTGTTTTTATTCTGTTGTGTTCTTATTTGTGCCATTATTTTATTCTGTTTTTAGTCTTCATGGTTTTATTTCTTACTTGTTTTAATCTTTGACATTTAAAACTAATTCGCTGGTGAATCAGGAGCCAATGAAGCGAGGCTAAAGCAGGAGTAATGTTCTCCCTCTTTAGGGTTCCTGTTAAAAAATCTGGCCGTTGCGTTTCGGACCAGCTGGAGCCGAGAGATCGAAACCTGACTGATTCCCGCGTACAACGAATTACAATAGTCCAGTCCGGCTGTTATGACAGCATGAATCACTGTTCCAAGATGGGATTTGACAGAAACAGCTTAATCTTAGACAGATGGCGTAGGTGGAGAAAACAGGATCTAACAACTCCGTTCACCTGACTGTCTAAAGCTGGTGATGATGGGCTTCTCATGTGAGGCCAGGGAGGAGTGATCAACACCGTGAGGGGGGGTTGTGTCAGCTACTGGGTCTAAACATAATGACTTCAGTCTTCTTTTCATAACCAACCAGAATATTCAAAACCATCCAGGACCTGATGTCAGAAAGACAGTCTGAACAGACACTGAAAAATTGCTCCTAGTGGCAGAAGGTAAAGGGAAAACAGAAGAGGGCCAAGAATGGAGCCTTGAGGAACCCCCCTCCTCACATTAAAACTCCTCCCAGAGAGGTAGGACCTGATCCACTGAAGAGCTGATCCGGTGATGTCCACCCACTGCTCTAGACTAGGGATAAGAACATCATGGTCCACAATATCAAAAGCAGCTGTCAGGTCTAAAAGCACTAACAGAACTGTATCACCAGAGTCGTTGGCTAAAAAATGTCATTAAAAAGCAGACTTAGTACTGCGCAATGCTTTAAAACCAGACTTGTTCTTAAAACGCCATGAGCTGCTTGTACACAAAATCTTCTAAGATCTTAGAGAAGAAAGGTCATTTTGAGACAGGCCTAAAGTTTGTTAAAACAGATGTGTCTGGCCCAGGTTTCTTTAGCAGACACTCTACAACAGCACATTTAAAAGACCACGCTCAGAGGATTTGAATATACAAATGGATACAAATGTGCCTTTTTTCCCTCCTGAAATCCTATTTTTATTCAGTGTCTCCAAACAACAAGCTCGCAAACATCAGTTTAAAAGCAGAAAGTGAAGGCAGCTTCAGTCACTTCAGTGCGTTTTGGTGTGGTTTCTCATTAAACTGCGTTGTGAATTTACAAAAATGGTCAAAGATATCAAAATGGTTCCTCAATGTGTTAGAGGCCAAAGTCCCGTGATCATTTTAAACCAACATCAGAAAGTTGTTGCAGAATTTATTTTCTATGTGACCTTGGACATAAAATCACATCACCATAGTTAATTAAAACTATAAAAGAATTCCAGCGACAGATCACATGAATGAGCTGATCAATTAGATAAACAGGTTGTGTGTGTCCTAGTTTTGATTTGGTTCTTGTACTGGTTGTAATTCTGGTCTGGAACTGGATCCTGTCATGTTCTAGTTCTGGATCTAGTCAGGATCTGGTTCTGTGACAGGTTCTTGTTCTAGGTCAAGTCTGATCCTGGACCTGGTTCAGGTTTTGGGACTAACTGGATCTGGTCCTGAATCTGGTTCCTGTCTACAGTAGTTCTGGTACAGGGTCCAGTTCAGAATTTGGTTCTGGTTCTAATTCTGGATCTCATCTCATTCTAGTCCTGGTCCTGGTTCTGATCCCAGTCCTAGTTCTGCTCCTGGTTCTTGTCCCAGTCCTGGTCCTGATCCCAGTCCTAGTTCTGCTCCTGGTTCTTGTCCCAGTCCTGGTCCTGGTTCTGATCCCAGTCCTAGTTCTGCTCCTAGTTCTTGTCCCAGTCCTGGTCCTGGTTCTGATCCCAGTCCTAGTTCTGCTCCTGGTCCTTGTTCTGTTTCCAGTTCAAACAGAAAAGAAACCTGACACCTCACCATACATTTAATGGGACGAGTCTTAGCCAATCAGAATGCTCCGTTTTCTGTGCCTTGCTAAGAGACGGAGTTCTGTTGTTAGGGACTTAAAACAGGTCTTTAAAACTGAAAGCATTCTGCTCAAACACGATGTTCCGGATCAGTAGACCTATCCAGAAAACATTTACAGAGTGGCAGGAAGCTTTGGTGGGCCCTTCTGTAAAATTGCATGCATATCCTGAGCTTTATGTCTAGATTATGAGAAGTTAAAAACTGCTCTTTTATACGGTAAAAAACAGCCAAAAATGCATAGAGTGCTTCTGAGATGTGAAATAAATAATGTAAATTCCTCTGGTGCTCTTCAGTAGAGGATCCAGGGGTAGCTTCAGAAAAAGAGGGGCTGATGCGCTCAGGAGGAGGAGGATGGTTAAAAAGTCTTTATTGCTCCACGGCTAGTCGACTAGTTTTAGCTGCACTGGCCGTCATCAGGACTAAATATGTTTGGTAGTCAGCAAACTTTCTAATATCATCAATCTGAGCTGTTTCAGCTGTGCTAGCAGGAAGTCACATGACCAGTGTTTCCAAAAATATGACATTTCAGTATAAAACTCAACAATCATAGAAAAGCTAATAAGGCACAATCGGCTATAAATAAGATGACTGAGCTGGAAAAAGAGTGAGCATAAATATGAAAATCACAAAAAACATTACAATTACAAAAACCATGGCAATTACAGAAATTAGAACATCGTATTTCTCCATTCAAACCAGCATGTCGCTTTAAGTGTGTTCAATGATTCTCTTTGGAGGATTTTCTTTAGTCTGTCTCCGTCTTTGATTGTCTCTTCAATATTCTCAATACCCACAATTCTGAGGGAATCACAGCGTCCATGGGGTGCCTGGGTTCTAGCTTGCATTTTGATGAGAATTTGACAGTTTTTACAGGTCCTCTGAATCTTACCCATCCTCTTCGGATAACGAGCCTTCCTGCCTATATAAGCATTGAGTTTGGTTAGGTGTTCGTTCATGAAGACGTTGGATGCTCTTAGTTGTTTTCCTTGTTTCAGCAGACCTGATGATGACGTAGGCTTGTCATTGGTATTTCTCCTGGCCTCCATATTGTCACAGACCGGCTGGATCTCTTTGGTCTGCAAGAAAGTAGTCACCTGTTGCTCCATGGAGCCAAGGTCCAGCTGCCCGGGTTCCCCTATGCCATCAGCTGTCACCGCCCGGGCATGTTTTTGAGGTTTAATGTGTAGTCCGTAGTACAGTGTACATTTTAGGACATCCTCAGGTCTCAGACAAAAAGTCCTCAGTTGTCAGTCGTAAAAAAAAAAGTCCTCAGTCGTCAGACATGAGACAAAGAGTCCTCAGTCATCAGACAAAAAGTCCTCAGGACATCTGGGAGAAACAGCTCCTTCGTCTCAATAGGATCCAGTTGAGGAGGTTCGGGCATCTTGTTAGGATGCCTCCTGGACGCCTCCCTGAGGAGGTGTTTTGAGCATGTACTGCCAGCAGGAGGCCCCATGGTCAATAACAATAACTATTGTCACATTAATAAGTTTCCCAGCATGCCCACTAAGTGTCATCAGTGGACCAATATCTTTAGAAATGTGCGTACACTAGCTATTACTGTATATGAGCTGAGGAATTTTGGATTTCTCTGCAGAAAAGAGCTATGCCAGGATTTTGTGCTTATGATGCTAGGCTTCTTGTTATAAAATATTATTTTTACATTGACTGTTGAGTAAATTCTGATTGAATTACCTTGGGTCCAATTATTTCCACTCCAGGCTCTCCGACAGGTCCAGATGGTCCCATAGGCCCTGGATCTCCCTGTCAGTGAGGAACACAACCAGCGCTATTCAAAATCAGAAAAACAGTTCGATACAAAACACAGAGGCTAACAAGCTTCCTGAAAAAAAAAACTGCAACCAAATTCTATACATTTTTAATCATTGGCTTTTATTTTAAATAAATTAGTCATGAGTGTATATTTGGTAGATTGTAGATTAGTCATAGTTACTCTCAGACTTTCTGTCATATTAAAACTTTTATTTTATAATGTAATATATTAAAGTATCACTTATTTTACTCTCAAATGTGCATTAATGATTACATCTACAGTTTTTACTATATGTACTCAGGGAATTTCAGTGCATACGTAGTTTCTATGGTCTGAGAAAAAAGAAGTGGCTGTGTTTTTGCCACCTGATGGCTCAACAGACGCAGTGATGAAGATGAAGAAATCCCACTGTGTGCAGACTAGGGCCTGTCAGAGCCTGACAGCAGCAGCAGCAGTGAATGTTTCAGCTCCAGCAAGGACGAGCAGGTAGCAACAAAAGAAGGTGTTCAGGTAATTATCGGAGAGAAGAGTTTCAACTGTTACATAAGAGCAAATGAACAGAGAATGTTTATGTTTTAATGTTTTTTCTTCTCCGTCTACAAACAGCTTTACTCAACTTGAAGAACTCTCCACACACCTTCAGTTTTCTAGATTCTTGGATCAGGATGTTTTTGAGGAAAACAAATGTTTTCTCATGTCAAGTCACTGGAAGCAGCAGCAACACCAATGCCACTGAAATCAAAGCATTCGTTGGAATGAGGGTCTTCATGGTGTGGTAAAAAGGCCAGCAGTGGAGAATTACTGGGAAATGACAGCAGGTATGACAAGGTGGCTGATGTCATGACACTGAAGAGATGTAAATGTTTGTGAAGGATGATTTGCTCTCAACATAACGTGATCTCTGACTCCAGTAAATCAGGCCTTTCCTTGACTGCATGAGGAGCAAATGCTTAAATGCTGAAAGTGAGAACCAGTTCTCAGATGATGGTGCCTTACAAAGGCAAACAGCTGGAAGTCTGAGGAAGTATCTACCCAGCAAACCTAAGAAATGAAGGTTTGAAAGTACGTGTGTCTGGCTTTGTGTTTACACTGGGAGGTCTACATTTGTTGAGTCAAGTCAAACCCCGACAAAGAGTTTGGGTTAGGAGGAAATGTTCAGCAGTTGTGCAGAACCATTGGAAAACCCTCAGATTGTATAGTCTACTTAAACATTTCTTCATAATACTCAGGATAATTACTCATCTAAAAGTGTCCATCCCCATCAGAAGACTGGAGACCATTAGAAAGAACGGGCTTGGAATTTGATAAAGTTCTACTCAAACAGCAAAGAGGCAGCTTTGACTTCCGTGTGGACAATGATGAAGAGCTCATTGTTGTCGATTAGTGAGCTCCTATGTCTCTGTCAATCCTGTTGTGCAATGCTTTTCTAAAGAGGAGGGGGAAATCTAGTCCCAGAGTCATGCTCAAACATTGTGTCAGAGTACAACACTTACCTGACCATATTTTGGCAGCTAATGCTGTCAAGAATGCATGGCTTCTCCACCACTATAATGCAGCAACACTGGGTCAGAAACACCAGTGTCTGAAGGACTTCTGGTTAGATGTTGTCAGAGGACTCATCTATCTTAAAAGCAGAAAAGAGAATGCCCCTCAACAGGATCAGAAAACCCCCCAGTAAGAGCCATCAAGCAGCCTAAAGTCTGCAAACCCCTGGATGGTACGATGGGATTCACCACCTCTCTGTCTTGTCAGTGAGGGGCCGCTGGTGCAGGATGTAAAAGAATGGACAGACCTCGGTCATGTGCCTGAAGTGCAAAGATAGGTTTTTCATTGTTACTGGTCAAAATGCTCACAACTGTTTCCTCAGCTTCCATTGCCACCAGAATATTGTTTGTTAAGGCAGTCCACACAGTGGAGTTGTTAGAAGCCGATGAACCACTCTTTATGCTCAGCGTTTAAAATTCATTGCTCATCTTTTTCATCATCAAATTTCTTGACTTTGTACCACTTTTAACATTTTTGAAAGGCAAAATATAATACAACATATTGTTACAGTGTGTATGTATTCAATGAAGCTCATGTATAAATGGTAAATGTCCTGTATTTATAGAGTTCTACACTCCCCAACGCGCTGTACAACACAACAGTCATTCACCTACTGGTGGTAATCAGCTACGTTGTAGCCTCAGCTGCCCTGGGGCACACTGATAGAGGTGGAGATGCAATGCACCAACACCACCAGCTCCCTCTGACCATCACCAGGTCCCTCTGACCACCACCAGGTCCCTCTGACCACCACCAGGTGCCTCTGACCACCACCAGGTCCCTCTGACCACCACCAGGTCTCTCTGACCACCACCAGCTCCCTCTGACCACCACCAGGTCTCTCTGACCACCACCAGGTCCCTCTGATCACCACCAGCTCCCTCTGACCACCACCAGGTCTCTCTGACCACCACCAGGTCCCTCTGATCACCACCAGGTCCCTCTGACCACCACCAGGTCTCTCTGACCACCACCAGGTCCCTCTGACCACCACCAGGTCTCTCTGACCACCACCAGGTCCCTCTGATCACCACCAGGTCTCTCTGACCACCACCAGGTCCCACTGACCACCACCAGCTCCCTCTGACCACCACCAGGCCCCTCTGACCACCACCAGGTCCCTCTGATCACCACCAGGTCTCTCTGACCACCACCAGGTCCCTCTGACCTCCACCAGGTGGTGGTCAGAGGGACCTGGTGGTGGTCAGAGGGACCTGGTGGTGGTCACCACCACCAGGTCTCTCTGACCACCACCAGGTCCCTCTGACCACCACCAGGTCCCTCTGACCACCACCAGGTCCCTCTGACCACCACCAGGTCTCTCTGACCACCACCAGGTCCCTCTGACCACCACCAGGTCCCTCTGACCACCACCAGGTCCCTCTGATCACCACCAGGTCTCTCTGACCACCACCAGGTCCCTCTGACCACCACCAGGTCCCTCTGACCACCACCAGGTCCCTCTGATCACCACCAGGTCTCTCTGAGCACCACCAGGTCCCTCTGACCTCCACCAGTAGGCAAGGTGAGTGAAGTGTCTCCAAGGACACAACGACTAGGTAATCCAGCTGGAACTGGGCTAAGAGTTGGAGCATTACTTCTTCTTCTGGCTTCTCACCAGGGCAGTCACATTTTATCTCCGCTCCTCCTGTGTCTGCTTTTTTGTCTGTGTGAACTGTCTGCAGAATTCTACAAACATCTTCCAAGCTTGGATTTAAACACTACACTCGATATGAATCTGGTTTCATGGGCTTTCAGCGCAATTGATTCTATTTATACCACCTTCAAGAAGGAGCAGGGTACTCCTGAGTGTCCTGGATCGACCTACGCAGCGGGGTATGTGCTGAACGCTTAGAAAAAGTGGGACATCGTATGCCTCTCTCTGTTGTCAATCGAGGACGCAGAGGATCTGTACATTTTTGGATTTATGGTGACCTGTTTTTTGCTAATCGGGACTAGCATCTACCTGAGTCATCGCATTCAAATGAAGAAAATAGAAGAAGTGGCCGCAGCAATTGGGAAGCTGACCGTCCTTCAGGAAACTCAAGACACGTGCTATGAACTCCATCTCCCCTGCGCTGAATGATACGTGCACAAGGCACGCAGAACGAACTCATTAAGGGGATGAAAAGCATCTTGGAAAAGATGGTCCGTGTGTAATTCATAACCATGATTCAAAACCTTTGGAATAATGAAGCTCATGAAACAGACTGGAAGGCAGCAGACAAATCAGCCTGGAACACTGCTGTCTGAAGAATGTCAAAACAACTGATAAGATGCTCTTGGAATACCCAAACATGCTGGAAGAAATGCGTAGGAGGCTGCTACCCCCTCTGAACTCTGCCCTGGAACTCCTTCACTTCTCTCCCCCCCGGCTGAGGCGATGATGTCGCGCTGGCGCTGCCGTGCTGACACTCGTGTGACGCAGGAGGTCCCCCCGCCCCACCTGACCCACCGAATGTCCTCTCTCTCTTTCTACCCATCTGACTGTCGGTGGGGTTTTTTCCACCGTTAGCAGCTGCCCCCTACTGGGACAGCTGGGAACTGTCTGTTTTTTTCTTCCTCTCTTCACCCTCTTAATAAAACTTGTTTCTCTCTGTTATGCACATGTCATCTGCAAGGCAGGCGCCTTCTGACGGCCCGGGTTCACTATGTAGCCAAGCCAAGTTCCTGATTGACAGGACGCTTGAAGGAGTTTTTAATTATTATGATTCATGTCTGCTTACAAATGTATCCTGCTTGTAACCTTTTAATTTTCAGCATCAGCTTTCGATGCACGGACTAAAGGTTTTGAACAATCAAAAGACATTCCATTCTTGTGAGGAATCAGCAGAACTTTGTTTTGAATCAGCAACATCAACGGAAAAAGTTATTAGTTAGCTACCTGTGAACAGTAATAAACCAGCAGCAGCAGATTCTTATCTTTTTGTCATGAATGCAATCATGTGATGTTATGCAACCTGTGTTCTAATAAATACTGAGCTGAGAAAAGATCCCGGCAGAGTTCCACTCCGATGCCTAACCAGCAGACGGGTGGTCTCTCATCCACAATGCTCAAAAAACTTAAACTAACTGTCTGGTCTGATTCTGTTCTTTAGATCTCGGGGTTTCTAAGAGTAAAATCTCTAACAACGCTGTCTTTCTGGCAATAAAAATAATTCTGATTCTGATTACACAGGCTGGAATAATAATGAGCCGGAGTGACCAATGCTGACACATCCACCATCTTTTCATGAGTAATTTTAAATTTTATTCTGTATTTTAAGCCCTTTGAGGAGTGTAAGATTACACATACCTGCATGATAATGAGCTGGTGTGACCAATGGTGACAAATTTACAATCATTGAATTATGGGTACAGATCCAGTCAATCTCAGCCTTTTCTTGTAAAAGCCTAACAAAGTGTTGTGTGATTCAAATGTTAGTTACAGCTACTGGTATGGGAATTGCCCAACCGCAGTGTTTACAGGCCCTGAATTCAGGTTTTTCGTGCTCTGAAAAAGACATATTGAAAGTTAAGATTCCATTTATAACATAATCTGTCTGTGAAGTGGCTCCTTCTTCTCATCTTACTTCATTACTACAGCTGAGCTGATTTTCACTCACATTGTAAAAGTTGAAGAACAAATGTCATAAAGGAGAAAAGCCTTCGTTAAACTCCACAAGACTCTTATTGCACCCATATATACAGTATATATATTTATTTTTTTTACTAAAAGTAAATATTCCTCTTCTTTGCTCTAGATGTCTGTGTAAGTGCTACTGATTCACTAGAAGGTCTTTACCTTTGATCCCGGATAGCCACGCCCAGCAGGTCCAGGTGCGCCCATCGATCCTGGGCTGCCAGGCTCTCCCTAAGTCAACACAGGGTCAAACACAAAGGTTTCTATCAAAAACATATACTGTAGGAACAACCCCTGTGTTATGTTACTGAACCATTTGACCACACCCACACCATTTGTTCAGGGTCAGGGTACTATGACTAAATCTGGTTCAGACTGGAGGAAAGACATGGGACTGACAGTTAGAGTGATCGTGGGAAAAAATCCATTGTACCACTAAGACCACACACACATACACACGGTGTCGACCGGATACCATCACCTGTCTGGTAGGTTAGGAGCTGAGCGGTGTCTAATAGATATTTATTGTGTCAGACTCACTTCGACACAGCGTTGGCTCAGCAACCCAAGTCTTTTAGAGAGGTGGAACTCTCCTCTTTGCTGGAGTTGCACTGAGTGAGAAGTAGAGGGCTGTGATGGCCCAAAGTCTCTGCTTGTATGTGGGGGTTTAGCCAAGGGGACAAGAGGGTAGCTTCCCCTGCCTACGAGACAGGGAACGGGTCATAACTGGTTTTTGTGGTTACGCACTAAATAGTACAAGTGTGCAAATATAGGCTATATATGTTTCATATGCTTTACATTGTTTTAACTTTTTTTTTATTCTGAAGGTGTGGCAGCTTTTATGTAGCCGTGGCGGTGCGCCACAATCAATGACATGTACGTAGAGGAAACCCTGGCCTGTAGGTGTTTCTTCATGCATCTCAGCTCAGTCCTCTGTCAGGGCAAAGCTGGGGAATGTTTTTTTTCTCCTCCTGTGTCTTCAGCTCGTCTGTCCTGAGCAGGTTCTGAAGTGGAAACATGGATTGCTGTAAAGTGTTACTGCTTCTTGTGAAATACGTGACTTTGTGAGACTTTAGGGGCACCAGACCGGAGACTCTGAAGTTGCAAACACGGTATCCTGGACACAAGCAGATGGGGCTGAGTGACTTTTCATTCACCTGTAAAGGGTCATATTAGCGCAGTCATTCTCAAACGTACCACTGGTGGTATAGCAGCACCCCCTGGTGGTACACACATAACCCAATCTTTTTTATAAATGACATTTTGATGACTAGAATAATTAATATTTTTTAAACATTAA
Source organism: Callopanchax toddi (assembly GCA_006937965.1). Lineage (NCBI taxonomy): Eukaryota > Metazoa > Chordata > Actinopteri > Cyprinodontiformes > Nothobranchiidae > Callopanchax > Callopanchax toddi. The sequence continues at coordinate 812,467 of SSNR01000268.1, read as the reverse complement.
GTGTTCGTAAAGTAAGGTGGCCTAATTTGGGCATATTTTCACCATTATTAACGTTTTTTTAATTAAAATATATTTATTTATGACGTGCTACGTCACGACGTACGTCTGTTGTCTGAACGCCGGATGGGCTAGCAGTTTGTGCACCACAGATTAGCAAGCAGAGTAAACACTAGAACTATATCAAAGTCATTGGACTCATGACTTAAAGTGATAATATGCAACTTTTTCATATTTTTAAATCTTTTCCTTGAGCCAGTCTGTGCTAATATGACCCTTTACAGAGTTAATGAAAAGTCACTTAGCCCCATCTGGTGATTAGATCCGGAATACCACGATTGCAAGATCTCATCGCCGTCACGCATAGATATCATATAAATATCACTAGACATCTTACCCGCGCTGTTTGTCAATGGACCCTGACGTAGCTACGCCGGCGGCCATCTTACCACCAAGAGCTGCCCCCTTTCATACAGTAACATTGGTGTCAATGGAGCATGTACTATTAAATACCTCTAACTTGCTCAATTTTTAACCGATTTTCAAATGGTTTGCATTTTTATAAACGTCAGAGACATGGCTGTGAATATATATCAAAATAAATTGATAATGGTCAGGAAATTCATAAATTGTAAAAGTATCATATCTCAAGTCTATACATAATAAGGTTTGTAAGAAAGTAACCCGTTTGTAAATCCGTTCATTTTTCATCAAGTTATGAGTGTTTTTAGTTAAATCGATGCTTACCTTCCATCTGCTACCATAGAGAGCAGAACGTCAGCTGGCTGCTCCAAGATGGCCGCCGTGTAGCTACACTGTTGAACCCCGGATGATTCATCTAGCCTTTATATATGATATCTATGTGTCACGGTACCCAGGAAGTCACGTGTCTCACGAGGGTTAGGCTAACCCAAAGTGGCTAGCTGTTATGCTAGCGCTGGAGTGTTTTTAGCTCATGATTCCTGATTTTTTCCCATCTCTCCCTGCTTGAACACAGCTGATTTCGTTGAAGGAGTAAATAACCGCTCCTGTAGAAAGCTATGAAGGCTGAGGAGACATTTCAACAGGTAAATTTAGGCGTTTAGAAACTGAAACAATGGGCAAACTTTTTAAAGGCAGTGATTTAAAACAGACAACAGAGGGTGCCCAAAACAAGCAAAACTGCATATTATCACTTTAAAAGTATTGCTTTACAAATAGATCTGTTGTGGTCAGAACAACTAACGGAGCAGAAAACCAACATAGTGATCGTGAATCCTTCTCAAATGTGAGTTGCGACAACGATGAGGAACATGATGTGGCGACGAGGAGCAAGAAACCACACAAAGCTAGCCTAGTAAACTAGAAAGTCAGTTTTGCTCTGCAGACTAGGTATCAAATCACCGGTACCTGGGTCTCATTACACAATCACCAGGTCAGTGTGACTGTCTCCTGGTGATTCACAAAGACACTGCCTAGAACTAAATGACTAAGTATGTTTCAGCACAACCCAGAGAATAAATAAAGTCCTATACTAACATTTATCTGTGCAGGAGAATTAGCATCGATAGCCTCACAGGAACAACTTCTCTGCTGAAGACTTTTCTATCTCTCAGAAGTCTCTAATATTGACCCTAGATTTATTCTCCTGATTCTGATGCTGTGATTCAAGATTCAAAGATTTATTGTCACATGCGAAGTACAGAAACAAGTTTCCCTGCACAATGACATTCTTACTTTGCCGACTGTAGAACAATGAGTGGCTTATCAGAAAAACCCTCAGGCAAGCAGAAGAAACCCAATAATGTGAGTCTCTCTCCCAGACACACGAGGTCTGAGCATGTTTAAACCAGAGAGTGAGAAAGTGTGATTACTGGGTCTTGTTACATTCCATAGATCAAAATCTGAAAATGTAACCGAATTCAATCTAATTTCAATCCTAAATAAACTTTAGAATAATTTCTAAGATAGTTTTCTTTGTTCGACAACTTGACTTTTAGAATCAGTTTTCACTTCTTGGTTTGGTAATTTAATGACTAAAAACATCATGGCTCTGATTTAGCTCCATCTGCTTCTGAGGGGAGGTCAACAACCAACCAGACACATGTATTCACTCCTGGTTCAACATTAACCTCCACCCATGGAATAATGGTATCAGACCATGACAGAAACTGAAGTCAGAACAGTAACAATAATAAAAGTCTTCAGAATACACTGTTATCTTTGCACAATGCAAACAAAAGGAACAGACAGTACATGACATGCTGGGACGTTTTGTTTAACCACCCTACGTCACAAAAAATTAGTCAAGAAAATTCCAGTTGGCTTTGTTTGAACCTACAGTTACCGTCCTCTGGATGACTGAGAACCTTCATCAGCTGGCAGTAAAACACCCTCTCACCACTTTAGCTCCGTAGATCACAAACGCTGATTATCTCTGAACCACAAAGCTCTGCAAACTTTAAACTAATTATTCACCCACAGAACTAAGATGTAGATCAGGCTTATCTAAAGTGGGCACCACCTGTGGCCCTTGGAGGGATTTTGTGTCGGCCTCAATAGGTTCAGGTTTTTACTAACATCAGGCCTAATAATGAAGATAAATCAAAATATTTTTAAAATGTTGAAGGTTAATTCCAATCCAAAATACAGTATTAGTGTTTTACTAATCCAGATATTTAGTTTGGATTTTCTACAAGGCAACTTACTGCAGTCTTAAAACAACTTCTATCTAAAACGTATCCCAGAGTTCACGTGAACGTTTCCCTATAAGCCTTCATGTGCTTACACACATCCTGCTTAGTGAATGGGTGATTACTTCTTCAGAACATGGCGTGTTGAGGAGGTGATTCATTCATTTGAATCAGGTGTGTTGAAACAAGAAACACCTAAAACCTGCTGGATACTGGCCTTCTGGTATTTTGTACCCTCTGGGTACAAAAATTTGTACCCTTGTAGTTTGTACCTTTTACTAGTCAAATTTGTACCCCTTAGGATACAAGCCCCCCAGTTAAAGGTACAAAATTGTACTTTTGAGGGTACCACCCCAGTGACGACAAAAGGTACAATTCTGTACTTTCATTTCTGACAGTGTACCAGCCCTCAGGGACTAGATACCAGCCTTCAGGGACTAGATACCGGCCTTCAGGGACTGGATACCGGCCTTCAGGGACCGGATACCAGCCTTCAGGGACTAGATACCGGCCTTCAGGGACTAGATACCGGCCTTCAGGGACTAGATACCGGCCTTCAGGGACTAGATACCGGCCTTCAGGGACTGGATACCGGCCTTCAGGGACTAGATACCGGCCTTCAGGGACTAGATACCGGCCTTCAGGGCCTGGATACCGGCCTTCAGGGACCGGATACCAGCCTTCAGGGACTAGATACTGGCCCTCAGGGACTAGATACCAGCCTTCAGGGACTAGATACTGGCCCTCAGGGACTAGATACCGGCCTTCAGGGACTGGATACCAGCCTTCAGGGACTAGATACTGGCCCTCAGGGACTAGATACCGGCCTTCAGGGACTGGATACTGGCCCTCAGGGACTAGATACCGGCCTTCAGGGACTGGATACTGGCCTTCAGGGACCGGATACCAGCCTTCAGGGACTGGATACCGGCCTTTGGGGACTAGATACCAGCTCTCTGGGACTGGAGACCGGCCTTCGGGGACTGGATACCGGCCTTCGGGGACTGGATACCGGCCTTCAAGGACTGGATACCGGCCTTCGAGGACTGGATACCGGCCTTCGAGGACTGGATACAGGCCTTCAAGGACTGGATACCGGCCTTCGAGGACTGGATACCGGCCTTCGAGGACTGGATACCGGCCTTCGAAGACTGGATACCGGCCTTCGAGGACTGGATACAGGCCTTCGAGGACTGGATACCGGCCTTCGAGGACTGGATACCGGCCGTCGGGGACTGGATACCGGCCTTCGGGGACTGGATACCGGCCTTCGAGGACTGGATACCGGCCTTCGAGGACTGGATACCGGCCTTCGAGGACTGGATACAGGCCTTCGGGGATTGGATACCGGCCCTCAGGGACTGGATACCGGCCTTTGAGGACTGGATACTGGCCCTCAGGGACTGGATACCTGCCTTTGGGGATTGGATACTGGCCCTTGAGGACTGGATACCGGCCTTTGAGGACTGGATACCAGCCTTTGGGGACTGGATACTGGCCCTCGGGGACTGGATACCGGCCTTTGGGGATTGGATACTGGCCCTTGAGGACTGGATACCGGCCTTTGGGGACTGGATACCGGCCTTCGGGGACTGGATACCGGCCTTCGGGGACTGGATACCGGCCTTCAGGGACTGGATACCGGCCTTTGAGGACTGGATACCGGCCTTCAAGGACTGGATGCTGGCCCTCAGGGACTGGATACTGGCCCTCAGGGACTGGATACCTGCCTTTGGGGATTGGATACTGGCCATCGAGGACTGGATACCAGCCTTTGGGGACTGGATACTGGCCTTCGAGGACTGGATACCGGCCTTCGAGGACTGGATACCGGCCTTCGGGGACTGGATACCGGCCTTCGGGGACTGGATACCGGCCTTCGGGGACTGGATACTGGCCATCGAGGACTGGATACCAGCCTTTGGGGACTGGATACTGGCCCTCAGGGACTGGATACCTGCCTTTGGGGATTGGATACTGGCCATTGAGGACTGGATACAGGCCATTGAGGACTGGATACTGGCCATCGAGGACTGGATACCAGCCTTTGGGGACTGGATACTGGCCCTCAGGGACTGGATACCTGCCTTTGGGGATTGGATACTGGCCATTGAGGACTGGATACCAGCCTTTGGGGACTGGATACTGGCCCTCAGGGACTGGATACCTGCCTTTGGGGACTGGATACTGGCCCTCAGGGACTGGATACCTGCCTTTGGGGACTGGATACTGGCCCTCAGGGACTGGATACCTGCCTTTGGGGATTGGATACTGGCCATTGAGGACTGGATACAGGCCATTGAGGACTGGATACTGGCCATTGAGGACTGGATACAGGCCATCGAGGACTGGATACCAGCCTTTGGGGACTGGATATTGGCCCTCGGGGATTGGATACTGGCCCTCAAGTACTGGAGTTGGTGATCACTGTTGTGTTTTTCACCACCATGTTTCTGTTTTCTTTGAAAATGGTCTGTAGTGAGTTCACACCTGGTCCAAGTGGACCTTAGTGTTATACTGTTACGTACCTTTGCTCCAGAAGGTCCAACTGGTCCTGGAGATCCTGAAAGTCCCCTTGAGCCTCGGTCACCTCTATCTCCCTGTAAAAAAACCACATGAACAGGACATCCCACACTTCCAAATTTACTGGGAAAAAAAGTAATCCGATTACCAATTACTCCTTCAAAAAGTACCTTGATTACTTTACTGATTACTTGATTTTAAAAGTAACTAAGTAAGATCACTACTTACTTTATTAGTGACATCCATCCACTGCCTCAACACAACAATGACATCCAGCTCAACCATAACTGACTCTATTAGAACAAAATTAATCTCCTGACATTAAAGATGAACTTAAAACTATTTCCTGGAATAAAAACTTGCTTTCATATCATGTGAAAATACATATTGAAAAGACATACTGAACTGGTAACACTTTAATTATAAAATGTACCATTTATAATAGGATGACCATATTTGGATTTTTGAAAAAGAGGAGGACACTTGGCTGGTAAAAGATGACTGTAAATATAAATAAAGAAGACTTAAACCTATTTAAAGTATGCAGTCTCTGTGTGGGTAACAACCTTCAAACAGATCTTCTTCCTGGCACTCGAGATGAGCGGACGCTTTCTCCTTCTCTCCCTCCCTTCCCCGTCTCTGTCCTGTCAACTATCCGGAGAACCTGCCTGCATCCCCCTTTGGACTTTCCCTGCTATCCTTGGAAAGGCTGAAAACTCAACTCAACTCCCCCTAGTGCTAGTCCTAATGCTAGTGATAATGCTATGCCAGTGCTAATGCTAATGCCAGTGCTAATGTTAGTGCTAATGCCAGTGCAAATGCTAGTGCTAATGCCAGTGCTAATGCTAGTCCTAATGCTAGTGCTAATGCCAGTGCTAATGCTAGTTCTAATGCTAGTGCTAATGCTAGTTAGTGCTAATGCCAGTGCTAATGCTAGTGCTAATGCCAGTGCTAATGCTAGTCCTAATGCTAGTGCTAATGCCAGTGCTAATGCTAGTGCTAATGCCAGTGCTAATGCTAGTGCTAATGCTAGTGCTAATGCTAATTAGTGCTAATGCCAGTGCTAATGCCAGTGCTAATGCTAGTGCTAATGCTAGTCCTAACGCTAGTGCTAATGCCAGTGCTAATGCTAGTGCTAATGCTAGTGCTAATGCCAGTGCTAATGCTAGTGCTAATGCCAGTGCTAATGCTAGTGCTAATGCCAGTGCTAATGCTAGTGCTAGACAGCAGCATCCAGTCAGCTGTTTCTGGTCATGTCAGTTCTCAGTCGTCTCACTAGTTAATGAAGTCTAGACCCTGAATATAAGATGTTGTTTCAAACAAGTTTACAGGAAAAAAATGCTCTGCTATTGAGGCAAATACAGTGTTACAGTGAGTCAACCTCATGCTGAAAACGTGACTTTTTATATGTGACTCCACTCAATGAGACAAGAAGAAAACAATTAATTTTTTAATGAAGGAAAATGGAAATTAACTCACAGTGGCTGTAAAAGTAACTTTAATCAGATTACTGGTTTGGAAACAGTAACGTGTTCAATTACTAGTTACTGAAAAAAGACGTGATATTAGAGTAACGTGTTACTAAGTAGTGTGTTAAAAACATCACTAGAGACACTAGTTTGGATATTCTATACAGGCTGTAAAAACTACATCAACATTTGCAAAATGTTAAGGAAACACCAACTGCTGATTGTAGTTTTATTCCTTTTTTTGTCCACACAGCTCATAACATTAAGATAACAGGACATCCTCTTTTTGACTTTTCTAAATATCATTTGAACAGCAGATCCCTTGGGTTTACCTTTTCTCCAGGTGTGCCTTTTCCTGGCGCTCCCTCTAGGCCTCTTGGACCTGGAAAACCCACCTCGCCCTAAAATCATCAGCAGGTTGATAATCATCAGCAATATGCAAAAATACCCATGACAACATATCAGATCCACGGAGAAAGTAACAGCAAATCACCATGCTGAGGTCATGTTTAGGACAACACAGCCAACAGCTTAGCTAAACAGTGGTCTCACTAAATCAGATCAAATAAGGCATTTTTTCAGATTAAAAAAAAAAAAGACTGAAAAAATATTCCCAGTTAGTTCCTGGTCCTCGTTTCTGACACCTTAAAGAGATGTTTGGGTTCAGAGACCACACCCACATGGTGACATCACTCAAAGCAGGTGAAGCCTCAAGAAACAGGAAGTAGTCCTCTGATTGGAGGTCAGATCAGGAGAGACACTGCTGCAGATCAGTGACAAATTAGCAGCAGATGTTGACATAATTAAAAGATCTCGGAACACTATGTTACCTGATTGTAAACCTCTGCAATTTATCATGAGAACATTTGTTCAGTTAGTTTCAACCAAACAGCTACAACAGCATGATCACCAAACTACACTTTTAATTTTATTAGTCACTGATCTGCAGCGGTGTCTCTCCTGCTCTGACTAGCCATGAGTCTTACTCCAATCAGAGGACTACTTCCCGTTTCTAGAGACTCCGCCTGTTTTGAGTGATGTCACCAGTGGGCATGGTCCTGGATAAATAACGTCCCTTTAGAGACTGAGATCAAACTTTAATGTCTCCAGTTTGGTGGACAGACAGTTTGTTACTATCGGTACACAAATGCATATTTTCTGCTCTAAACAGAGAATCAGAAATCCATTTGTGATGAACTTATTTAAAGTGTTAGTTAAGGTGTTTAGTGAGCAGCTAAATAAATCAGATCAAACAGGTTTGTTACAGTTTTGTTTTTTTTTACAATTGTTTACACACTAAAATAAAAACTTCCACAGTTTCCAAAATTCTACTCCAATGAGCAAAACTCAACTATTATCCCTTTGTATCCTTAAAAGGTCTTAGCAGGTGAGTGTCGCTACCTTTGGCTAATTAGCTACATTTTAACATGTTGACAGATGTGTGTGTGTGTGTGTGTGTGTGTGTGTGTGTGTGTGTGTGTGTGTGTGTGTGTGTGTGTGAGTTCAGCAGTGTTGTGGTTAGAACATCATGACATTCTTTAATGAGTTTAGAACACATTTAAAAGATGTTGCCAAGCGACAGGGCAGGAGGAGGACTTTCCAGTAATAGACTCAAACACACACACACTTATACAGACACAAACATAGACACCTATAAAACACAGACTTACACACACATAAAAACCCTCATAGAAATACATGTAAACATACTGTAGATTTAGGCACAAAACGAAAGGCTCCTTCAGACTGCCGTGACAAGACAGTGTCCCCACTGTGGGATCAATAAACTCATTCAAATCAAAAACACACAGTCCAACACAAACACAGGCCAGTGGTAACACAACATCACAAACCAGCTAGAAATATTTGTTTACTGCACATTAGCAAATATTGTATACATAGGACTGGGTAATAAAACAATAACGATTTATATCTTGAAATAACTTTTACTCAATAGAGCAATATGAACTGGTTGATAGAAGAATAGCCAGGAAAAAGTCACCCCTGGGAGAACTGGGTGAGTGTTTGTCTCAAGGTCTAAAGTCTTATTGGATAAGTCAACTTTTTTTCCTTTCTGAATAAGAAATCTCATCTCAAACAGTCACACCTGCCTTTTCCCATCAGCACATCAAACGGTGCAGGTCTGCTTCTATAACGAGAACCAGTGGACGTCATGACCCCAGTTTTAGGTCGCAACCCACCAGTTAAAAATCACTGCTGTAAACTACTTTCTGTCAAATTTCATGTTCAGAAGTATTTTTTACTATCACAAAAACATAAAAAGTGTAAATTCAGTATGGGAGTTAACCTTTGACCTCCTGCAGACTCACCTTCGGCCCAACATTCCCATCTTCTCCAGGAATACCAGGAATACCAGCAGGTCCACCAGGCCCCGTCTCTCCCTGGGAAATCATCAGGTCTCATTTAGGTTCTATTGTTCCTCCTCTGCACCTGGTTTATTCAGGCATTGGTTTTTACCTTTGGTCCCGGTTCACCTGAGCCCCTCTCCCCTTGTGGACCAGGCTCTCCGGGGAAACCCTGGTCACCCTGAGAGGAAACACAAATGGTTGTACGGTAAGATGAAAGAGAATACAGTAAGACCAATTCATCCTCCACAAGAAGCAAGAACTTTGTTCTCGCTGGGGGTCTCCGAGAACAAAACTGACATCATTTTGTTCCCACAGCTCCAGTTCAGCAGTACTATCGGCTTGTTCTTGTGCACATCAGCTGAGCAGAACTTTTTTCTGCAGGGCGTCCGAGAACAACTGCTGTGATTGGGCAGAAAGGGAGAATGGGCGTGGTTAGTGCGGTTGATGTTGTAACAGTGGAAAAAGAGTCTAAGCGTATGCTCAGCATGGGGATCATAGAGGAGGTCACCGAACCCAAAGACTGGTGCGCTCCAATGGTGCCTGCCCCAAAGCGCAACAAAGATGAGGTCAGGGTGTGTGTGGACTTAAAACGGCTTAATAAGGGAGTTAAGTGTGAGCGTTACATATTACCTACGCTGGAAGATATAACACCCAAACTAGCCGAAGCAAAGGTCTTCTCAACCTTAGATGCCTCAAGTGGATTCTGGCAGATCCCATTGGACCACAGCTGCCAGAAGCTAACCACATTCATAACTCCAATGGGCCGGTTCTGTTTTAAACGGTTACCATTTGGAATTACATCAGCGCTGGAGATATTTCAACGACTGATGAGCACGCTGCTCAAGGACCTGGAGGGGACAGTCGTTGTGATGGACGACATTCTGGTCTACGGATCAGATGAGGAGGAACGCGACTGCCGCTTGGACTTCGTGCTAAGCATAATTAAAGCATCAGGCCTCAGGCTCAACAGGGCGAAGTGTCACTTCGGGCGGTCTGAACTTCAGTTCTTTGGGCATGTAATCAGCGCCGATGGAATCAAACCAGATAATAGTAAAGTGGAGGCCATCACCAAGCTGCCCAGCCCCACAAACGTGGAGCAGCTTCACCAGGTGTTGGGGTTGATAAACTACGTCCCTCCCTGGACTGTCCACCATGTTGCACCCGCTCACAGGATTACTCAGAAAAGAGACTGCATGGGTCTGGGACAAGCCTCAGGAACAAGCTTTCAAGAAAGCGATTGGTAGCAGCACCAGCTTTGTGCTATTATGATGCAGGCCTGCCAACAGTGGTCAGCGCAGACGCCAGCAGCTACGGCCTGGGTGCTGCCCTATTACAGGACCACTAGGGTGAGTTGTGGGCCGTCACCTTCTGTTCTCACACTCTCACGGATGCAGAAAAAAGATATTCCCAGATTGAGAAGGAATACTTGGCAAGTGTGTGGGCATGTGAGCGCTTTGCCTGCTACATCCAGGGACTGTCCAGGGTCCGGCTTCAGACAGACCATAAGCCTTTAGTGCCTTTAATCAACACATATGACCTGGACAAAACCCCGTTGAGGTGTCAGAGACTGCTCATGCGCCTGATGAGGTTTGATGTCATCGCAGAGCATGTCCCAGGAAAACAGTTGGCAGTAGCAGATGCACTTTCAAGAATTCCCCTAGAGGGAGACCTCAAGTCGGACACTGAAAATCAGGTCAGAGCATATGTGAACACTATAGTGGCCAGCAAACCAATCAAGTCACTCAAACTGGAGGAAACTGCCAGAGCCACACAGAGTGACGCTGAACTACAGAAAGCGATCACCTTCATAGAAATGGATGGCTGCAGAAAATGGCAGAGTCTTCACCCCTGCATGGAGTCCACACCGCTAGAGCTCAGCTTTCTGAATCAGATGGACTAATATTATACAGGACCGCATCGTAATCCCCAAAGCACTCAGGTCTGACATTCTGGACCAGCTGCACGCAGGTCACCAGGGGCTGACCAAGTGTCGAGAGCGTGCCAAAATATCAGTCTGGTGGCCTGGTATTGGTGCTCAGATTACCAAGAAAGTGAACTCATGTGACTTCTGTTCTCGGTCTCCATAAGGAGACCTTAGAATAATATCAATATAATCAGATACAAATAATAATAAAAAACAACCACAATGTGGTCAAAACAGAAGTTGTAAGAGTTCCAAGGAAAAAACATCCTGACCTACACAAGGTCAAAAACACAACCTAATATACACAATTAGCTTTCTACTGACACCACAAACACATCTCTAACTAACAGTCAGATAATTAATGTTACAATTCAGACAACAACCACTAACCAAGCAAGTCATGACAATCAGCTCAACTAATGAAGTGAATTAACAACAAAATAAAGTCAAATCCACTGATATGTCCCATCAAACCTAGTCACACAAAACTCCCTTAAAACGCCATATTGTTTTAAGGAAAAGTAACAAAAAACTCATCAAAACGGCTAAACTACATAAACCAACATATTCAATCAACAGTATCAGTGTTTCTCTAACATTCGGCCACAACTATAACAAAAACATGTTGCTATTTAAGGTATAAATTAACTCATCAGGACTTGGAACAGCTAGCCGCGCTGCTATTAGCGATTGGGGTTTTTGAATAGAGAAAATCTGCGACATACACATTGGTAATAAAAGAAAAGAAAAACAAACAAAGTCACTCACCATCGAGTTGATTAATCAGGACAAATGGAATCAATCAGCTATGTTGTCACAAACTGATTGTTTGAATAAATATCCATTTTGTTTCCTCCATGATAAATCCAAGAGCAAGAACTTCCGGGTCAACTTCCTGATCTGAGCTCAACCAATACTCCGGTCTCCTGCCGTTCTGTGCATGACACGGGCGCTAAATTCAGCTCCTCTCGGCTTTCCTATACTTTATACAGAAGGCTGGTTCCAGTGCTCATGCGTCAGTAACAGCGATCAAAGCGTAGGTCTATTGGTAAAGCTGAGTGCGCCCAGGACATGCGCAGGAGACCCCAAAGAAACAGGAAGTACATCACTCGACCTTGCAGTCTGGTAAAAAATAGTGAGAGAACATTTTAAAACTACACCTAAATGCAGATTATACAGTACTTATTGTACAGTATATAATGGATGGCTTATTTAGTTTTATTTTCATGTTTGCTTTTTTTATATTTTGTGATTCCTATCCTCTTCTTCTTCCTCTTGGACTGGTGGGGCGGCGCCCTAGCGCCCCCTATGGACGGGACGCCACTGTCTGAACTACTGGAGTGTCTGTCAGGAACTAAGTGGTTAAAAAATAACTTCCTTATTCAGTTAAACCCTGAAAAGACTGAATAGGCCCGTTTCCACCGTCGGAACTTTGGGGTAATTTTACCGGAACTTTGAGGCGCGCAACTGTTTCCATTATGCGGGCCATTTCGAGAAGGGTCATTTCAGGGACCAATGGAGTCCCTGATCAGGGTCAGGTACTCAGATCGGCCCGATAGATTCCCGGAGTGGTAAATGTGGTTAGCTCGTGCTGATTGGTTGTGTGATGAAGGAAAATGATGAAAGCAGACGGCGCCGAGATAAATGACCTGTGTGTTGTTGTCGGAGCTTGCAAAATGACCGTGTCTCCAAAGTTGGATTAGTTCGTCATCAAGTATACTCATCCTTCTGTTCAGCACTCCATCACTATGGATAAAACAGAGAAATACGCCGCAACCATCGCTTCTTTGTCCATCGTTGATCTATTTATTATTATTCACTTCCTTGTCTGTTCGCGCCTTTACGCTTGTCAGTGACGTCGATGCTGACGTCTTACAAAAGTTCCGGAAAGGTGGGGGCTGTAATGGAGACACAACAGCTGAGAGGACCGAGCCACAGGAATGTCCCGGTCACTTTCCCCCTCACAGAAATTACTCCGAAGTTCCGATAGTGGAAACGAGGCTCTGATTGTTGCCCCTGATAGGATGGTGCCTCTGATCAGTCAACAGATTGGTCATTTAAACTCTGCTGTAAAGTCAAACCTGAGGATTCTGGGTATTTTTGACCAATCAATGTCTCTTGAAGGTCACTCAAAACAGCTGGTCAGAAACTGTTTTTATCATCTGAGAAATATTTCCAAACTGAGAAAGTTGGTGTCAAAACCTGAACAGGAAATGGTTCTTCATGCTTTGATCTCCTCCCGTCTAGATGACTGTAACACACTTTTCACATGTTTGAACCAAAAAGCCCTTTATGGCCTTCAGTTGGTCCAGAACTCTGCAGCGAGGCTCCTCACTGGATGTTATGACCCTCTGCAGTTTCCCTGGCCAGTTTGTGATGGTGCAGCAATCGGCATGGCCCTGATTGCTAAATGGGCTGCACCTGTGAGAGCAGACATAAAGCCTGCTGGGAGAGGCCTGAGGAGCTGCCACCAGTCTGATAGAGGCTGGAGATTTTAGAGAAAATGGCTCCTTTAAATAAAAACATTTTAGGACTTTCTCCTTTGTGTTCAGTCTCCATTTTATGTTGTGGCCCAACGAGCCGGGTCGTAACATATCTGGGGACTCGTCGTCCGGGATTTCACCCTGGCAGGAGTCTTTAGCCTTTTGATGTTGGTGGATTATTAAACAATTAAAGATCTCAGTTGTGAATGCTCAGGTAATGACTGCAGGGCGTGTGACTGCAATTAGTGATTCAGTTCACCTGGTGCCACTGCTGTGTGATTGTTTAGAATCAGAATCACCTTTATTGTCATTGTATAGGTAAAACGAAATTGAAAGTGCAATCCTTAAGGTGCCTGAACATAAAAAATAAATACTAGATCTTTGGAGGCAGATAGAGGATGTTAGTTGGTCTTTAGCTTGTATGCTGGTTTGAAAGTTGACTTGTGGCAGAACAAGTTGTCATACTGAGGAGTTGGTAAATGAAACATTGGTGAAATGTTCTAAGTTGCAGTAGGTTATAACAGTTTAGAGCCAAAGCTTCTGGTAGCTTTGTGTATTGATGTGTTTTTGTTTTAGTGCTACAGCTGTTTTGAGACTATGATTCGTACATCAGTGTTTGTGGGTGCAGAAGTGAGATGAGTGTTCTGTGTTGTGACCCTGTGGTGTTGTGGAGAGCCCAGTCTGTGTTGTGATTACTTTGTTACTGGCTGGATAGCAGTAACTTGTGGATGTGGTACTGGACCATGCTATTGGTGATCTTTTTGTAGGGTTGGCTTTCCATTTTTGTTTGGCTGGCTGGATGATAACTGTGTGGGGGTATGGGACCACCGAGTGTAATCTATGAGTTGGTGGCAATAGTTCACATTTTCTTGTGATAAAGAATCTGATGTTGATGATCCTGTGAGGAACCTGTGATGATGATGATGAACCTGTGATGGACCTATGGTTGCTGTATTTTGGTTGCAGTGACTTAGGTTCAGTTGGGTTGTGGCTGTTGCGCTCCTTTGGTTACATGTTATCATTTTCCCAAGTCCAGCATTTGGTTTTTTTTTTACTTTGTGTTGATCCTCACTAAGTGCACATTTGGGCTGTAGCACTATTGTCCTTGTTGTCCTACTACAGCCGGAACTGTTTTATCAGTGGTTTTGTTTTTGGAGTAGTCATGCCTGAAAGAGGTGGATGTGTTTTGGTGTTCCCGTTGGGATACCATCTTAAGGAGGGGGGTGTTACGGCCCTGTGGGTCTTAAGCCTGATTTATACTTCTCCGTCTGCGTTGTTACGGAGACACGCAACGCCATTATCCATCAACACAAGAGCTCTCCGACAGCCCCGCAAGGACGGACGGAGTCGAGCTCACTTTTCTAACTATCCATTGAACGAGACAGAGAGCGCATGTCTCTGATTGATTGGCCCAACAACCCGTGATCATATCCGGCTTCATGCCTCTATCATCAGAGAAGTAGAAGTAGAATTTTGCGGAAGCAGATGTATCAGCTCGAGAAATGTCTGGCAGACGAAGTATGAACATTTATATAATCCATCAGTGCCCCTAAAGGGTTAAACAAGAGCTACATATTTGCTCGTCATCTGCCTCGTCCTCACTGAACGGACAGACATTCAACAGATGCCGCTGTCTCCTCACTCCTGTTTAATTCTTTTTAACAACATTGTTTGTTCCTCGAGATCAATCTGTTCAAACTCAATCAAAATTCGCTCTCTGTCGGCCATTACTGAGCTGAAATAAACAAACTTTGGTCGACCGGAGGCATTACTGCAGAAAAGTTATGCGCCCTCTGCTGTCCTGGTGGAGAATTGCTTCACAACACTGACGGAGAAGTAAAAATCAAAAACGTCTCCGACAATACGTGTGCGTGTGAGCGCAAACGTACTGTCGGAGAAGTATGAACCAGCCTTCAGTGTGGCTGATCAGGTCATTACTGGCTGCAGCTGATTACAATGAGCAACACAAGTGGACCTGGTCAGCCTCTGCTGTTATAAATCCTGCCTTTTGCTCTGATCTCCTCCTCAGGTATGCTGCCACATTTCTGTTTGTCTTAAATTTGAATATGATTTGTTTGTTTTACAGGTCAACCACCATTTGTTTGAGTGCGATTAGTTTTAGGTTAGATTTAATAAATTATGGTATATTTTTGATCAACTTTTACATGGTGTGTCTCTCCTTTTGTTATGGCCCGATGAGCCAGGCTGTAATTATTTATGGTAATATTAAACATAATCCTGTTAATATTAAGGTAATAATAATATTTTAGATTGTAATAATGTTTAGCTTTACAGACGCCCCATATGTTTTAGGTTAGTTTAGTATTTGTTTTTAATTACTAACGTGTTCTAGCAGGCGGTTGAGCTGGTAAACCGTCTGATCTAACGCCCTTTGTAGTTCATGCTATACAAAAGCAGTCAGTCATTCACACACCAATGGCAGTGAGCTACATTGTAGACACAGAGGAGAAGTGGCCAGACACCACCAGACCTTCTGACCTCCACCAGCAGGTGATGGAGGTGAAGAGTCTGACCCAAGAAACCAAAGACAGAGTGACCCAGCTGGAGCGGAGTTCAAACCGACGACTCTTTGGTTGCAAAACTAACACTCTAGCTACTGCCGCCCCAAACTATCCATCCATTTCCTGGACCTGCTTCGTCCTCCACTGAGGGTTGTGGAGAGGGGACACCCTGGACAGGTCACCAGTCCATTGCAGAGCCCCAAACTATCATTATTATATATTTTTAGTTTTAAAAAACAGAATCATTTCTTTTAACTTGATGTTTTTGGTGAGTTCCACCAGGGGGCGTGGTCCAAGACTTCAGAAGGACCCAAACGTCCCGTTAAGGATGTAGCAGCTGCTCCTGCTTTGGTTGTAGTCTTTCACAATGACCCTGGCACCCAACACCGCCCCACCACCCCCACAGCAGGACCTTCCCACTCTGTTACTCACCTTTGGTCCGATTATCCCCAGTCCAGGAGGTCCTCTGGGACCGGAAGGCCCGACAGGTCCCTGGTCCCCCTGGAGCCAGTACAAAATGAATTGATTTAAATATAGACTCTGCAGAAGAGACCACATGATATTTTACTTGGTCTTGCCTTTTCTCCTTGGACACCTGCACCTGGAAACCCAACCAAACCAGGCAGTCCTGGCAGACCTGGGTTTCCCTGAGAGTCAGATTGGTTAAAAAAAAATTAGGCATGTCAACTTTTACAGCATGTCAGCTTTATATACAATCCCATCCTCAGCTCACTGTACCTGATCACCTTTCTGCCCAAGTCCTAGAGGTCCACGGCTACCCTTGAGGCCCTCATACCCCCTGTCCCCCTGTAAGGAACACACAGGAAGAAAAGCAGGAGTCAAAACACATCAGTGAGCTGCTTAAAACCAACCTGTCAGGAGAAGTGTGTCCTGAAGCTTACCTTAGGCCCTGGAACACCCTCACCTGGAAACCCAGGAGATCCCTGCATCCCTGAAGGCCCTGGTGGACCCTGAAGACATGAAACAACAGAAACATTTCAAACTGAAATAAACTGGGTCAACACAATCGGAGTAGAAACGTGATCCCAACGTGGAACCAGTCCGATCTGGATCAGCATCATCGATCAGTCCAAAGGTAGCCTGAAGACCTCACAGACGCCACAGCTGATCCAGAGCCTTTCTCACAACTCACCGGCATTCCTGGCTCACCAGCACCCATCGGTCCAGGTGGTCCCGATCGTCCTGGGTTCCCTTTGTCACCCTGAACGAAGAAATGAGAGGATCAGGATTTGAACTGACCGACTGGCTTCTTATTTAGTCAAATGCTGAACAGAACATCAGGTACCTTAGGACCAGGGAACCCAACACCGTTTTCCCCTGGAGGTCCAGACCCACCCCTTGGACCACGCTCGCCCTTTAAACGCAACGAGACCCCGAAGTTTTAATTTAAAAGATAAAACATTAACTTAAAGTATCAGACAGTCCTTTTAGAGTTTTCATACTTTAGGTCCAGATGGCCCCTCTGGACCCAGGTCTCCAGGGGCCCCTTGGCTTCCCTGAAAGAGGAACAAACACAAGAAGAGGTTTATTACGTTATAAAACATTCCAGACATAAACAGAAACGTAAAATGGTTTTTACCACTGGAAGTGTTCGTGTCATTTCTCAGAAGGTTAATTAAAATAATAAGTGGTTGTACTTTGAGGGTGTTATTAATCAAACTGTTGTCTGTTAATGACATCGTCAGTCAGGCTGCCACTTCAAAGCCTTTGAGTCACACCTATAGGGGTTAAAGTGCTGCCGCCCTGAGGTTCTGTCAATCACTCTACACTGAAAAAAGTATATTTGGCTGTAGTTAATGTAATGTAAAATTTTACTAAAATCTGATGTACATATTTAATTTAAGGATGGTAATGCATAAATTTGGCTGCAAGCAACTTGAAATAGTCCATCTAAGTCTAAAGTGATTTTCTCATATGATCCAAAGTGATAAAATTAGGTGATATCAACTTGTGCGTATGATGTCATCACGTGAGATATATTCGCGCCTTGGAAGTTGACTTCAGAATTCAGCCAGCGCCATTTTCTCATCTCCGAAGCAGGCTCACACAAGTTGAATGAATGGTAAGTCTGTCGATTAAATATGCTTTTTATGTTGTAATTTCATTACTAGGTATCTATAACGTTATATATGGTTACTGAGTGTATTTTTTTTGCCTTTTTAATATCTTTAAAAAGTTAGTGGCATAACTAAAATATACTAGCTAACAAATATATAAACCGCAGTGCCACAAATATTGTCCATCTTAAATATGCGACACCATTTTATTGGACACACGGTTTTAAACAATATTCATTTTATCACTTTTCAACGTTTAAAATGTTTTATCACAGAGCTCCCGTGATGCATAGCAAGTAGCGTTCTCGCTTCCCGCCCCTTTCTCCTCCCCTGCTTCATGTTGTTTCTCCCTTGGTTAGCAAGGAGATGAAGAACTTATTTCGGAGCAGCGGGAGGGACCTTGTGCGCATTGCTGACTGTGGAAACTGGATTAAATCGAGACGCTGCTACAGTAAGTGGATGTACAGCAGAAAGACGTTTTGGCAGCAGAGGGCAGCAGCGGGAGCGTCTAGACGGCCAATCCGAACAAGAAGAGCACGGAGACAGTGATCAGTTTCGTGTGTGGCAGACTTTATTTACCACCGGAAAGCCGCTGTGTCAGTATTTGCTCTGAATTAGGAAGCCAAGTCCTCATGTTCCCACTAAAGTTAGTTAAGGAAGTCCAGTAGTTCTGTTGTTCTAATACTAGTCTCCTGACCGGGAGCTACGTCGGGCAGGTAAGCTAAGCTAACGCACCGAAGCTGCAGTTGCCGGCAGAGTGCTTGGGGGTTTTCCTCCATGAACACAAAAAGGGTGAATTTCCTGGAAAATACTAACAGGAATATGGCAGAAAATATAGGTTTATAAGGGGGACTTTCCCAGGCAAATGGGACGCTTGACGGGTGGCTAAAGAAGCTGTGGCTCAAAGAGAAAGCAAATCATCTTTTTGTTCTTCTGTTTTGACAATTTCAAGGATGGGTCTAGATGTGAAGTTAACACTATTTTTGAACTGATGTTAATATATAACTTTAAAGAGTACATGTATTCACCATTTTGTTGTATTCTTTGATAACTATTTTTCTCCAGATTAGGTTAATAGATACTTTAATGTGCAACCAAACCCAGTTTAAGAATTTTTTTTTGTTACACATCAAAAATATAAAATTTTCATGGAAAAAAGTTTTAAAATGTTCTCAATAAAAATCAGTTTTTCCCATCTTTTATTAACCTATATTAATATTCAGCAGGATATCTTTAAAAATTCTGTACAATTAAACTATATGAAATTTTTATTGCTGATTAAGTTCTATATTGCAGAGAAGTGTTTTCAACATGATTGATCTTAGAAATTATATTTGATGTGGACTTGTATGAATGCTTTTGTAATGTTCTTTATCCCCTCCAGCTATCTCCTGATTTTCCTGTGCTCATGCCTGTGCTGTGCTGTCTGTGCGGAGAGTAGCCTAATTGAAGTCTTATCCAAAGCTCTGAAGTGGAAAATGTAAGTTATCTGTGAATATTGGCATTTTGATAACAGAAAAATCAACATAAAAGCCATGTATTGAATGTGTGTTTTCCTTTTTTTTTGCTAAATTTTCCTTAGTTGCTGGTAGACTTGGACCCAACACCTGGAATTGTAAACGTGAGTTTTATTAAAATTCCACACAAAATAGTGTTTAACTGTATTTATTAGATGCTTTATCACTTTTACATTTAAAATTTTCTATCATTGTTCTTAATTAAAGGTACCATAGGGAGTCTTCAAACAAGCTAGGTTTAGCTAGCTGTTTTACATGAACACGTCTCAGAGCTCTCATCCCTCCCATCAGGTATAATCCTTATGCTGTGCCTCCTCCGGACATGAGACCACGCATTGCCACATTTTTTTTGTTTTCTGCTAGCTGAAAAGGTGTTTTTCTTATGGGACTCTGGTATTTTTTTTTCCCCTAAAATTGAAGCGCTAACAGCCTGTCCACTCTCACTTCTGGGATATTCTGCTTTGAAATGCTTTACCACACATTAATGGAGGATCTAAGCAGTGCAGAAGCGCAGCACTTTGGTGAAACAGACAGCCGGACTGTCCTATAGTTGCTTTCGGTCTGAAACGTCTGATTGGCTGAGGTTTTTAGAGAACTGCGAGGGAACCACCTTATTGATTTCTTTCAAGGTTTTTTTCATCACCACAATATATTTATAGCTATACTATGTTAGAACGTTGTTAAGAGGCATGAAAAAAAAAAAAAAACGTTTTAAGCTACATTGTTAACCAAATTCCCTATTGTACCTTTAAAACTGCCAAGTAAATAAAAGACAATGCGCAGTTTCAATCAGAGAACCAGAAAAAACCAGACCAATATTACGTGATGACCTGTATAATTTTTAATTAGCGGTCCATCTCTTTTTTTCTAGTGTCAATTTGAATTGCATGAAGTTGCAAAGACTGCCCAAGTATCTTCCCGAGAAGATCAACATTGCTCAGGCACTACAAGTTGGCCTGCTCTTTTTGATCAACGAGAGGTATTAAGAGATAATGACTTCAATTATTTAATAACGGATAACGATGAATGTTAAATGTGTATATAATTTTTGTGTTGCAGATTAATGCAGAGTTCCAGACTTGTGGCTCTCCCCTTAGAGCAGATGTTTTTCTCTCAACTAGAAAAGTACTCCAGCAAACTGATGACCACCATCCGTGCAAGAGGAGGAGCAACACGGGACAAACATCTGGACTGACACAAATATTTAACCAGGTGAAATTAATTTTGATGACAGAAATTTGATAACGAGCCAAAGAAAAAGACGATGTATACTTTCTTCCCTGTTATGACATCATGTCTCTAATCTCTAGACTGAAGACATCAACCAAAGAAGAGGGGGTGTCCTGAAAGGCCTTGTCCTTTTACTTGGAGAAGATAAAAATTATCTCATTAAGGAATATGTTGTAAGTTAATCTCCATCCATCCATTGGCTAAATTACTGCTCTGTGTGGGCTGTGAAACCTTTTCTGTCAACAAATGCCATTTTTAAAGTCTGCACACTATAAATTTTGTAATTAATTTATTTAAAACTTAACCTCCTGACACCCTAATTTTTATTTGGTGAGATGTTAAAAGAAAAAACAATTCTAGCTATTAGTCGTTTCTCATAAATGTGAAAAAAAAATTTACTTGGATTAAAATTACATTAATTTAAAGTGCCCATGTCATCGTTTTCCGTGTTTTCTGACTTATCTATCATGTTGCAACGTTGAGTTCTCACCTTAAACCTGCCAGAAAGAGCAAAAAACGGCGTCCATCTGTCTCCTAGTACAGCCAGTGAGACGCTCTTCCAGATTTCAGACCCAGGTTTCAAACAGTTTTTTTTCACTCCAGCCCGCTATGAGGTCATAGTGATCTGGACTTGCTTATATGGTCAATTCTCCTCCCACATGCACGTTCACGACACCTGGAGTGAGGCAGTGCCGCCGCCATTGCCCATAGACCGTGTAGTGTTTAGTTTCAGTTTCGTTTCTCTTTCACGCGACGGCACTGCCCCCTACTGGGCACTGCCCCCTGCTGCAGCAGAAGTGTCAGGCTGCCAAATAAGAAACCCAGCAGAACCGGAAGGCGGCGCTTTCTTCTGATCTCTGAGTTGCTCCTTAGGAAATAATTACAGCGTATTTTGAGTTATAATGGTGCAACGCTAATCTAGAGGCATCAAAGATGAATTGATTTAAATATCGAGCCATGGGCACTTTAAAATGTTGACACATTTCCACAAAAAAATAAATTTTCAATTTAACAAACAACAAATATTTAAGTACTTTTTTCTCATTCTCTCTTGATAGTAGACTTAAAAATACAGTTACCGTTATTGTTCAGGTATCTGTATCAAAAACCAGACATTGGTAAAGGACTGGTACTGAAAATATCTATCTGTACCCAGCCTTATTGTGGACTAATATCTGCTGTCTTGTGTTATAGGACAGTCACCGAGCGGAGATGCAGAGAGACCTGGAAGACGTCACCATGGCAGTTTTCGTCATCCGAGCTGAGGGGCAGCCACTGGAAGAGCTTCCTGAGGACATTGGAGTTGTGATCGAAGGAGAGGAGGTTCTTAATAAAGTGTCCTCATTTGTAGCAGCATGTGCTCTCCTACTGGGGTTGATCTATATTCTTAATCTGGCTTATACAAAGCCCCTTCGCTTAACATTTGAGGTTTTCCAGAAAATTATTATGGAGCTGGAGCCTCAAAAGATGTCTCCAAAAGTTCAGTCTGTATGGGGAAACTGCAAAATACGCAGTTATATTGGTGGCTTGTACAAGGAGATCAGAGACAAGTACTTATTGAACATTTGTTTCCTCTTTCAAAACACTCTTTGTAGTGTGGTATTCTGTTCCTTAAAGGGATATTCCACTGGTAAGTTATTTTTTGTCTATTGCCATATTCCTCAGAGTTAGATAAGTGGGCAAAAACAATTTGTAAACAGTCCAGCTGTTTTCCTGATCTGGCAGGCGGATATTCACCTCCCTTTAGCATTAGCTTAGCGTAAAACACTGTATGTGAATGGTACCTAATAGTATGCTAGTTGGTGCCATTCACTTACAGTGTTTTACGCTAAGCTAATGCTAAAGGAGTATCGCCGGAGGCGAATTTCTGCCTGCCAGATCAGGAAAACAGCCGGGCTGTTTACAAATAGTTTTTGCCCACTTATCTAACTCTGAGGAATATGGCAATAGACAAAAAATAACTTACTGTTGGAGTATCCCTTTAAGTTGTGGTTCATTTTTCTAGCAGAGGGCACAGACAACCCAAGTGTCTGCATTGACACTCATATGTTTAGGTTACAACTTAACTGAACTGCTTAAAGACCAGGTGCATCTACTATGATGCTTGTTTAGTTGCAATTTATGTTCTTGTTTAGTCCTGAGTTTGATTCAGTGCTGGTTTCAGGTCAATCAGTTTAGACATGGTTCAAATGAAGATAAGAGTTCCACTGTGGTACATCAGCTGATTCTAGACATTGTTCAATAAGATATTTTTGATAGTAAGTAAGTAAGTAAAGTTTATTTATATAGCACCTTTCACAGAAAAAAAAATCAGTGCTGCACAGCACTTTGAGTTTTAATTGTACACTCTTACTACATGTGAGCTTTTGAGTTTTGCTTCCCTCCACAGTATTTCTAAAAAATGTTTTACTGTACTATGTAATTTTTGTTGAGTTTGCACTCAACATTGATTGACTTTGAGTCACGTGAACTACTATGTTAAGTAACTTTGTTTTTTGAAGAAAACTATTAAAAGTATAAATAATTACCTTTTGTGTGTTTTCTATTATATTTCACCTTTATTTAGCAGTGATTTATACAAAGTTAGAATAAAGCTAAATATCATTTAGGAACAGATGGAAATATAAAGTGGAATTTGGGTAGTTTTAGACCATAAAGTAAAGCAATATTTTAAGCTAGTATAATGGGAAATATTGAGTTGATTTTCTTTCTTTTTTTAAGTTGCACCAAAGTGATTAGTTGATTTGGATCAACTTACTATTTCAATTAAATCTGAAGGAAATTTTTGATTTAATTTAACCATAAATTTTACTTTGAACAAACCTAATATAATTGTGTGTTACCAGTTGAAGAAGTTTTTTTAGGTAGTTTCAAATGGAAACTTTTTTCAGTGTAACAGCTTTTCATTAATCAAATCAAATTAAAGCAAACTTTATTTATAGAGCACATTTCATTCATAGCAAGGCAACGTGCTTCACAGCAGATAAAACAACATAAAATAATGGAGGATAAACATCACACACATTATGCTGCCAAATATGTGCACACTCATCAACATGCACATGCTTACAATACATACATACAGGTCCTTCTCAAAAATGAGCATATTGTGATAAAGTTGGTTATTTTCTGTCATGTCCTGATAAACATTAGACTTTCATATATTTTAGATTCATTACACACAGCTGAAGTAGTTTTATTGTTTTAATATTGATGATTGTGGCGTACAGCTCATGAAAACCCAACATTCCCGTCTCATAAAATGAGCATATTTCATCCGACCAATAAAAGAAAAGTGTTTTTAATACAAAACAAGTCAACCTTCAGATAATGATGTTCAGTTCTCACTCAGTACTTGGTGGGAATCCTTTATCAGAACTGACTGCTTCAATGCGGCGTGGCATGGAGGCGATCAGCCTGCGGCACTGCTGAGGTGTTCTGGAGGCCCAGGATGCTTCGATAGCGGCCTTAAGCTCATCCAGAGCGTTGGGTCTGGCGTCTCTCAACTTTCTCTTCACAATATCCACAGATTGTCTCTGGGGTTCAGGTCAGGAGAGTACCACAGTAACACCATGGTCAGTAAACCAGTTACCAGTGGTTTGGGCACTGGGAGCAGGTGCCAGGTCGTGCTGAAAAATGAAATCTTCATCTCCATAAAGCTTTTCAGCCGTTGGAAGCAAAATCTCCTGCTAGCTAGCTGCATTGACCCTGCTGACCCTTGATAAAACACAGTGGACCAACACCAGCAGCTGACATGGCGCCCAGACCATCACTGACTGTGGGGACTTGACACTGGACTTCAGGCGTTTCCCTCTCCCCAGTCTTCCTCCAGACTCTGGCTTCTTGATTTCTGAATGACTTTGGACCACTGAGCACCAGTCCAGAGCTGCTTCTCTGTAGCCCAGGTCCGCTGCTTCTGCTGCTGTTTCTGGTTCTAAAGTGTCTTGACCTGGGGAATGCGGCACCTGTAGCCCATTTCCTGCACACGCCTGTGCATGGTGGCTCTGGATGTTTCTACTCCAGACTCGGTCCACTGCTTCCGCAGGTCCCCCAAGGTCTGGAATCAGTCCTTCTCCACAATCTTCCTCAGGGTCCGGTCACCTCTTCTCGTTGTGCAGCGTTTTCTGACACACTTTTTCCTTCCACAGACTTCCCACTGAGGAGCCTTGATACAGCGCTCTGGGAACAGCCTATTCCTTCAGACATTTCTTTCTGTGTCTTACCCTCTTGCTTGAGGGTGTCAGTGATGTCCTTCTGGACGGCAGTCTGACCCATGATTGTGGTTTTGAGTAATGAACCTGGCTGGGAGTTTTTAAAAGCCTCAGGAATCTTTTGCAGGTGTTTAGAGTGAATGAGTTGATTCAGATGATTAGGTTCAGAGCTCGTTTAGACTGACGACCTTTTCATCATATGATCATTTTTTGAGACAGGAATGTTGGGTTTTCATGAGCTGTCTGCCACAATCATCAATATTAAAACCATAAAAGGGCTTGGACTACTTCAGCTGTGTGTAATGAATCTAAAACATATGAAAGTCTAATGTTTATCAGAACATTACAGAAAATAATCAACTTTATCACAATATGATCATGTTTTTAGAAGGACCTGTATATAAAGGATTAGAATGCACACTTAAAACCATTATTCACTCACACACAAACACACATGCACCGCACACATCTGTACACGTGCACACAATCACACACACACACACACACACGTTCATAACAGAAACTGAAGTAAAAGAATGAAAAGCAGTGAAAACAGAATTTAAAAGTCCTCATAAAATACAGAACTAAACAATAAAAGAAGAATAAATAAGATAAAAGTAGGTGGATAACCTAGTTGTTCAAATCAAAGAGTTTTTAAGTGAATCTTAAATGCTGCTTCCCGCTGGTCCAGATTGTTGGAGCAGAAACGCTGAAGGCAGCTTCCTCTGATTTAAAGCCTGTGAGGTTTGAACTAAGTTATGAAACTAACATGTCTGTTATGTATTGTGGTCAAGGCCATTTAGAGCTTTTTACACTAGTAGCAGGATTTCAAAATGAATTCTTTTCCCAACTGGTAACCAGCGCAGAGATTTAAGAACAGCTTTAAGTGACGTGTTCTGATTTCTTAGTTCCTGTCGAGCTGCAGCGTTCTGAATCAGCTGCAGCCCACTGGTTCTGAAGGCATGGATTCGTTTTTTGAGGTCAACTTTAGATACAAACTTTAGAGATGTTACGTAGTAGATGATTAAAAGGCCCTTTGGTAACATGTTTGATGTGTTTTTTAAAACTCGGGTAACTGTCTAAAACGACACCACTTTAGAAAAGTCTAACTGGAAGCTGACTTTAATTAGTTAGCAGTTTATTTTATTCTCTGCAGAAAACTACTTAGGGATAAATAAGCAACAACTCCTGATTGGTAACAAAAGCTCAGATTTATTCAGTCTTTATGTTTATTCCTATGCTCCTGTTGTTTAAATATTTATATTTGGTGTATTTTATATAGATTTAGGTACTTTTGGGTCTATGTTGTCTAGCTGCTGCTGTAGCTCATGAACTTCCTGCTGAGGATCTCATCTGACCTCCAGTGATCTGCTGCTGCCATCTAGTGGAGTCAGGATGTAGTGGCTCCACAGAAGCTTCAGATGCATCAAAATATTCCAGAATGTTCACAACAAATACAAAGAAACAAAAGAACACGTTCCTGAGCATTTTAACAATATCAAAATATATAAATTATAAGAGAAGAGTAATGGATGTGTGGAGTATTTTTTTCTTTCTCTTATTGTTGTTGGAATGTGAAATAATTGCACAATAATCTATCATTAATAATGTTTTGTATATTACTATTATTAAACAGAAAATGGTTGAATATTTAAAAATGATAGTTTACTGGTTAATGTTTAACCCCTTTAGAGGTTAGTGACCATATGTGTTCAATGATGGCTTTTATAATGACGTCTAAACATTCTAGTTTTTTTTACAACAATGCATCAGCAGCTAAGGCTCCGATTATGAACATCATGTTTTTAAAACACTGTTAGTAAATAAGGCTCAGGTTCAAGGGAAAAACCATCGTCTCAGAAGAGAGGGGGACACATTTTCAGAGGTAGATCGAGTTATTCATCATCAAGCCTAAATTAATGCACAGGCTAGATATGACTTGAACCTATGGGGCCTTGACTGGCCAGTAAAAAATATGATTTTATTTCAATTTACATGGAAGAATATTCTTAGACTGAAGTGGCCCACAAAATCATAAGCCACGCAGATGAGGTAAACATGGTCATGAGTCTTGACTCATGTTCCGTGACATGTAATGTCCATGTGCCAAAACAGAACAATAGAAAACAGCAGAATGTGGTTTAGTGGTAAAGACACGTGGGAGACCTGGGTTTGAGTCCCAGTCTGCATCAGACAATCTGTATTTCCCTAAAGGAGTTCAGTAAAGCATACATTACTATTATTAGTTGCTATTTTCAAGTAAAATGTTAAAAATTTGACAATTCTGTAGTATTTAACATGTCCCACATTGCCCCAACCAACATGCTCTTTGCCCCACATCATGTTTTGGTGATGTGGATCTGGTCACCCTATCACAGACAGCCGATGGGCCCCTGTACACATTTATCCTCCCGTTTGTCATCCTCTCACGGTCCTCTGGGGTGGGGGCTGAAGCGGTGAATATGGAAAGCCCAAAGTGACTTAAACGCACAAAATTTTGTGTGTCTTTAACATGTTGTTTACATGTTTACGTGTTAAAGACACACAATATTTTGTGCGTTTAAGTCACTTTGGGTTTTCCATAGGTGTAAGCGTGTGTGAACACCCGCGGCTGTACTATGGAAAGCCAAGAGTAACTTAAAAGCATGACATTTTTGTGTGTCTTTAACACGTACGCAACACGCAAGCAACACGCAAACAACACGTAACAGGAAGTGCAGATTAAAACAAGCCGCCATGCAACTGGCTCGTCCCGGTCCGGACCTCCCCGAAGTTACCACCGGCCCACCGTTGCTCGATGGCCGGTCCAGCCCTGGCTGTACTTCTGCCCAGCAGCACCTGTTGGTGACCAATTGGATACTTGCAGTAGCGTGTGTGTGCCTAAGGTGTGTTTAAAGACGGCTCTGAAATATTTGTTTCTGCAAATTAATGGATTATTTGGCTGAAAAAAGTGCGTGGCACATCTGATGGCTTGATATGCAGTCTGGAAACTTTTATAGCCTTTGATACATCTCTCAATTCGTTCTTCTGGACAGGCTCTTGGTATTTCCCATAGTGCACTTGGTTGGTTCTATTTTTTATCTCTCTGGCTGTTCTCAGTTCATACAAGTCAAATCCTTCAGATTTGTCCTGTGATCTTCCAGCAGTGCCTCCATGATCGACTGGTATGGGTACGAAACTCACATACGTATGCATGTACTTACATATGTAGATGGATATGTATGTTTGTGTAGGTATAAGTATATATGCGTATGAATGTATATACATGTATGCAGGATGCTTTTGTCTACACAAATTTCGTTCATGACTTTCATAAATACTAAATACTAATACTAATACTACTGTGATGGCCACATCCATGGGCACACAGCATTGAATGTTAGTAACACTCATGTACCTTACCTTTTTTCTTTTTCTTCATATTATGTAGCACAATTATGTTAATATAGATGGATTATTTAGGAAATAATGATTTGTAGTTTAAAGTACAGAAGTTCTATCTGTAAGCGCGCACATTGAGTTAACTTTTGCATTTTGTATACTGATATTATTTGGTTTGTTGTGTTTTGGAGTGACTAACTCATTCTTCTTTTTACCGGTGCTGGGGATCGTATGCTGCCTGGGAGTTGGGTCAGACTAAAGATTGGACTGAGGACTGAAAGCAGCAAAGTACCAGAGGTGTTAATTGGGTCACACCAAGAGCTGCTGCTAAGGAGGGGAGAAGGATTTATTTTGCTTAGTTACTGTTTTTTTGTGTTATAAGTTTGTTTAAATGTAACATTTGATTCTTACTCACATTTGTATTTTCTAACAAGTGAACTTACCTGTGTTTGTAGTCAGTATTTGTTTTGTTTGTTCCCCTATTGTGTCAAAATGGTCTGATCAGCCGTGATAAAACCCAGGTGTGTTCTTTGTTTGTAGGTCAGGTTAGTTTGGTTCTGTTAGTGCTAATTTATCACATTTTGACCTTAGTTAAATTTGGTTGTTTTGACCTCTTTTATGAGCTCCAATTGATTTAGTAATACTACATCTTTTCAGTATAAAAGCATGTTTGCTAGTTACTAATACTCGATGGTGAATCCAGGCAACAGCAGTGACATCGATAAAGGTTTGGCGGTATCTCTAGGAGGATTTCATGGGAACTGGAGGCAGACTCGACTGGCACTGAACCTGGTGGCACTCTGACAGCCAGTCCTGTTGTTCCAGTGATGCTGAAAGGGGTAACAAGCATTTAAGAAGAGAGTGAATGGATAATATGTGCCCAAATCCTAATCCTCTGGGACCACGTCTGCTCAAAGACTTCAACCAAACATTGCAAGCTTGGTTTCCCTGCTTTAGAAAGGCTACATTAGGAGGGGGATAACACCTAATCCACATCTCACATTCCACGAGTGCAGAGCAGGAGACGAACTCCGAGTGTGTAGCTTTCACTGCAGCGGTGATTGTTTCAACAGAGACGTGGGAGAGAAGAGACAGGAATCTTTCAATTAGTTCACGCAACCAAACCTGGCTGCTTCATACAGTAGGTGTCCTGTGAGAGCTGAGAGAAGCATCAGCCCACATTTCTGCCATGTTTGGGACTGAACTGGTTTTGGTCAACTGACAGCATTCAGGAGCAAAAGTCTATTCTGTGACATAAAGTGTTTTTATATATGCACGCTGCCTTAAGTAGAGTGCAGCATTCACTTGATGGTTTCTGTTTGGGTCATTCTGGTTCTACCAGTTAACCAGAACCACACCCACTGATGACATCACTCAAAGTGGGCACAGTCTCTAGAAACAGGAAGCAGTTCTTTGACTGTGCAGTGATTTTATTGAAAAGCAGTACATGTTGTAATGACTGCGACCACTAGGGGGCGCTTCTGTAATGTGGAGGTTGCTGTGCTTTGAGTTAGGATCCTAGTGGGCCTGAACTACATCGTCCCTAACAAGCTACATGAACATTTATGTAACCTACCGCCATACTAGAGCTGAATATAGCATTAAGCTAACACATGTCTGATGCAGATCAGAGCTAATTTCAGGTATTTCAAACAAGTGTTGCTCAAAACAGTCACACCGGTGTGTTAAAGTGCTCCATTACATGTTTGTAAACCTCTACAGTTCAGCGTGATACTGACACCAGCACTGAGTATTGGTCTGATAGTATGGTAGTGTACTAGTACTCATAAACGTACACTGACACAACAGAACCAATACTATTTTATGTAGCATGATGCTTCATGGAGTTGCTGTTGGAGTCAACTACTACTGTAAATCTGGAGAAGATGAAGTCAGTGTGTAGCAGTAGCAGAAGCAGCAGCAGTAGTACTAGCTGTAGTTGTGTAGACGTAGCTGTAGAATTTGTACTAGTAGTAGTTGTAGTAGTAGCAGTAGCAGTAGTAAAAGCAGCAGTAATAGTAGTAATACTAGTATTAGTAGTAGTGTAGCATTAGCAGTAGAAGTACTACTAGTAGTAGTAATTGTTGTGTAGCAGAAGCTGTAGCAGTAGTACTAGTAGTAGTGGTAGTGTGGCAGTACATGTATGTATGCTGTCTGAATCCTCACTAGTAGTAGTAGTTTTGTAGTAATAGTAGTTGCCGGAGCAGTAGTAGTAGTAGTATTAGGGAAACGGGAATTTGTGGCCACATACATGTATAGAGAGTGGCCGGTCTGGTAACCGGAGGGTCACCGGTTCGATCCCCAGCTCTGGCTGGGTTAGATTGTCGTTGTGTCCTTGGGCAAGACACTTCACCCACCTTGCCTGTGTGAATGTGAGTGTGACTGTGTGTGAATGTTGGTGGTGGTCAGAAGGGCCGATGGTCAGAATGGCAGCCTCTCTTCTGTCAGTCTGCCCCAGGGCAGCTGTGGCTACAGACGTCTGTCGTAGTTTACCACCACCAGTGAGAATGACTGTGTGAATGAATAATGCAACTCTGTAAAGCGTCTTTGAGTGACCTGAAAAAGCGCTATATAAAACTGATGCATTATTATTATATACCTGAGTACAACATTGTGGAACTTGAGGAGCAAAGGGCAGCTCTTTGTGACGGCGTCCAGGAGGTAGATGGAGGTTCAGTGTCTTACTCAACGATACTTCGACACATCCGGGGTTTGAAGCCCGGTCTACCACATGGAAGGAGACCTCTCTTCCACTGATTCATGGCTGTCCCAGAAGTAGTTAAAACCAATAGTAGTAGTTAGGGATGTACCGATACCGCCTTTTTCAAAACCGATCCGATACCGATACTTAAATCTGAGTACTCGCCGATACCGAGTACTGATACCGATACTCCTACCACACAAAAAAATGCAACAAATTGGAATACAGGTTTTATTTTTTCTTCTCTGCTTTTTACAACAAATAACTGAGTTAGATAAAAAAATAAAATATTTTAATAAAAATGATCACAAAACTAAAATATAAGGTGAAAAATAACCATTTTCTGTGATTTCACAGTGAAATTATTGCAGTTTTCCACATTTTAACCAAATAAAATGAACTATTTGGCACCATCTCCAGCTCTCAACCCACACTGTTCCTCTTTAGCTCAATAGCTCCCCCTAGTGTTCAATATAGGACACTACAACAGAAATCACAAGTCACAGACAGTGAAGCTACTGGTATCGGTTCCTGGTATCGGGTAACTTTAACCCGATCCCTGACTTCATCCCTAGTAGTAGTCATTGTTGTTTTGTAGAAGTAGAAGTTGTAGTAGTACTAGTAGTAGTGGTAATGTGTCAGTACATGTATTTATGTTGTCTGAATCCTCATGGTACTGACGTATGATAAAGTATACTAGACTAATCCTCCAGAGGCATTAGCATGTTTTGCCATCAGCTACAGAAGAAAACCAGTTGAGCTAATTAAAGCTCTCTACATCAAACAGCAGGAACTTCTGCTTCAGAATAACATGCTGATGATATGAACCTTCTACGGCAGGTCATTTGTATATTTATCTCAGAGTGATGTTTGGTGTGAAGTTTTCACGTTTTATTTAGTTAGTATTTCCACATCAGTAGATGTTATTCAGTTCTTTTTTACTTCATTTTGACATCAAGTTCATCTTGATCGAACTCTCAGTTTGACCCCTGACCTTTAGGAATTGGTTTACAGTTCAGAATGTCTCGTCTCGTCTTCTTCCGCTTATCCGGGTCCGGATCGCGGGGGCAGCATCCCAATTAGGGAGCTCCAGACGGTCCTCTCCCCAGCCACTTCTACCAGCTCCTCCGGCAGGATCCCAAGGCGCTCCAGGGCCAAACCAGAGATATATTTTCTCCAGCGTGTCCTGGGTCGACCCGGGGGCCTCCTGCCGGCAGGACATGCCTGAAACACCTCCCTGGGGAGGCGTCCAGGGGGCATCCTAACAAGATGCCCGAACCACCTCAGCTGGCTCCTTTCGACATGGAGGAGCAGCGGTTCTACTCCGAGTCTCTCCCGGATGTCCGAGCTCCTCACCCTATCCCTAAGGCTGAGCCCGGCCACCCTGCGGAGAAAACTCATTTCGGCCGCTTGTATCCGCAATCTCGTTCTTTCGGTCATTACCCAAAGCTCATGACCATAGGTGAGGATTGGGACGTAGACCGACCGGTAAATCGAGAGCCTTGCTTTCCGGCTCAGCTCCTTCTTCACCACAACAGACCGGTTCAGCGTCCGCATCACTGCAGACGCTGCCCCAATCCGCCTGTCGATCTCCCGCTCCCTCCTTCCCTCACTTGTGAACAAGACCCCGAGATACTTGAACTCCTCCACTTGAGGCAGGACCTCTCTCCCGACCTGGAGTTGGCAATCCACCCTTTTCCGACCGAGAACCATGGCCTCAGACTTGGAGGTGCTGATCCTCATCTCGGCTGCGAACCTCCCCAGCAAGAGCTGTAGGTCAGAGCCTGATGAAGCTAGGAGGACCACATCATCTGCAAAAAGCAGACGAGATTCTCCTGTCACCAAACTCAACACCCTCCACACCACGGCTGCTCCTAGAAATCCTGTCCATAAAGGTTCTGAACAGGACCGGTGACAAAGGGCAGCCCTGGAGGAGTCCAACCCTCACTGGGAACAGGTCCGACTTACTGCCGGCTATGCGGACCAGACTCACACTCCTCTGGTACAGGGACTGAATGGCCCTTAACAAAAGACCATCCACCCCCTACTCCTGGAGCGCCCCCCACAGGGTGACCCTGGGGACACGGTCATAAGCCTTCTCCAAATCCACAAAACACATGTGGATTGGTTGAGCAAACTCCCATGACCCCTCCATCACCCTAGCGAGGGTAAAGAGCTGGTCCACAGTTCCACGACCAGGACGAAAACCACATTGCTCCTCTTCTATCTGAGGTTCAACCATCGACCGGACCCTCCTCTCCAGTACCCTGGAGTAGACCTTTCCAGGGAGGCTGAGGAGTGTGATCCCCCTATAGTTGGAACACACCCTCTGGTCCCCCTTCTTAAAAATGGGAACCACCACCCCGGTCTGCCACTCCACAGGAACTGCCCCCGATGACCACGCAATGTTGCAGAGACGTGTCAACCACGACAGTCCTACAACATCCATCGCCTTGAGATACCCAGGTCGGATCTCATCCACCCCTGGGGCTCCGCCGTTGCGTAGTTGTTTGACTACCTCAGCGACTTCTGCCCCAGAGATTGGACAGTCCGTCCCCAGGTCTCCCAGCTCTGGTTCCTCCTCGGAATGCGCGTCGGTGGGATTGAGGAGCTCCTCAAAGTATTCCTTCCACCGTCCGACTATAGCCCCAGTTGATGTCAGCAGCTCCCCGTCCACACTGTAAACAGTGTGAGCGAGTTGCCGCCTTCCTCCCCTGAGGCGCCGGATGGTTTGCCAGAACCTTTTTGGAGCCGACCGATAGTCTTTCTCCATGGTCTCACCAAACTCCTCCCACGCTCGAGATTTTGCCTCGGAAACTGCCACTGCTGCACCCCACTTGGCCCTCTGATACCTATCTGCTGCCTCTGGAGACCCACAGACCAGCCACGCCCTGTAGGCCTCCTTCTTCAGCCTGACGGCTCCCCTAACCTCTGGTGTCCACCAGCGGGTACGGGGGTTACCGCCACGATTGGCACCGGCTACCTTGCGACCACAGCTAACAGACAACAGCCGCCTCAAC
Source organism: Callopanchax toddi (assembly GCA_006937965.1). Lineage (NCBI taxonomy): Eukaryota > Metazoa > Chordata > Actinopteri > Cyprinodontiformes > Nothobranchiidae > Callopanchax > Callopanchax toddi. The sequence continues at coordinate 778,370 of SSNR01000268.1, read as the reverse complement.
AATCGCAGAGCGGAACAAGGCCCATTCGGACTCAATGTCCCCCACTGCTCTCGGGACGCGGTCAAAACTCTGCCGGAGGTGGGAGTTGAAGACCATCTTGACAGGCTCTTCTGCCAGGCGTTCCCAGCAGACCCTCACTATACGTTTGGGTCTACCAGGTCTGCGTAGCATCTTCCCCTGCCATCTGATCCAACTCACCACCAGGTGGTGATCAGTTGACAGCTCCGCTCCTCTCTTCACCCGAGTGTCCAAAACATACGATCTCAGGTCAGATGATACAACTATAAAGTCAATCATCGACCTGTAACCTAGGCTGCCCTGGTACCAGGTGTACTGGTGGGCGTCCTTATGTTTGAACATGGTGTTTGTTATGGCCAAACTGCGACTTGCACAGAAGTCCAAAAACAGAACACCACTCGAGTTCAGATTGGGCGGGCCATTCCTCCCAATCACGCCCCTCCAGGTCACGCTGTCATTGCCCACGTGAGCATTGAAGTCTCCCAGCAGGACTATGGAGTCCCCAGTAGGAGCGCTATCCAGCACTCGTCCCAGGGACTCCACAAAGGGTGGGTACTCTGAGCTGCTATTTGGTGCATAAGCACAAACAACAGTCAGGACCCATTCCCCAACCCGAAGGCGCAGGGAAGCTGCCCTTTCATCCCCCGGAGAAAACCCCAACATACAGGCAGAGAGTCTTGGGGCTAACAGAAAGCCCACCCCAGCCCTCCGCCTCTCACCCGGAGCAACTCCAGCATAGAAGAGAGTCCAACCCCTCTCAAGAACTCGGGTTTCAGAGCCAACGCTATGTGTCGAGGTGAGTCTGACTATATCTAGCCGGTGTCGCTCAGCCTCTTCCACAAGCTCCAGCTCCTTCCCCGCCAGAGAGGTGACGTTCCATGTCCCAATAGCCAGTTTTTGTGTCCGGGGATCGGACCGCCAAAGCTCCTGCCTTGGTCTGCCATCCGATCCACAATGCACCGGACCCTTCATGTTCCTCCTGCAGGTGGTGGGCCCACAGGTGGATGAGCCCATGTATCCAGTTCGGGCTGGATGATTTTATTTGACAGTGAAGAAACCAGCTGACAGATCCTGTCCTTTAACAGGACCTGTTGTAGATGGAAGTCTGCTTAAAAAACAAAAACTAGCATTTGGCTTTTCTTTTTCTGTTGTACCAAATCATGACTTAGGTACCAGAACTCTGTGTTTAAATGCTATGCTTCTGTATGTGCTGCTGCTAAACAGTCAGAGGACTACTTCCTGTTTGTTTCAGTGATGTCACCAGTGGGTGTGGTCCTGATAGAACATAATTTCTGAGTGACCCAAACATCCAGCCAATGGGAGCCTCATTAGAGTGGAAAGAAAACCTGCCCAGTTATAAAGCTTTGTTTACAGCTCAGTGATGACAGAACCATTCCCTCTGTGTCCCAAGGTGTGTCACAATAAGACGTGTAAAGGTGGTGGGACAGTAGAAAGAAACAATGGGAACTTTACCTGGTCTCCAGTGGGGCCTGTAGGTCCAGCAGGTCCATCCAGACCCTGTGGAGAAACACCAACATCACACATTCTACAAGCAGCAGAGGAAACCATTACTCCGACTGTCAGCTGAAAATAATTCCTACCTGTTCTCCCTTTGAACCAGCAGCTCCACAGTCTCCTCTTTCTCCCTGAAAAACACAACCAGTAAGATGACAGCGTGGGAGTGTGGAAGTCAGAGCTTCATCCATTACCTCTTTTCCACTACACTGGTGCTGGTGCCAGGAGCCGGTGCTCGGCCGGTTCTGAACTAGGACCTGCCGAGAACCGGCCTGCATTTCCACTATGCAGGAGCTCAGCGGGAGCCACGATAATACGTCACAGGTCACTCATCGCTATGTTTAGAACCCGCCCCGACCCGCCTCATTAAAAACACAGTATAATATTGACTGAAAGCGCTTTTATTTAGTCTGACCGTCTCCAAAATAAAAAGTTTTTGTACCATCTCTAAAATGTGCTTATAAATGCAAAGTTCAAAGTTTGCAGAGTACATAATTTCTCTGTCATGTTTTCTTTTATAAATCCTAGTTTGCAGAGAAAGTGACCCCCTTACAACCCGTTTTTTTGTTTTATACATTTTATAATAAATTATAAACATGTATATTTATTTTATAAGTTTTATAAATGAGGCCACAGCGGTCGCAGAGCGAGAAACGGACGTCTCTCAGCCTGCAGACGTTCTCTGCGTGCGCACACACTTCACTTTATTATAGAAGTCCCCGTAGGGAAATTTGCCTTGCAGACAGGTGAATATAAAACACAATCACAGACACATTAGCAAAAAACAATAAATGCAATTAAAAACATTTTAAAAAACAGAGTTAAAAGCAAATATCATCACAAATCAATAAAAATCAAATTAAAACCATCAGACTAAAAGACCTGAAACAGTCGTACCTAATCCCGTTTTAAGTTCAGTTGAATAACGGCCTGAGTAATAAAGGAGTGTTTCCATCTGTTGGTCCTCGCTTTGGGGTAAAAGACAACCCGCGCATCACTAGTGTCCGCCATCATCGCTTCAAAAGATGTTTTTTCTTCTTCTTGGTGGGATTTCTCCGCCTGCCACTTGTCACGTCACGAGTTCCCGTGCCTGGACCAGCAGCGTTTCGGAGCCGGTTTGGAACCCATTTTTCTGGCACTGGCACCAGTTTTCTTCAGTGGAAAAGCGCAAAACCGGTTCTGAACTCGGGCACCGGCACGGGAACCAGGGCAGTGGAAAAGGGGTACATATGACCTGGGCTCCATCTGACTTGGGCTCCATCTGACCTGGGCTCCATCTCAAACCAAACAGACACTGAAGCTCCACTGGGTTTTCTTTACAGAAACTATGGCAATGGGCGAGTGCAACAGCCTGCCAGGCCTCCCTCTCTCCAGCCACCTCAGCCAGCTCCTCCGGGGATCCTAAGGCACTCCCAGGTCAGCCGAGAAACACATCCCTCTAGCCAAATTTTCCATCATTGTGTGTGTGTGTGTGTGCACGCACACACAGGAGGACCACGCTGTCATGTAGTGAAGATGACAGCGAGTGGCTGCAGCTGCAATGACTGGCTGAGAGATTTCTGTTTCTCGCTCTGTGAAGGCTGCAAACAAGTCTGAAAGGTTGGTGTGTTTAAGTCACTTTCTCCATAAACTCTGGGATTTTTAAGAAAATGTGACAGACAAATAATAATGGATTGGATTTATATAGCGCCTTTCTATACATCCAAAGTGCTTTGACAGAAGCTCCATTATTCATTCACGCACACATTTACAACAGTGGTGGTAAACTACGACAGATGTCTGTAGTCACAGCTGCCCTGGGGCGGTCTGACAGAGGTGAGGCTGCCATTCTGAATGTTGGCCCTTCTGACCACCACCAGCATTCACACACAGTCACACAGGCAAGGTGGGTGAAGTGTCTTGCCCAAGGACACAATGACAATCTAACCCAGACAGAGTTGGGGATTGAACTGGTGACCCTCTGGTTACCAGAGCGGCCACTCTACCAACTGAGCTAAACGCCGCCCCTAATATGATTACTTTGTGCAAACTTTGAACCTTGCATAAGTACATTTTGGAGACTGTAAGACTAAATAAAAGCACATTCAGTGAGTATTATAATGTGTTTTTAATGAGGCGGGTCGGGGCAACCAGAAGGTTGAGAAATGGGTCCTTACCTGTCCTTATTCCAGCTACCCTTTAGTCCTCCTGGGTAAACCTCAACATACAGGCAGAGAGTCTTGGGGCTAACAAAAAGCCCACTCCAGCGCTCCGCCTCTCACCCAGATCAGCTCCAGCATGTTTATGTATTTAGCAGACGCTTTTATCCAAAGCGACTTACAAATGATATTATTTGTTACCAATAATTGACTTTGAGGCAAACAAACCACTAACCCTGACATTAACCCAAACAAACTACTAGAGGGTCTAACTCTATAGTCTCTAAGGTGACTGTGAGGGAAAAGAACACAGGATAGAGTGAAGAGCATGAAGAGAGTCCAGAGGAGTAGTGAAGGTAGGAGCTAGTCTAGAAGATGTTCTCTGAAGGTCTTCAGGAGGTTCTTGAAGATGGACAGGAACGCCCCTGTTCTGGTATCTTGTAGGTCATTCCACCATCGTGGAACGACACATGAGAAGAGTCTGGACTGTCCCAGCGTGGTGTAGCTCTGCTAGCTGATGATCCTTTGCATAGAAGACCTGGGCCCGGCCAGGCCCCATGGGTGAAAGCCTAGCTACCAGGTGCTCCCACACAAGCCCCAACCCCAGGCCTGGCTCCAGGGTGGGACCCTGATAACCCTCCACGCTGGTACTCAGCTGTTTTATCCATGAAAGTTTTTTTCTTTTTTAAGGCTTTCATGGAAGGTTTTCTGGACCGTTCTTTGTCTCACTCTTTACCTAGGACCAATTACCCATGGGAGACCCTGTAAAGTGCCTCAGACAACATACAGTGGGGCAAAAAGTATTTGGCAGCCAACAATTCTGCAAGTTGACCCACTTAAAACGATGAGAGATCTGTAATGTTCAACATAGGTACAGTCCTACTGTGAGAAACAGAATGTAAAAAAATCCAGGAAATCACATTATCTGATTTTTTTTAATTTAATTATTTGGATAATGGTGCAGAAACTAATATTTGACCCTTTCAAACAAGCTGTAATTCTGTCCCTCATGGACCTGTTATTTCTTTAAGAGGCTCTTCTATCCTCCACTCGTTGCCTGTATTAATGACACCTGTTTGAACTGGTTACTTGTATAAAGACACCTGTTCACACCTTCAGACAGACTCCAACCTTCACCATGGCCAAGACCAGAGAGCTGTCTAAGGACACCAGGGACAAGATTGTCCACCTGACCAAGTCTGGGATGAGTCAGTCTACAACAGGAGAGCAGCTTGTTGTTGGAGCAGTTATTAGAAAATGGAATCAATACAAGATCACCGACAATCACCTGGGGCGCCATGAAGATCTGACCTCATGGGTACAAATGATGTAGAGAATGGTGAGGAACCAGTCCAGAAGTACACGGGGAACTGGTCCCTGACCTGAAGAGAGCTGGACCACAGTAACAAAGGTTACTATTAGTAATGGATCTCAGCGCTCCAAAGGTCACCCTGCTGAAACCAGCACAGGTCCAGGCTAGTCTAAAGCTCACCACAGACCATCTGGATGATCCAGAGGAGGACTGGGAGAACGTCATGTGACCAGATGAGACCAGGATGGAAGTCTTTGGTAGAAACACCACTCGCCGTGTTTGGAGGAGGAAGAGTTACATGAAGAAGACCAGACCCACTGTGAAGCATGGAGGTGGAAACATGAAGCTTTGGGTCTGTTTTTCTTCTAAGGGGACAGGATCAGATCCGTATTAAGAGAGGACGAATGGGACCATATCTGGTGAGATCTGGGGCTAAAACCTCCTTCCATCAGTGAGAAGATGAAACGTGGCTGGATCTTCCAGCAGGACAATGAACCCAAACACACCAAAAGGAGTGGCTACATAAAAACATTTCAAGGTTCTGGAGTGTCCTAACCAGTCTCCAGACCTCAATCCAATAGAGAATCTATGGATGGAGCTGAAAGTCCGTGTTGCCATGGTGACAGCCCTGAAACATCACAGCTCTGGAGAAGATCTACATGGAAGAATGGGCCAGACCTGGTGAAGACCTACAGGAGACCTTTGACCTCTGTCATTAACTACCAAGGTCACATTATAAAGGACTGAGGTGAACTTTAGTTATGAACAAATGCTTATTTTCTGCATCATGATCCAAATACATTATTCAACAATCAGATGATGTGATCTCCTGGATTATTAATATTTTTACATTCTGCCTCTCAGTTGAAGTGTTCCTATGATGTCAGTTCAATAAGTGTTCTTTGAAGACTTCAAATTAGACATTTCTGTTGTTATTTTATTTGACTTTTTTTTTCTTTTTTAAACTTTGTTAAAAAGTTAATTCTTAAAATTACTTTTGATCCTTTAGTTATTAAAACTTTTCTTTGGGTTTCAAGTTTAGAATTCAAATCTAAATTTAAAGCAAGCACAAGTGATCAAAAATGGTCACTTCCCCAAAAAACAGTTAAGTAATTTAAGGAATAAAATCTTGATACCAACCTTTTCCCCTTTACTGCCAGCTCGCCCCTGTCAAAAGAGACATTTTACAACATTTACCATCAGACTGTATATTGTCCAATATCATCTTACTGTAATAGAATTACTTTAATTGATCAATATTATAAAAGGAAAATAATATGAGAACATTATACCAAATGCTTCAGCACCTAATCTTCTGAAACTGCACACATTGAATTCTTTACCAAGAAAAAAGGCATAAAGTTGTTTGGAAAATATTCTCCTTTATTAATCAACATCCTTGGAACACTCAAAATTAACCTGACCATATGTCAGCACAGGATCATCCACCCAACCACCCATCTAACCAACCATCCAACTATCCCTCCACCTTAACAGCTAACCATACATACACACACCCAACCAACAAACTAACCAGCACATCCAACTAACCACCCAACAAACCAACGTACCTACTGACAACCCATGCACCCACCCAAACTACCTACCAACCCACGCAACTGATCAACCAACCACTTATCCACCCACCTAACCAACCATCCAACCATCCCTCCACCTTAACAACCAACCATCTACACACCCAACCAACCAACCAACCAACCAACCAACCAACCAACCAACCAACCAACCAACCAACCAACCAACCAATCAACCAACCAACAAACCACCTCACCAACTAACCATCCACCTAACCAACCATCCCTCCACCTTAACAACCAACCATCCACACACCCACCCAACCAAAAACTAACCACCCACCCATCCAACTAACCAACCAACTAATCAACCAACCAACAAACCACCTCACCAACTAAACATCCAACCAGCCATCCACCCAACCAAACTACAAAAAGAACAACCAGCCAAACTACAAAGCAAATAACAAACCAAATGAAATCAACCAAACATTCATCTACCCAAACCAATCAAACAACCACCAAACCAACCAACTACTGTAACCAACAACCAGCATTCTATCATTTCAGTCATCTGCGGTCTGGGTAGCTCCGGAAACCAGGAGCTCCAGACTTGCCCATTCTCCCATCCTGGAGCTCGCCCATGCAGGACTGGGATAATCCAGTTCAATGAGCAGAATCCAAGACCCTTTAGCTCCTTTAGCTGTAAGCATCTATTTAGCTCTGACTCACAGAGCAAAAAGCAAACACAAACAAAATGATTTCATTAAATCGTTCTACAAGTGTTGTTTTAAATCACCATTTACCTGAAGGCCTTCCATTCCTGGACGCCCGTTGATACCAGGTTCTCCCTGAAGAGATAAGAAAGCCAAAAGAAAATCTCATCAAACCAAATTGAAGACTTCCTCCATAACCAGTGTTATATATTATGAAGGGGAAAGAACCATACACGGGATCCCTTCAGACCAGGAACACCTTCTGATCCTGGCTCACCTGGTTTCCCCTAAATGAAATAAACATGCAGACACAAGAAACATTATTGACCTTTTTCAGTTTGGGCTGTAATGATGTCTGAACACTGTGAACTGAAGTTAAGTTAATAGGAGCACTCCTCTTTTTAGTGATTGAGACTAAACGTGTCATTATTAAAGCAGCACTCTGGAGGATTTCATCAAGAGAGCAGTTTTTGAATCTAGCGTCCAAAGGCTCCTCCTCAAAACATCTCGACACGCGCGTCCGGTCGCGTGTGCGCGCATGCACACGGCGCATATACTTTGGACATGAACTGTACAGCTCAATGTGTAGGGTTTAATCACTCACAGTTCACAATCTTACTCCAACACTACGAGGGTCTGAAGAGCCCTCTCTGTCCCTGCTGCTTCTGATATTAGCTCTGTTAGCAGAGAGCTGCTGCTGGACTCTGAAGCTGAACTTGACTCGGCCCTGGATGAACTTTCTGACCAAAATAAACGCGTAACCCTGTCAAGCCTTGCCATTCTGTGAGGTGAAAGGTTTAAAAATAAAAATAAATCCATCTTTAGCTGGAGAATGGGTAGGTTTTTAGTAGAAATGAGCTGTGAGTCCTCAGTGAACGGCTGAGACGGCAGAGAAACACACGGAGCGTCCTGTACGACAGCGCCCCCTACTGGTACAGGTTTGGTCGATGCGCGTGCATGTTGAGAGAATGCAGACATTTGAATTTCATTGGCTGAAAAATGTCGGCGGCAAGAAATAATGGAAAGGGGTCTCTAGGAGGAAGGAGGGTCTTCATCAGAATGACAGATGTTGTGGAACTCAACCCATAGATCATAGTTTAGACCTGAAATATCATTTAGAACATTTAGAAAACTTTGATACAGAGAAAAATAATCCAGAGAGCCGCTTTAAGCTCCTGTTCAGGTCATCTGGTCCAGCACATCAATCATCATCAGTTTCTCACAACTTTCTTTCCTTCTGTTTGTTTCCTGACTTTTGTCAATGAGAAAAAAACTGTGAGTGTCAAAATGAACCTTTACAAGTGGAATTGCACTGAATGAGTTCATGAGACATCGCCACGGTCGGTGATCAAATTTGTAGGTACAGTATATCATGCAGTTGAATGTTTTGGCCACCCAGAGGAGCGGACCTGCCAACTGATCACCACCTGGTGGTGACCTGGATCACATGGCAGGGGAAGCTGCTGTGCAGACCTGGTAGACACAGACATCTAGTGAGGGTCTGCTGGGAATGCCTAGCAGAAGAAACTATCAAAATGGTCTTCAACTCCCACCTCCTTCTTAACTTCGACCACCTCCTGAGAGCAGTGGGGGATGAGCAGATGTCAACTAAGGATATACTCGGGCCACTCGGTGGAGGAAACAATTTGAGGAGCTCCTCAATTCCACCAACATGTATTTTTATAAGGAACCGGAGCTGGGAGGTCTGGGAATGGACTTTCCTAGGTCTGGGGCGCAGATCAACATCAGCTGAGCCCTGGGGGTGGATGAGATTCATCCTGAGAATGTCAAGGCTATGAATGTTGTAGGGCTGTCTTAGTTGACAGGTTTCTGCAACATTGCTTTTGCAGACCTGGTTGGTGGTCTCCATTTTTAAGAGGGTGGACCAGAGCATGCGTTCAAAATATAAAGGAATCCCACTCCTGAGCCTCCCTGGAAAGGTCTACTCCAGCGTAATGGCCATGGAGCTGTGGACCAGCCCTTTACCCTTGCTGGGTAACTGGAGAGGGCATGGGAGTTTGCCCAAATAATCCACGTGTTTTGTGGATTTTGGAGGTTTATTACCTTGTCCTTGTACCAGAGAAGCACGAGTCTGATCCACATAGCTGGCAGTAAGTCAGACCTGTTCTCAGTGAGAGTTGGGGCCCACCAGGGCTGCCCTTTGTCACCGGTCCTGTTCATAACCTTTATGGACAGAATTTCTAGCTGCAGCTAGGTGTGGAGGGTGTCAAGTTTGGTGGCAGGAGGAACTTGTCTAAACTTTTTGCAGATGATGTGGTCCTCGTAGCTTCATCAAACTATGACATTCAGCTTTAGTTTGCAGACTAGAGTGAAGCAGCAGCTGTCGTGAGGATTAACACCTCCAAATCTGAGACCATGGTTCTTGATTGGAAAAGGGTGATTGCCATCTCCAGGTTTTGGGAGAGTAGATCCACTGCTCCTGCACATTGAGGAGTCAGCTGAGGTAGTTTGGGTATCTGGTCAGGATGCCTGCTGGACGTCTCCATGGGGAGGTGTTTTAGGCATGGTGGAGGAATTATATATCCAGGCTGGCCTGAACGCCTTTGGGTCCCACCAGAGGAGTTGGTGGATGTGGCTTGGAAGAAGACAGTATGGACTTTCATACTAGGGATGCTGTCACAGATGTAGATAAGTGGAAGAAGGTGAGGCAAGGCTATTTTTTTTTCAAATTTGCTCAAAATTTCATCAACATGACAGCAATGCCCCATGAGGAACTCAAGGACCATTGTGAACATTTTGGAAACTCTTTGCAATTACCATTAGCAACGTGTCACCAACAGCCCAGTGGGATACTGGTCTCAGTAAAATAAGCAACTGAAACCAGCCTAAATCAGATAACATTTCCCAACCCTGAGGTTATCATCTGGCTCCCCATTGAAAACCCTCTACTGGGAGTCATTTTACTTTGTGAGGACACCAGACCAGTTGGAGAAGGTATCGACTCTGGGATTATAATTCTGCTTTCTTTCTTTTTTTGTATGAAATAAACAACTAAAGATAAAACCACAAAGAAAAATCTAAGACTCCTGAATTTATAGTTGTCCAAAATTACTTTGGGCAAACTTTACATTTGTTAAGATTAAAAATATGAAGGCAACTGGTCAAAAAAACACTTTGTCTTTCAATATTTTCCTGGAAAATGTATGAATATTTATTCATGAGTTATGAATTATTGAGTTACTGTGTTTTCCACATTATTATTATTGTGGTATCATTGACTTTGTGTCTAATCCTCATTTAATATGAATGTTCATGCCTCTTTGGAATTCTGTAAACCAACTAATTCCCATCTAAATGAATATAGTACATTTAGATCTGAATCTGGATCTGGATCCAAATCTAAATCTAAATCTGGATCTAAAACCAAATCTAAGTCTGGATCTGGATCTGAATCTGAATCTGGATCTGGATCTGGATCTGAATCTGGATCTGGATCTGGATCTGAATCTGGATCTGGATCTGGATCTGAATCTGGATCTGGATCCAAATCTAAATCTAAATCTGGATCTAAAACCAAATCTAAGTCTGGATCTGGATCTGAATCTGAATCTGGATCTGGATCTGGATCTGGATCTGAATCTGGATCTGGATCTGAATCTGGATCTAAATCTGAATCTGGATCTGAATCTGGATCTGGATCTGGATCTGAATCTGGATCTGAATCTGGATCTGGATCTAAATCTGGATCTGGATCTGGATCTGAATCTGGATCTGGATCCAAATCTAAATCTAAATCTGGATCTAAAACCAAATCTAAGTCTGGATCTGGATCTGGATCTGAATCTGGATCTAAATCTGAATCTGGATCTGGATCTAAATCTGGATCTGGATCTGGATCTGAATCTGGATCTAAATCTGAATCTGGATCTGGATCTGAATCTGGATCTGGATCTGGATCTGAATCTGGATCTGGATCTAAATCTGAATCTGGATCTGGATCTGGATCTGAATCTGGATCTGGATCTGAATCTGGATCTGGATCTAAATCTGAATCTGGATCTGGTGAGAGCTCTGGGACCGTGTTTGTGTAAAATAGCTAGCTACACCTAGCTTGTTTGAAGAATAACTAGAGCAGCTTTAATTATGATTGAGCTGATGCCTGTTGGCTTCTCTGTGGGCTTGATATATCAGAAAATAATGGAGCTAGCAGGTGCGATTGGTAGGTGTCCAGCGCTTCATGAGGGGCTGATTTGTGCTTTGCGTGCTCGTGATGAATGAGTTATCTTTTTGTTTGAAGATTCCTCAGTGAACCTTGAATCTGGATCTAAATCTGAATCTGGGTCTAAATCTGAATCTAAATCTGGATCGGAATCCAAATCTAAATTTGAATCTGGATCTGGATCTAAACCTGATTTTAAATCTGAGTCTGGATCTAAATCTGGATCTTGATCTATAGATCTGGATCAACTATCCAATATAACACAAACTGCTTTAATTCAGATGAACTTTAGATTTTAATTGATCATATATGATCTTAAGTTTGGGTTTCTATAACAATTATAACTTTAAAAATTTGACATTTTAAAATTGTATTTGATTTCTTGAGATCTTAAGACCCCCAGCTTAGTTTGTAGTCCTGACCCCAGTCTGGGAGCCTTGTGTTTTGATGATAGAAGCCAACAGAACGTGTGTGCTTCTTAGTGTTTCTGAGGGAAGACCTCTAACACCCTGTTAGGTTTTGCACCTGTTTTAAACCAAAGATGAGTCGATCTCAGTGTGACCTGTCTGTGACCTCAGCCCAACACAAACCTGGACCTCTGAGGATCAGGATCCCAGATCACTAAAGCCTGTGTGTTTGCTCGTGTCTAATCCTCCATCATTGACCTTTTCTTATTCCCAAGAGCTTCCCTTCACTTCTACTGCCTATACAAACAACCCTCTCACCACCTGCTACACTTGCACGGTGGGAAATATTCTACCCTTTCACATCTTTGGCTTTGAAAACACGCCAGCTGCACCTGCATCTGGAGGCCACCGGCTCTGGTGCTGAGTCTGAGAGAATACCAGGATATGTAAAGATAACAAGAAGGGCTCTGTGGAGGAGGAAGTACCTGTCAGCCTGAAGCAATGGGTCCAACCCAATGGGCCAGAAAACGGGTGCAGTACCAGCTTAAAGAGATTGTGAAGTAGCGTTCTCCTAGCAGTTACTTATTTACAGTAAGGACCATTCTATGGAGGACTGATGCTGCCAAAATTAGCAGTAAATATGGAAATAAATTAGGGGTGGGAATTTAATGCATTAATTTTGATTAGAAAAATAAAAACATGTAAAAACACTTACATGATTAGTCACAGCTTGCTTTTGATGAAAGTGGAACTAAAAGTCCGTAGGGCGGAACTAATGTTTGGTTCTGAGTTCCAGCTGTGTATTTTTTTGTGACGGACGTTTCCGGTTTTGTGTGACTGACTGTGATAAAAGTAAAAGGGGACAAGAAATGTGCAAAAACATACTAAATGTTGTGGTCGTAGGTTTAATTATCTGTCATTTATTGTGATTCTCATGTTTTACTGATCTGTGTTCACTGGTGGAGCTAGCGCTAATGCTAACTACTACTACACTAAATAATGTTAGTACTCCAGTTAAATGAGCCTGTTGTTTAAGACTGGCATTAATAAACCTGATAATAAAATAATAAAGGTTTGCACTTTTAGGTCTGTCTAATTTTAACCAGGTATAGTTTTTAGTTTTTCTACTGTTTTGAATTTATTGCAATTTTTTTTTTTACTATTATGATATTTGATTTTGTCCCTGCGGAGAAAACTAATTTTCGGCCGCTTGTATCCGCGATCTCGTTCTTTCGGTCATTACCCAGAGCTCATGACCAGGTGAGGATTGGGACGTAGATCGACCGGTAAATCGAGAGTCTTGCTTTCTGGCTCAGCTCCTTCTTCACCACAACAGACCGGTTCAGCGTCCGCATCACTGCAGACGCTGCCCCAATCCGCCTGTCGATCTCCAGCTCTCTCCTTCTTTCACTTGTGAACAAGACCCCGAGATAAACTTTCCACCTGGGGCAGGACCTCTCTCCCGACCTGGAGTTGGCAAGCCACCCTTTTCCGACCGAGAACCATGGTCTCAGACTTGGAGGTGCTGATCCTCATCCCAGCCGCTTCACACTCGGCTGTGAACCTCCCCAGTAAGAGCTGAAGGTCAGAGCCTGATGACGCTAGGAGGACCACATCATCCGAAAAAAGCAGAGACGAGATTCTCCTGTCACCAAACTCAACACCCTCCGCTAACGTTTGTGTAAAAGTAGAATATGATTCATTTCATTCATTTCTTGGTTGTCTTGTTTTATTATGTAGTAATAAATCACAGACATCATGTTTGGCCTAACATCCACACTAAACTAAACTGGTTTGGTTTATCTGTGATAGTAACCAGTATCTTTCAGAGGCTGCTCACTGCAGAACCAGAAAGGTGGAGCTGCACCAGGTTCAGCCCCGCCCATTCAGCCAATCAGACCCGGCCATTCCATCAGAGTCAGCTCCCACACCTCCCCTGTGATTGACCTGGTTATATTGGACTATTCCACTGGGCTGTTAGATCCGAGAACGAGGTGTTGCATCTCCGCCGGATCCAGAGAACAAAGTCCGGCGGAGATGCAACACCTCGTTGTCGGGTAATGCTGCGAGCGTGTCCGCGGAGCTTCGTACGGTGCTCCTGGTCCGGCGCAGCTTTGTGCTGCGGGTCCGCGAAGCGCTCAGGGTTTCCCCAGTGCTTTGGCCCACGCCAGAAGCAGCTAACAGCTGCTAGCTGATAGCAGCTAACAGCCGCTAGCTGCTAGCAGCTAACAGCTGCTATTAGCGGCTAATGGTGGCTAACGCTACGAAGCAAAGTGGGCTAGTTCGGCTTTCTTGGTTAGACTCATTGTCTCTTGTTATAGTCCGTATGACAGAAAACGTTTCTCATTCACAAACTAGTTACAAAAACTTGACTGAAACCCCGAGATATTTAATCAATTTTGAGGAGATGTTTTGTCCTGAAAACAAGGGGAAACAGAAGGAGAAACATTCAGATATTTTCTTGTAAATTCACTCTTTTGCAATAAAGTTATTAAAAAAAACAGCAGAGGAGGGCAGACCCTGGTTGCAATAAAGTTAATAAAAAACAACAAGTCAGCGGGGCTGTGTAGCGGGGCAGGGCTGACTCTGGATGAATGGGCGGGGCTGACCCTGGTGCAGCTCCACCTTTCTGGTTCTGCAGCGAGCACTACTTGGTATCTTTCAGTTTCACTGAACACATCTCATTTCTGTATCAGACCTGTCATAAAACAGGACTCAGCTCAGATATACTCACCGGACCCCCGGGGTGACCCCTCTCCCCTTTCTCACAGATGCAGGTTTTTGGCTGTGGGCACTGAAATAAACACACATATATATATGAGTATGATCTAAATACATTTAAACTAAAGACATTTCATTTAAAATTTTGGGAATTATCAGGGATTTGTAATAAAACCGACTGAGTTACTTACCCCAGTCATGACAACGGAACTCTGCAATAAGAAAAAAGATTAATCAACTGGAGCATCAACAGGTTTACCAGCCTTCAGTAGACGTTTATAGTGGATTCCCTCCTTGTGGAGGAGTCAGAGACTGTCTTGTGGACATCTGTCCAGTCAGCAGTCTTCTTCTCCGTGATTGTGTCACTACTGACCCAGACTTAACTAGCTGAGTAGACTGTGACACCATAGTTGTTCTAATTTACTGAGGGCTTTCGCTATCTGTTAAGTCATGATCATCAAAAAAACAACAAATAAGACTTGAAATATTTCACTCTGTGAAACGAGTCTATATATGAGTTTCACTTTCTGAAATCAGTGACAACAAATATTGAACTTTTTGACAATATTCTAATGTTTTTAATTCTGATTGGTGGACAAATTTGGCAAAAAGGAAAAGAGATGGTGGAGGAAAACTGATGGACAAAGCTAAATACTTGAGCCTAGACATGACCTCTGACCTGACCTAGACCACTAGCATCGTGAGAACGTTCGACATGACCTCTGACCTGACCTAGACCACTAGCATCGTGAGAACGTTCGACATGACCTCTGACCTGACATAGACCACTAGCATCGTGAGAACGTTCGACATGACCTCTGACCTGACATAAACCACTAGCATCGTGAGAACGTTCGACATGACCTCTGACCTGACATAAACCACTAGCATCGTGAGAACGTTCGACATGACCTCTGACCTGACATAGACCACTAGCATCGTGAGAACGTTCGACATGAGCTCTGACCTGAGACAGACAACTACCATTATGAGAACGTACGACACACACCATCCCAAGCCAA